>OY754892.1:13392638-13992638 GCA_963576445.1 Lithosia quadra
ATAATGGAAGAGTTTGCGCAAATGCATTCCTATTTAAGTACGATTTTGTTGGATAGTGTCAATAGACCCAAATATTACACTTTATGCAAAATGTATACTCCTCATACAAATGAATGGATGGTTATTATACCGTTAACCACATGTGGCGCGATTGCGTTGCACCAGTTTTTACTTATTAAGGATCAAATTGAGGCGAGTCATGGGGACGATCGTCTTCCAGGGTTAATTTTCAGAAACATACGTTTACGCTGTTCTTTTCAAAGTGTATATGCAGCAGATGACAGTTACCAGTTGCATTTCGCTTTACTTTTCCATGTTGACCTGCGCGAAATCCCGCGCGAAGTAGTTGCGCGCGCAGTTGCACATAGCGGAATATCATTTCGCGCCCGATCTTGCGCCGGGAACAATTTGTTTGTTTTTGTCGTGAAGTAATTAATATATTTTTGAGTGGCACTAGTACAGTCAGCATCATATAAATTTCAGCTGTTAAAATCCGCAAAAACGTCTCAACGATAAGAATTGAAATTTATTTCAGCAAACAATTTGTCATTTTTATTGAAGCAGCTAAAGTGCCAAAAGTAACTCAGCAGCCACTGCTAAATTATTTCAG
The DNA here is from genome assembly GCA_963576445.1 of Lithosia quadra. Classification (NCBI taxonomy): domain Eukaryota; kingdom Metazoa; phylum Arthropoda; class Insecta; order Lepidoptera; family Erebidae; genus Lithosia; species Lithosia quadra. The sequence goes on from OY754892.1 coordinate 13,393,249, forward strand.
CATTCAGTTTTACAATTTGTTCTCCACATCCAATAATTCATATATCGCCGCATCCACGATGTAGCTATGTATCTACGCAGTCATGGTATTCAAAATGTGTCCGGTTGTCAATACCTACATTGCAAAAAAGCTATGTAGTAAATAATCCACATATCATATTCTCTACTTCGCATTATGACTAAATCGCATAATGACATAGTAGCAAAAAGCCTACTTTTTCAAAATAGGTACAGTTAGATACGAAACTATTTATACAAAATACATAAGGAAAATCTGTCTGGCTGGTTGGTAATACATATGTCATACATACTGTCATGTTGAAGTATGTATAATATTTCATTTTGTTGTTCTATTAACACAATACAGTGAAAATGGTTAATAATCTAAAGTTTATTACAAATCAAAAGGGACACCCGGCTCTTCTTTATGATGGCCATCGCTATAATTTTGCAAAAAATAATAAAAACGGGAGCCTGTGGAGGTGTATCAACAAGCATGAATGTTCGACGACTGTGACTTTAGATAAAAATAAAGAGAAGATTATCAGACAAAGTGCTCACATTTGTGCAGCACATCAGGAGGATAATGATATAGCTCTGATGATGGATTCTTGTCGGCAAGAAGTATGCAGCAATATGGAACCGGTAAAAAAAATATTTGAAAAGAATGTTTTAAAGCATCAAATAAGCAATTTGCAAGTGCCATCATATTACGAAAAAAAAGATAGCTTGTATAGAGCTCGACGTAAAGAATTGGGCCTTAAAAAGACTGAATTTAATAAATTAGCAGACGTGCGAATACCAAAAATGTTGGCATCCGATTTTTTAGTTGCAAATGATGGCGAAGAGGAAAAAATATTATTATTTAGTTCCAAAACTGCAAGGAATGCAGCAAAGTTTTGGGGGAATAAATGTTTTTTTGGTGATGGAACCTTCAAAAGATGCCCAAAACCATTTCATCAACTTTTTTCTATTCACGTGGATTTAAATAGTTCTCCAAAGTACACAAATATCGTGCCCATCATTTACGCCTTACTGCCAAACAAATCGGAAGCTACATACCGAAGACTCTTTTCTTTGATTAAAGACAAACTCGATTTCACTATTAGTAAATTTAAATGTGACTTTGAACCAGCTCTAATGAATGCATTTAAAGCAGTATTCCCACAGGCAGTCGTAACTGGATGTTATTATCACTATAATAGGGCTGTATGGAAGAAGGGCCGTGATCTGAATGTGAAAAATGAAATCATTAGATTAACTTCGAATTTGCCGTTATTGCCCATTAATTTCATAGAACCTGGTTGGAAATCTATAATAGAACAATGTCCAAAAGATATGGCCACAAAAAACGGGTTTTCCATGTTGACCTTTTTTTTTTTTTTTTTTTTTTTTTTCGTGCGGAAATCCTCATGGATACCCACCCCGCGGCCAGCGGGGCAGGTTATGTCGGACTCTTACCGACTAAAACCGCACGCCGTCTAGGGTCTTCTGACGCCAGGGTGTAAGGTGGCCCAAAGAGCATCTCCCTCGCACCCCGGCTTGACCCGGGCCATCTCCAGTTTTAAAACGCGGGCATCGGAGATAGTTCATTCATTATAATGGAAGAGTTTGCGCAAATGCATTCCTATTTAAGTACGATTTTGTTGGATAGTGTCAATAGACCCAAATATTACACTTTATGCAAAATGTATACTCCTCATACAAATGAATGGATGGTTATTATACCGTTAACCACATGTGGCGCGATTGCGTTGCACCAGTTTTTACTTATTAAGGATCAAATTGAGGCGAGTCATGGGGACGATCGTCTTCCAGGGTTAATTTTCAGAAACATACGTTTACGCTGTTCTTTTCAAAGTGTATATGCAGCAGATGACAGTTACCAGTTGCATTTCGCTTTACTTTTCCATGTTGACCTGCGCGAAATCCCGCGCGAAGTAGTTGCGCGCGCAGTTGCACATAGCGGAATATCATTTCGCGCCCGATCTTGCGCCGGGAACAATTTGTTTGTTTTTGTCGTGAAGTAATTAATATATTTTTGAGTGGCACTAGTACAGTCAGCATCATATAAATTTCAGCTGTTAAAATCCGCAAAAACGTCTCAACGATAAGAATTGAAATTTATTTCAGCAAACAATTTGTCATTTTTATTGAAGCAGCTAAAGTGCCAAAAGTAACTCAGCAGCCACTGCTAAATTATTTCAGCATTCAGTTTTACAATTTGTTCTCCACATCCAATAATTCATATATCGCCGCATCCACGATGTAGCTATGTATCTACGCAGTCATGGTATTCAAAATGTGTCCGGTTGTCAATACCTACATTGCAAAAAAGCTATGTAGTAAATAATCCACATATCATATTCTCTACTTCGCATTATGACTAAATCGCATAATGACATAGTAGCAAAAAGCCTACTTTTTCAAAATAGGTACAGTTAGATACGAAACTATTTATACAAAATACATAAGGAAAATCTGTCTGGCTGGTTGGTAATACATATGTCATACATACTGTCATGTTGAAGTATGTATAATATTTCATTTTGTTGTTCTATTAACACAATACAGTGAAAATGGTTAATAATCTAAAGTTTATTACAAATCAAAAGGGACACCCGGCTCTTCTTTATGATGGCCATCGCTATAATTTTGCAAAAAATAATAAAAACGGGAGCCTGTGGAGGTGTATCAACAAGCATGAATGTTCGACGACTGTGACTTTAGATAAAAATAAAGAGAAGATTATCAGACAAAGTGCTCACATTTGTGCAGCACATCAGGAGGATAATGATATAGCTCTGATGATGGATTCTTGTCGGCAAGAAGTATGCAGCAATATGGAACCGGTAAAAAAAATATTTGAAAAGAATGTTTTAAAGCATCAAATAAGCAATTTGCAAGTGCCATCATATTACGAAAAAAAAGATAGCTTGTATAGAGCTCGACGTAAAGAATTGGGCCTTAAAAAGACTGAATTTAATAAATTAGCAGACGTGCGAATACCAAAAATGTTGGCATCCGATTTTTTAGTTGCAAATGATGGCGAAGAGGAAAAAATATTATTATTTAGTTCCAAAACTGCAAGGAATGCAGCAAAGTTTTGGGGGAATAAATGTTTTTTTGGTGATGGAACCTTCAAAAGATGCCCAAAACCATTTCATCAACTTTTTTCTATTCACGTGGATTTAAATAGTTCTCCAAAGTACACAAATATCGTGCCCATCATTTACGCCTTACTGCCAAACAAATCGGAAGCTACATACCGAAGACTCTTTTCTTTGATTAAAGACAAACTCGATTTCACTATTAGTAAATTTAAATGTGACTTTGAACCAGCTCTAATGAATGCATTTAAAGCAGTATTCCCACAGGCAGTCGTAACTGGATGTTATTATCACTATAATAGGGCTGTATGGAAGAAGGGCCGTGATCTGAATGTGAAAAATGAAATCATTAGATTAACTTCGAATTTGCCGTTATTGCCCATTAATTTCATAGAACCTGGTTGGAAATCTATAATAGAACAATGTCCAAAAGATATGGCCACAAAAAACGGGTTTTCCATGTTGACCTTTTTTTTTTTTTTTTTTTTTTTTTCGTGCGGAAATCCTCATGGATACCCACCCCGCGGCCAGCGGGGCAGGTTATGTCGGACTCTTACCGACTAAAACCGCACGCCGTCTAGGGTCTTCTGACGCCAGGGTGTAAGGTGGCCCAAAGAGCATCTCCCTCGCACCCCGGCTTGACCCGGGCCATCTCCAGTTTTAAAACGCGGGCATCGGAGATAGTTCATTCATTATAATGGAAGAGTTTGCGCAAATGCATTCCTATTTAAGTACGATTTTGTTGGATAGTGTCAATAGACCCAAATATTACACTTTATGCAAAATGTATACTCCTCATACAAATGAATGGATGGTTATTATACCGTTAACCACATGTGGCGCGATTGCGTTGCACCAGTTTTTACTTATTAAGGATCAAATTGAGGCGAGTCATGGGGACGATCGTCTTCCAGGGTTAATTTTCAGAAACATACGTTTACGCTGTTCTTTTCAAAGTGTATATGCAGCAGATGACAGTTACCAGTTGCATTTCGCTTTACTTTTCCATGTTGACCTGCGCGAAATCCCGCGCGAAGTAGTTGCGCGCGCAGTTGCACATAGCGGAATATCATTTCGCGCCCGATCTTGCGCCGGGAACAATTTGTTTGTTTTTGTCGTGAAGTAATTAATATATTTTTGAGTGGCACTAGTACAGTCAGCATCATATAAATTTCAGCTGTTAAAATCCGCAAAAACGTCTCAACGATAAGAATTGAAATTTATTTCAGCAAACAATTTGTCATTTTTATTGAAGCAGCTAAAGTGCCAAAAGTAACTCAGCAGCCACTGCTAAATTATTTCAGCATTCAGTTTTACAATTTGTTCTCCACATCCAATAATTCATATATCGCCGCATCCACGATGTAGCTATGTATCTACGCAGTCATGGTATTCAAAATGTGTCCGGTTGTCAATACCTACATTGCAAAAAAGCTATGTAGTAAATAATCCACATATCATATTCTCTACTTCGCATTATGACTAAATCGCATAATGACATAGTAGCAAAAAGCCTACTTTTTCAAAATAGGTACAGTTAGATACGAAACTATTTATACAAAATACATAAGGAAAATCTGTCTGGCTGGTTGGTAATACATATGTCATACATACTGTCATGTTGAAGTATGTATAATATTTCATTTTGTTGTTCTATTAACACAATACAGTGAAAATGGTTAATAATCTAAAGTTTATTACAAATCAAAAGGGACACCCGGCTCTTCTTTATGATGGCCATCGCTATAATTTTGCAAAAAATAATAAAAACGGGAGCCTGTGGAGGTGTATCAACAAGCATGAATGTTCGACGACTGTGACTTTAGATAAAAATAAAGAGAAGATTATCAGACAAAGTGCTCACATTTGTGCAGCACATCAGGAGGATAATGATATAGCTCTGATGATGGATTCTTGTCGGCAAGAAGTATGCAGCAATATGGAACCGGTAAAAAAAATATTTGAAAAGAATGTTTTAAAGCATCAAATAAGCAATTTGCAAGTGCCATCATATTACGAAAAAAAAGATAGCTTGTATAGAGCTCGACGTAAAGAATTGGGCCTTAAAAAGACTGAATTTAATAAATTAGCAGACGTGCGAATACCAAAAATGTTGGCATCCGATTTTTTAGTTGCAAATGATGGCGAAGAGGAAAAAATATTATTATTTAGTTCCAAAACTGCAAGGAATGCAGCAAAGTTTTGGGGGAATAAATGTTTTTTTGGTGATGGAACCTTCAAAAGATGCCCAAAACCATTTCATCAACTTTTTTCTATTCACGTGGATTTAAATAGTTCTCCAAAGTACACAAATATCGTGCCCATCATTTACGCCTTACTGCCAAACAAATCGGAAGCTACATACCGAAGACTCTTTTCTTTGATTAAAGACAAACTCGATTTCACTATTAGTAAATTTAAATGTGACTTTGAACCAGCTCTAATGAATGCATTTAAAGCAGTATTCCCACAGGCAGTCGTAACTGGATGTTATTATCACTATAATAGGGCTGTATGGAAGAAGGGCCGTGATCTGAATGTGAAAAATGAAATCATTAGATTAACTTCGAATTTGCCGTTATTGCCCATTAATTTCATAGAACCTGGTTGGAAATCTATAATAGAACAATGTCCAAAAGATATGGCCACAAAAAACGGGTTTTCCATGTTGACCTTTTTTTTTTTTTTTTTTTTTTTTTCGTGCGGAAATCCTCATGGATACCCACCCCGCGGCCAGCGGGGCAGGTTATGTCGGACTCTTACCGACTAAAACCGCACGCCGTCTAGGGTCTTCTGACGCCAGGGTGTAAGGTGGCCCAAAGAGCATCTCCCTCGCACCCCGGCTTGACCCGGGCCATCTCCAGTTTTAAAACGCGGGCATCGGAGATAGTTCATTCATTATAATGGAAGAGTTTGCGCAAATGCATTCCTATTTAAGTACGATTTTGTTGGATAGTGTCAATAGACCCAAATATTACACTTTATGCAAAATGTATACTCCTCATACAAATGAATGGATGGTTATTATACCGTTAACCACATGTGGCGCGATTGCGTTGCACCAGTTTTTACTTATTAAGGATCAAATTGAGGCGAGTCATGGGGACGATCGTCTTCCAGGGTTAATTTTCAGAAACATACGTTTACGCTGTTCTTTTCAAAGTGTATATGCAGCAGATGACAGTTACCAGTTGCATTTCGCTTTACTTTTCCATGTTGACCTGCGCGAAATCCCGCGCGAAGTAGTTGCGCGCGCAGTTGCACATAGCGGAATATCATTTCGCGCCCGATCTTGCGCCGGGAACAATTTGTTTGTTTTTGTCGTGAAGTAATTAATATATTTTTGAGTGGCACTAGTACAGTCAGCATCATATAAATTTCAGCTGTTAAAATCCGCAAAAACGTCTCAACGATAAGAATTGAAATTTATTTCAGCAAACAATTTGTCATTTTTATTGAAGCAGCTAAAGTGCCAAAAGTAACTCAGCAGCCACTGCTAAATTATTTCAGCATTCAGTTTTACAATTTGTTCTCCACATCCAATAATTCATATATCGCCGCATCCACGATGTAGCTATGTATCTACGCAGTCATGGTATTCAAAATGTGTCCGGTTGTCAATACCTACATTGCAAAAAAGCTATGTAGTAAATAATCCACATATCATATTCTCTACTTCGCATTATGACTAAATCGCATAATGACATAGTAGCAAAAAGCCTACTTTTTCAAAATAGGTACAGTTAGATACGAAACTATTTATACAAAATACATAAGGAAAATCTGTCTGGCTGGTTGGTAATACATATGTCATACATACTGTCATGTTGAAGTATGTATAATATTTCATTTTGTTGTTCTATTAACACAATACAGTGAAAATGGTTAATAATCTAAAGTTTATTACAAATCAAAAGGGACACCCGGCTCTTCTTTATGATGGCCATCGCTATAATTTTGCAAAAAATAATAAAAACGGGAGCCTGTGGAGGTGTATCAACAAGCATGAATGTTCGACGACTGTGACTTTAGATAAAAATAAAGAGAAGATTATCAGACAAAGTGCTCACATTTGTGCAGCACATCAGGAGGATAATGATATAGCTCTGATGATGGATTCTTGTCGGCAAGAAGTATGCAGCAATATGGAACCGGTAAAAAAAATATTTGAAAAGAATGTTTTAAAGCATCAAATAAGCAATTTGCAAGTGCCATCATATTACGAAAAAAAAGATAGCTTGTATAGAGCTCGACGTAAAGAATTGGGCCTTAAAAAGACTGAATTTAATAAATTAGCAGACGTGCGAATACCAAAAATGTTGGCATCCGATTTTTTAGTTGCAAATGATGGCGAAGAGGAAAAAATATTATTATTTAGTTCCAAAACTGCAAGGAATGCAGCAAAGTTTTGGGGGAATAAATGTTTTTTTGGTGATGGAACCTTCAAAAGATGCCCAAAACCATTTCATCAACTTTTTTCTATTCACGTGGATTTAAATAGTTCTCCAAAGTACACAAATATCGTGCCCATCATTTACGCCTTACTGCCAAACAAATCGGAAGCTACATACCGAAGACTCTTTTCTTTGATTAAAGACAAACTCGATTTCACTATTAGTAAATTTAAATGTGACTTTGAACCAGCTCTAATGAATGCATTTAAAGCAGTATTCCCACAGGCAGTCGTAACTGGATGTTATTATCACTATAATAGGGCTGTATGGAAGAAGGGCCGTGATCTGAATGTGAAAAATGAAATCATTAGATTAACTTCGAATTTGCCGTTATTGCCCATTAATTTCATAGAACCTGGTTGGAAATCTATAATAGAACAATGTCCAAAAGATATGGCCACAAAAAACGGGTTTTCCATGTTGACCTTTTTTTTTTTTTTTTTTTTTTTTTTCGTGCGGAAATCCTCATGGATACCCACCCCGCGGCCAGCGGGGCAGGTTATGTCGGACTCTTACCGACTAAAACCGCACGCCGTCTAGGGTCTTCTGACGCCAGGGTGTAAGGTGGCCCAAAGAGCATCTCCCTCGCACCCCGGCTTGACCCGGGCCATCTCCAGTTTTAAAACGCGGGCATCGGAGATAGTTCATTCATTATAATGGAAGAGTTTGCGCAAATGCATTCCTATTTAAGTACGATTTTGTTGGATAGTGTCAATAGACCCAAATATTACACTTTATGCAAAATGTATACTCCTCATACAAATGAATGGATGGTTATTATACCGTTAACCACATGTGGCGCGATTGCGTTGCACCAGTTTTTACTTATTAAGGATCAAATTGAGGCGAGTCATGGGGACGATCGTCTTCCAGGGTTAATTTTCAGAAACATACGTTTACGCTGTTCTTTTCAAAGTGTATATGCAGCAGATGACAGTTACCAGTTGCATTTCGCTTTACTTTTCCATGTTGACCTGCGCGAAATCCCGCGCGAAGTAGTTGCGCGCGCAGTTGCACATAGCGGAATATCATTTCGCGCCCGATCTTGCGCCGGGAACAATTTGTTTGTTTTTGTCGTGAAGTAATTAATATATTTTTGAGTGGCACTAGTACAGTCAGCATCATATAAATTTCAGCTGTTAAAATCCGCAAAAACGTCTCAACGATAAGAATTGAAATTTATTTCAGCAAACAATTTGTCATTTTTATTGAAGCAGCTAAAGTGCCAAAAGTAACTCAGCAGCCACTGCTAAATTATTTCAGCATTCAGTTTTACAATTTGTTCTCCACATCCAATAATTCATATATCGCCGCATCCACGATGTAGCTATGTATCTACGCAGTCATGGTATTCAAAATGTGTCCGGTTGTCAATACCTACATTGCAAAAAAGCTATGTAGTAAATAATCCACATATCATATTCTCTACTTCGCATTATGACTAAATCGCATAATGACATAGTAGCAAAAAGCCTACTTTTTCAAAATAGGTACAGTTAGATACGAAACTATTTATACAAAATACATAAGGAAAATCTGTCTGGCTGGTTGGTAATACATATGTCATACATACTGTCATGTTGAAGTATGTATAATATTTCATTTTGTTGTTCTATTAACACAATACAGTGAAAATGGTTAATAATCTAAAGTTTATTACAAATCAAAAGGGACACCCGGCTCTTCTTTATGATGGCCATCGCTATAATTTTGCAAAAAATAATAAAAACGGGAGCCTGTGGAGGTGTATCAACAAGCATGAATGTTCGACGACTGTGACTTTAGATAAAAATAAAGAGAAGATTATCAGACAAAGTGCTCACATTTGTGCAGCACATCAGGAGGATAATGATATAGCTCTGATGATGGATTCTTGTCGGCAAGAAGTATGCAGCAATATGGAACCGGTAAAAAAAATATTTGAAAAGAATGTTTTAAAGCATCAAATAAGCAATTTGCAAGTGCCATCATATTACGAAAAAAAAGATAGCTTGTATAGAGCTCGACGTAAAGAATTGGGCCTTAAAAAGACTGAATTTAATAAATTAGCAGACGTGCGAATACCAAAAATGTTGGCATCCGATTTTTTAGTTGCAAATGATGGCGAAGAGGAAAAAATATTATTATTTAGTTCCAAAACTGCAAGGAATGCAGCAAAGTTTTGGGGGAATAAATGTTTTTTTGGTGATGGAACCTTCAAAAGATGCCCAAAACCATTTCATCAACTTTTTTCTATTCACGTGGATTTAAATAGTTCTCCAAAGTACACAAATATCGTGCCCATCATTTACGCCTTACTGCCAAACAAATCGGAAGCTACATACCGAAGACTCTTTTCTTTGATTAAAGACAAACTCGATTTCACTATTAGTAAATTTAAATGTGACTTTGAACCAGCTCTAATGAATGCATTTAAAGCAGTATTCCCACAGGCAGTCGTAACTGGATGTTATTATCACTATAATAGGGCTGTATGGAAGAAGGGCCGTGATCTGAATGTGAAAAATGAAATCATTAGATTAACTTCGAATTTGCCGTTATTGCCCATTAATTTCATAGAACCTGGTTGGAAATCTATAATAGAACAATGTCCAAAAGATATGGCCACAAAAAACGGGTTTTCCATGTTGACCTTTTTTTTTTTTTTTTTTTTTTTTTTTTTTTTTTCGTGCGGAAATCCTCATGGATACCCACCCCGCGGCCAGCGGGGCAGGTTATGTCGGACTCTTACCGACTAAAACCGCACGCCGTCTAGGGTCTTCTGACGCCAGGGTGTAAGGTGGCCCAAAGAGCATCTCCCTCGCACCCCGGCTTGACCCGGGCCATCTCCAGTTTTAAAACGCGGGCATCGGAGATAGTTCATTCATTATAATGGAAGAGTTTGCGCAAATGCATTCCTATTTAAGTACGATTTTGTTGGATAGTGTCAATAGACCCAAATATTACACTTTATGCAAAATGTATACTCCTCATACAAATGAATGGATGGTTATTATACCGTTAACCACATGTGGCGCGATTGCGTTGCACCAGTTTTTACTTATTAAGGATCAAATTGAGGCGAGTCATGGGGACGATCGTCTTCCAGGGTTAATTTTCAGAAACATACGTTTACGCTGTTCTTTTCAAAGTGTATATGCAGCAGATGACAGTTACCAGTTGCATTTCGCTTTACTTTTCCATGTTGACCTGCGCGAAATCCCGCGCGAAGTAGTTGCGCGCGCAGTTGCACATAGCGGAATATCATTTCGCGCCCGATCTTGCGCCGGGAACAATTTGTTTGTTTTTGTCGTGAAGTAATTAATATATTTTTGAGTGGCACTAGTACAGTCAGCATCATATAAATTTCAGCTGTTAAAATCCGCAAAAACGTCTCAACGATAAGAATTGAAATTTATTTCAGCAAACAATTTGTCATTTTTATTGAAGCAGCTAAAGTGCCAAAAGTAACTCAGCAGCCACTGCTAAATTATTTCAGCATTCAGTTTTACAATTTGTTCTCCACATCCAATAATTCATATATCGCCGCATCCACGATGTAGCTATGTATCTACGCAGTCATGGTATTCAAAATGTGTCCGGTTGTCAATACCTACATTGCAAAAAAGCTATGTAGTAAATAATCCACATATCATATTCTCTACTTCGCATTATGACTAAATCGCATAATGACATAGTAGCAAAAAGCCTACTTTTTCAAAATAGGTACAGTTAGATACGAAACTATTTATACAAAATACATAAGGAAAATCTGTCTGGCTGGTTGGTAATACATATGTCATACATACTGTCATGTTGAAGTATGTATAATATTTCATTTTGTTGTTCTATTAACACAATACAGTGAAAATGGTTAATAATCTAAAGTTTATTACAAATCAAAAGGGACACCCGGCTCTTCTTTATGATGGCCATCGCTATAATTTTGCAAAAAATAATAAAAACGGGAGCCTGTGGAGGTGTATCAACAAGCATGAATGTTCGACGACTGTGACTTTAGATAAAAATAAAGAGAAGATTATCAGACAAAGTGCTCACATTTGTGCAGCACATCAGGAGGATAATGATATAGCTCTGATGATGGATTCTTGTCGGCAAGAAGTATGCAGCAATATGGAACCGGTAAAAAAAATATTTGAAAAGAATGTTTTAAAGCATCAAATAAGCAATTTGCAAGTGCCATCATATTACGAAAAAAAAGATAGCTTGTATAGAGCTCGACGTAAAGAATTGGGCCTTAAAAAGACTGAATTTAATAAATTAGCAGACGTGCGAATACCAAAAATGTTGGCATCCGATTTTTTAGTTGCAAATGATGGCGAAGAGGAAAAAATATTATTATTTAGTTCCAAAACTGCAAGGAATGCAGCAAAGTTTTGGGGGAATAAATGTTTTTTTGGTGATGGAACCTTCAAAAGATGCCCAAAACCATTTCATCAACTTTTTTCTATTCACGTGGATTTAAATAGTTCTCCAAAGTACACAAATATCGTGCCCATCATTTACGCCTTACTGCCAAACAAATCGGAAGCTACATACCGAAGACTCTTTTCTTTGATTAAAGACAAACTCGATTTCACTATTAGTAAATTTAAATGTGACTTTGAACCAGCTCTAATGAATGCATTTAAAGCAGTATTCCCACAGGCAGTCGTAACTGGATGTTATTATCACTATAATAGGGCTGTATGGAAGAAGGGCCGTGATCTGAATGTGAAAAATGAAATCATTAGATTAACTTCGAATTTGCCGTTATTGCCCATTAATTTCATAGAACCTGGTTGGAAATCTATAATAGAACAATGTCCAAAAGATATGGCCACAAAAAACGGGTTTTCCATGTTGACCTTTTTTTTTTTTTTTTTTTTTTTTTTTTTTTTCGTGCGGAAATCCTCATGGATACCCACCCCGCGGCCAGCGGGGCAGGTTATGTCGGACTCTTACCGACTAAAACCGCACGCCGTCTAGGGTCTTCTGACGCCAGGGTGTAAGGTGGCCCAAAGAGCATCTCCCTCGCACCCCGGCTTGACCCGGGCCATCTCCAGTTTTAAAACGCGGGCATCGGAGATAGTTCATTCATTATAATGGAAGAGTTTGCGCAAATGCATTCCTATTTAAGTACGATTTTGTTGGATAGTGTCAATAGACCCAAATATTACACTTTATGCAAAATGTATACTCCTCATACAAATGAATGGATGGTTATTATACCGTTAACCACATGTGGCGCGATTGCGTTGCACCAGTTTTTACTTATTAAGGATCAAATTGAGGCGAGTCATGGGGACGATCGTCTTCCAGGGTTAATTTTCAGAAACATACGTTTACGCTGTTCTTTTCAAAGTGTATATGCAGCAGATGACAGTTACCAGTTGCATTTCGCTTTACTTTTCCATGTTGACCTGCGCGAAATCCCGCGCGAAGTAGTTGCGCGCGCAGTTGCACATAGCGGAATATCATTTCGCGCCCGATCTTGCGCCGGGAACAATTTGTTTGTTTTTGTCGTGAAGTAATTAATATATTTTTGAGTGGCACTAGTACAGTCAGCATCATATAAATTTCAGCTGTTAAAATCCGCAAAAACGTCTCAACGATAAGAATTGAAATTTATTTCAGCAAACAATTTGTCATTTTTATTGAAGCAGCTAAAGTGCCAAAAGTAACTCAGCAGCCACTGCTAAATTATTTCAGCATTCAGTTTTACAATTTGTTCTCCACATCCAATAATTCATATATCGCCGCATCCACGATGTAGCTATGTATCTACGCAGTCATGGTATTCAAAATGTGTCCGGTTGTCAATACCTACATTGCAAAAAAGCTATGTAGTAAATAATCCACATATCATATTCTCTACTTCGCATTATGACTAAATCGCATAATGACATAGTAGCAAAAAGCCTACTTTTTCAAAATAGGTACAGTTAGATACGAAACTATTTATACAAAATACATAAGGAAAATCTGTCTGGCTGGTTGGTAATACATATGTCATACATACTGTCATGTTGAAGTATGTATAATATTTCATTTTGTTGTTCTATTAACACAATACAGTGAAAATGGTTAATAATCTAAAGTTTATTACAAATCAAAAGGGACACCCGGCTCTTCTTTATGATGGCCATCGCTATAATTTTGCAAAAAATAATAAAAACGGGAGCCTGTGGAGGTGTATCAACAAGCATGAATGTTCGACGACTGTGACTTTAGATAAAAATAAAGAGAAGATTATCAGACAAAGTGCTCACATTTGTGCAGCACATCAGGAGGATAATGATATAGCTCTGATGATGGATTCTTGTCGGCAAGAAGTATGCAGCAATATGGAACCGGTAAAAAAAATATTTGAAAAGAATGTTTTAAAGCATCAAATAAGCAATTTGCAAGTGCCATCATATTACGAAAAAAAAGATAGCTTGTATAGAGCTCGACGTAAAGAATTGGGCCTTAAAAAGACTGAATTTAATAAATTAGCAGACGTGCGAATACCAAAAATGTTGGCATCCGATTTTTTAGTTGCAAATGATGGCGAAGAGGAAAAAATATTATTATTTAGTTCCAAAACTGCAAGGAATGCAGCAAAGTTTTGGGGGAATAAATGTTTTTTTGGTGATGGAACCTTCAAAAGATGCCCAAAACCATTTCATCAACTTTTTTCTATTCACGTGGATTTAAATAGTTCTCCAAAGTACACAAATATCGTGCCCATCATTTACGCCTTACTGCCAAACAAATCGGAAGCTACATACCGAAGACTCTTTTCTTTGATTAAAGACAAACTCGATTTCACTATTAGTAAATTTAAATGTGACTTTGAACCAGCTCTAATGAATGCATTTAAAGCAGTATTCCCACAGGCAGTCGTAACTGGATGTTATTATCACTATAATAGGGCTGTATGGAAGAAGGGCCGTGATCTGAATGTGAAAAATGAAATCATTAGATTAACTTCGAATTTGCCGTTATTGCCCATTAATTTCATAGAACCTGGTTGGAAATCTATAATAGAACAATGTCCAAAAGATATGGCCACAAAAAACGGGTTTTCCATGTTGACCTTTTTTTTTTTTTTTTTTTTTTTTTTTTTTTTTTTCGTGCGGAAATCCTCATGGATACCCACCCCGCGGCCAGCGGGGCAGGTTATGTCGGACTCTTACCGACTAAAACCGCACGCCGTCTAGGGTCTTCTGACGCCAGGGTGTAAGGTGGCCCAAAGAGCATCTCCCTCGCACCCCGGCTTGACCCGGGCCATCTCCAGTTTTAAAACGCGGGCATCGGAGATAGTTCATTCATTATAATGGAAGAGTTTGCGCAAATGCATTCCTATTTAAGTACGATTTTGTTGGATAGTGTCAATAGACCCAAATATTACACTTTATGCAAAATGTATACTCCTCATACAAATGAATGGATGGTTATTATACCGTTAACCACATGTGGCGCGATTGCGTTGCACCAGTTTTTACTTATTAAGGATCAAATTGAGGCGAGTCATGGGGACGATCGTCTTCCAGGGTTAATTTTCAGAAACATACGTTTACGCTGTTCTTTTCAAAGTGTATATGCAGCAGATGACAGTTACCAGTTGCATTTCGCTTTACTTTTCCATGTTGACCTGCGCGAAATCCCGCGCGAAGTAGTTGCGCGCGCAGTTGCACATAGCGGAATATCATTTCGCGCCCGATCTTGCGCCGGGAACAATTTGTTTGTTTTTGTCGTGAAGTAATTAATATATTTTTGAGTGGCACTAGTACAGTCAGCATCATATAAATTTCAGCTGTTAAAATCCGCAAAAACGTCTCAACGATAAGAATTGAAATTTATTTCAGCAAACAATTTGTCATTTTTATTGAAGCAGCTAAAGTGCCAAAAGTAACTCAGCAGCCACTGCTAAATTATTTCAGCATTCAGTTTTACAATTTGTTCTCCACATCCAATAATTCATATATCGCCGCATCCACGATGTAGCTATGTATCTACGCAGTCATGGTATTCAAAATGTGTCCGGTTGTCAATACCTACATTGCAAAAAAGCTATGTAGTAAATAATCCACATATCATATTCTCTACTTCGCATTATGACTAAATCGCATAATGACATAGTAGCAAAAAGCCTACTTTTTCAAAATAGGTACAGTTAGATACGAAACTATTTATACAAAATACATAAGGAAAATCTGTCTGGCTGGTTGGTAATACATATGTCATACATACTGTCATGTTGAAGTATGTATAATATTTCATTTTGTTGTTCTATTAACACAATACAGTGAAAATGGTTAATAATCTAAAGTTTATTACAAATCAAAAGGGACACCCGGCTCTTCTTTATGATGGCCATCGCTATAATTTTGCAAAAAATAATAAAAACGGGAGCCTGTGGAGGTGTATCAACAAGCATGAATGTTCGACGACTGTGACTTTAGATAAAAATAAAGAGAAGATTATCAGACAAAGTGCTCACATTTGTGCAGCACATCAGGAGGATAATGATATAGCTCTGATGATGGATTCTTGTCGGCAAGAAGTATGCAGCAATATGGAACCGGTAAAAAAAATATTTGAAAAGAATGTTTTAAAGCATCAAATAAGCAATTTGCAAGTGCCATCATATTACGAAAAAAAAGATAGCTTGTATAGAGCTCGACGTAAAGAATTGGGCCTTAAAAAGACTGAATTTAATAAATTAGCAGACGTGCGAATACCAAAAATGTTGGCATCCGATTTTTTAGTTGCAAATGATGGCGAAGAGGAAAAAATATTATTATTTAGTTCCAAAACTGCAAGGAATGCAGCAAAGTTTTGGGGGAATAAATGTTTTTTTGGTGATGGAACCTTCAAAAGATGCCCAAAACCATTTCATCAACTTTTTTCTATTCACGTGGATTTAAATAGTTCTCCAAAGTACACAAATATCGTGCCCATCATTTACGCCTTACTGCCAAACAAATCGGAAGCTACATACCGAAGACTCTTTTCTTTGATTAAAGACAAACTCGATTTCACTATTAGTAAATTTAAATGTGACTTTGAACCAGCTCTAATGAATGCATTTAAAGCAGTATTCCCACAGGCAGTCGTAACTGGATGTTATTATCACTATAATAGGGCTGTATGGAAGAAGGGCCGTGATCTGAATGTGAAAAATGAAATCATTAGATTAACTTCGAATTTGCCGTTATTGCCCATTAATTTCATAGAACCTGGTTGGAAATCTATAATAGAACAATGTCCAAAAGATATGGCCACAAAAAACGGGTTTTCCATGTTGACCTTTTTTTTTTTTTTTTTTTTTTTTTTTTTTTTTTTCGTGCGGAAATCCTCATGGATACCCACCCCGCGGCCAGCGGGGCAGGTTATGTCGGACTCTTACCGACTAAAACCGCACGCCGTCTAGGGTCTTCTGACGCCAGGGTGTAAGGTGGCCCAAAGAGCATCTCCCTCGCACCCCGGCTTGACCCGGGCCATCTCCAGTTTTAAAACGCGGGCATCGGAGATAGTTCATTCATTATAATGGAAGAGTTTGCGCAAATGCATTCCTATTTAAGTACGATTTTGTTGGATAGTGTCAATAGACCCAAATATTACACTTTATGCAAAATGTATACTCCTCATACAAATGAATGGATGGTTATTATACCGTTAACCACATGTGGCGCGATTGCGTTGCACCAGTTTTTACTTATTAAGGATCAAATTGAGGCGAGTCATGGGGACGATCGTCTTCCAGGGTTAATTTTCAGAAACATACGTTTACGCTGTTCTTTTCAAAGTGTATATGCAGCAGATGACAGTTACCAGTTGCATTTCGCTTTACTTTTCCATGTTGACCTGCGCGAAATCCCGCGCGAAGTAGTTGCGCGCGCAGTTGCACATAGCGGAATATCATTTCGCGCCCGATCTTGCGCCGGGAACAATTTGTTTGTTTTTGTCGTGAAGTAATTAATATATTTTTGAGTGGCACTAGTACAGTCAGCATCATATAAATTTCAGCTGTTAAAATCCGCAAAAACGTCTCAACGATAAGAATTGAAATTTATTTCAGCAAACAATTTGTCATTTTTATTGAAGCAGCTAAAGTGCCAAAAGTAACTCAGCAGCCACTGCTAAATTATTTCAGCATTCAGTTTTACAATTTGTTCTCCACATCCAATAATTCATATATCGCCGCATCCACGATGTAGCTATGTATCTACGCAGTCATGGTATTCAAAATGTGTCCGGTTGTCAATACCTACATTGCAAAAAAGCTATGTAGTAAATAATCCACATATCATATTCTCTACTTCGCATTATGACTAAATCGCATAATGACATAGTAGCAAAAAGCCTACTTTTTCAAAATAGGTACAGTTAGATACGAAACTATTTATACAAAATACATAAGGAAAATCTGTCTGGCTGGTTGGTAATACATATGTCATACATACTGTCACGTTGAAGTATGTATAATATTTCATTTTGTTGTTCTATTAACACAATACAGTGAAAATGGTTAATAATCTAAAGTTTATTACAAATCAAAAGGGACACCCGGCTCTTCTTTATGATGGCCATCGCTATAATTTTGCAAAAAATAATAAAAACGGGAGCCTGTGGAGGTGTATCAACAAGCATGAATGTTCGACGACTGTGACTTTAGATAAAAATAAAGAGAAGATTATCAGACAAAGTGCTCACATTTGTGCAGCACATCAGGAGGATAATGATATAGCTCTGATGATGGATTCTTGTCGGCAAGAAGTATGCAGCAATATGGAACCGGTAAAAAAAATATTTGAAAAGAATGTTTTAAAGCATCAAATAAGCAATTTGCAAGTGCCATCATATTACGAAAAAAAAGATAGCTTGTATAGAGCTCGACGTAAACAATTGGGCCTTAAAAAGACTGAATTTAATAAATTAGCAGGCGTGCGAATACCAAAAATGTTGGCATCCGATTTTTTAGTTGCAAATGATGGCGAAGAGGAAAAAATATTATTATTTAGTTCCAAAACTGCAAGGAATGCAGCAAAGTTTTGGGGGAATAAATGTTTTTTTGGTGATGGAACCTTCAAAAGATGCCCAAAACCATTTCATCAACTTTTTTCTATTCACGTGGATTTAAATAGTTCTCCAAAGTACACGAATATCGTGCCCATCATTTACGCCTTACTGCCAAACAAATCGGAAGCTACATACCGAAGACTCTTTTCTTTGATTAAAGACAAACTCGATTTCACTATTAGTAAATTTAAATGTGACTTTGAACCAGCTCTAATGAATGCATTTAAAGCAGTATTCCCACAGGCAGTCGTAACTGGATGTTATTATCACTATAATAGGGCTGTATGGAAGAAGGGCCGTGATCTGAATGTGAAAAATGAAATCATTAGATTAACTTCGAATTTGCCGTTATTGCCCATTAATTTCATAGAACCTGGTTGGAAATCTATAATAGAACAATGTCCAAAAGATATGGCCACAAAAAACGGGTTTTCCATGTTGACCTTTTTTTTTTTTTTTTTTTTTTTTTTTTTTTTTTTTTCGTGCGGAAATCCTCATGGATACCCACCCCGCGGCCAGCGGGGCAGGTTATGTCGGACTCTTACCGACTAAAACCGCACGCCGTCTAGGGTCTTCTGACGCCAGGGTGTAAGGTGGCCCAAAGAGCATCTCCCTCGCACCCCGGCTTGACCCGGGCCATCTCCAGTTTTAAAACGCGGGCATCGGAGATAGTTCATTCATTATAATGGAAGAGTTTGCGCAAATGCATTCCTATTTAAGTACGATTTTGTTGGATAGTGTCAATAGACCCAAATATTACACTTTATGCAAAATGTATACTCCTCATACAAATGAATGGATGGTTATTATACCGTTAACCACATGTGGCGCGATTGCGTTGCACCAGTTTTTACTTATTAAGGATCAAATTGAGGCGAGTCATGGGGACGATCGTCTTCCAGGGTTAATTTTCAGAAACATACGTTTACGCTGTTCTTTTCAAAGTGTATATGCAGCAGATGACAGTTACCAGTTGCATTTCGCTTTACTTTTCCATGTTGACCTGCGCGAAATCCCGCGCGAAGTAGTTGCGCGCGCAGTTGCACATAGCGGAATATCATTTCGCGCCCGATCTTGCGCCGGGAACAATTTGTTTGTTTTTGTCGTGAAGTAATTAATATATTTTTGAGTGGCACTAGTACAGTCAGCATCATATAAATTTCAGCTGTTAAAATCCGCAAAAACGTCTCAACGATAAGAATTGAAATTTATTTCAGCAAACAATTTGTCATTTTTATTGAAGCAGCTAAAGTGCCAAAAGTAACTCAGCAGCCACTGCTAAATTATTTCAGCATTCAGTTTTACAATTTGTTCTCCACATCCAATAATTCATATATCGCCGCATCCACGATGTAGCTATGTATCTACGCAGTCATGGTATTCAAAATGTGTCCGGTTGTCAATACCTACATTGCAAAAAAGCTATGTAGTAAATAATCCACATATCATATTCTCTACTTCGCATTATGACTAAATCGCATAATGACATAGTAGCAAAAAGCCTACTTTTTCAAAATAGGTACAGTTAGATACGAAACTATTTATACAAAATACATAAGGAAAATCTGTCTGGCTGGTTGGTAATACATATGTCATACATACTGTCATGTTGAAGTATGTATAATATTTCATTTTGTTGTTCTATTAACACAATACAGTGAAAATGGTTAATAATCTAAAGTTTATTACAAATCAAAAGGGACACCCGGCTCTTCTTTATGATGGCCATCGCTATAATTTTGCAAAAAATAATAAAAACGGGAGCCTGTGGAGGTGTATCAACAAGCATGAATGTTCGACGACTGTGACTTTAGATAAAAATAAAGAGAAGATTATCAGACAAAGTGCTCACATTTGTGCAGCACATCAGGAGGATAATGATATAGCTCTGATGATGGATTCTTGTCGGCAAGAAGTATGCAGCAATATGGAACCGGTAAAAAAAATATTTGAAAAGAATGTTTTAAAGCATCAAATAAGCAATTTGCAAGTGCCATCATATTACGAAAAAAAAGATAGCTTGTATAGAGCTCGACGTAAAGAATTGGGCCTTAAAAAGACTGAATTTAATAAATTAGCAGACGTGCGAATACCAAAAATGTTGGCATCCGATTTTTTAGTTGCAAATGATGGCGAAGAGGAAAAAATATTATTATTTAGTTCCAAAACTGCAAGGAATGCAGCAAAGTTTTGGGGGAATAAATGTTTTTTTGGTGATGGAACCTTCAAAAGATGCCCAAAACCATTTCATCAACTTTTTTCTATTCACGTGGATTTAAATAGTTCTCCAAAGTACACAAATATCGTGCCCATCATTTACGCCTTACTGCCAAACAAATCGGAAGCTACATACCGAAGACTCTTTTCTTTGATTAAAGACAAACTCGATTTCACTATTAGTAAATTTAAATGTGACTTTGAACCAGCTCTAATGAATGCATTTAAAGCAGTATTCCCACAGGCAGTCGTAACTGGATGTTATTATCACTATAATAGGGCTGTATGGAAGAAGGGCCGTGATCTGAATGTGAAAAATGAAATCATTAGATTAACTTCGAATTTGCCGTTATTGCCCATTAATTTCATAGAACCTGGTTGGAAATCTATAATAGAACAATGTCCAAAAGATATGGCCACAAAAAAGTTTATAAATTATTTTGAACGACAGTGGGCGAAGTCTTTTTCACTTATCTGTTGTGCCTCAGAAAGGCACCGTACCAACAACGGTATGGAGAGCTGGCACAGACGCCTTAACTGTCGAATTCCGCATAAAGCTACATTAATTTTATTTTTATATATATTGCGAAAAGAAGCACGGCTTAAAGATATTGCCATTAAAAATTATTATTTCAACCAGTCACGCAGACTGCGACGTCATATACAGTTCGACAAAATGTATAACAATGAAGTCATTTCCCTCCGCCAACAGAATATTACAGTTCTACAGTTTTTGAAAAATATCATAAGGATACGTAAGCAAATTCTTCACCAATCGTGATTAATTACTTTATTTTTAGGGTTTTTTTGTTTTGTTTGTTACATGGTATGTAGATTTTAAGTACTAGTATATAAAAAATTTCATCTGTCATAGTGTTTTTTTTCTCGGCTGTACCTTTGAAAAAGTAGGCTTTTTGCTACTATGTCATTATGCGATTTAGTCATAATGCGAAGTAGAGAATATGATATGTGGATTATTTACTACATAGGTTTTTTGCAATATAGGTATTGACAACCGGACCCTTCAAAATTATGTCATTTGACATGACGTACGGTGATACTGATAACAAAACTCTTTAATGTTAGAGAAGGTTATCAAAGATCAAAATGTTTTCTTCTATACGTCACAAAATTTATTTATTGACATTTAAGTAAACCTATACTTGATTGAAGCATCAGTTATTGCAAAATTTTCATTAAAAAATGAATTATCATTTAGATATTCAGACCAGACACAGGATTATTAATCTTTACCGTGAAAGCGTCTCGGTCACGGACATCGCCAATGAACTTGGTATTGATGTAAGTAAAAAGTGTTTTACCACATTAGACATTGGAAATATACGTATGGAATTCCGTATACATACATACAATCACGTCTCTGTCCCATTGGGGTAGGCAGAGCTATGGAATTCCATTTGGAACGATCTTGGCAACAAGATCGACCCTCCGTATAATACAATTATTCATTTGATTGAACCAATCTTGTTTTAACATTTTTATCAATTATTTATTCTTTGCTTACAGAGGAACACCGTTTACCTGTGGATCAATAGATGGTCTACTGAGGGAGATGTAACACGTCACGTTACTACAGGCAGACCCCGAACAAGTAGTTCTGCTCAAGATAGACGTATTGTTCAGCAGGCGCGTGAAGATAGATTTGTGAACACCGCCGAACTATCAATAATCCACAATGTCTCACAATCTACCATACGCTGTCGATTAAAAGAAGCTGGTTATCATCACCGTGTACCGGCCAAAAAACCTATGTTAACAGCTAGACACAAAGCCATGAGGCTAGAATTTGCTCGGACATACCTAAATTACAACTTTGAAAATGTGGTTTTCGTTGACGAAAAAGTCTTCACTTCTTCGGCTCACGGAAGGCTTTCTTTATGGCGGTTGAACAACACTCGTTACGAAGAACCTAATATTTTGCCAAATAATAGAAGCGGTAGGATTTCTCTTGGATTTTGGGGCTGGATGTCCAAAGCTGGACCTGGAGAATTAGTTGAGATAGGCGGTCGATTGAACGGACTAGGTTATAAAGAAATTCTAGATGAAGTGCTGTTGCCCACTGCTCAAATTTTTTATCCAAACAGTGTAATTACCTTCGTGCAAGATGGATGTTCAATCCATAATTCACGGGTAGTACAAAATTATATTTCTCAAAATTCAGAGCTCAATTTAATCAATTTGCCGCCTAAAAGTCCGGATTTAAACCCCATTGAAAATCTGTGGGGTAAAATGATTCAGAACTGGGACAGCCAACAAGCTCGAACCGCAGACAACTTGAGACGTCACGTTTTTGACAACTGGGAGACTCTGCGATCTACTAATTTCTCTTTTAATTGTGTCCGCTCTATGAGACAACGTCTTCTAGACGTTATAAATGCTGATGGGGGTTACACTCGTTTTTAATTTTTAAGTAAAGTTATTTCTTGATAATTTAAGGTTCATTTTCAAGCAGTAAATGTAGCATTTTAGTTTTTCTTTATACAATAATAAACAGTTTATTATTTAACTGTCTTTTTTCTTTTGAATTTTACTAAGACCCTGTAGTAACTCAAAATACCAAAATTGACTATTTTCTATTTGCCGTTATTTAAAAACTTAATTAATTTTGAATACCATGACTGCGTAGATACATAGCTACATCGTGGATGCGGCGATATATGAATTATTGGATGTGGAGAACAAATTGTATAACTGAATGCTGAAATAATTTAGCAGTGGCTGCTGAGTTACTTTTGGCACTTTAGCTGCTTCAATAAAAATGACAAATTGTTTGCTGAAATAAATTTCAATTCTTATCGTTGAGACGTTTTTGCGGATTTTAACAGCTGAAATCTATATGATGCTGACTGTACGTAATTAGTGATAAAAACTTATTGCAGCTGTATAACGTAAATCAGAGGTGAGTATTCTTTAAGTCTGTTGATCTAGAATCAACATTTAATTGAAATAACCAAACCTAACCTCAAATCACGTGGATTTTATCTGTTTGTACTTTTGTGCACACGTGATGTGATTTTAATACGTAAGTACAAATTAGTCTTATGGTAGTAAAGGGGTGTAGGTGGATACTGTACCTACGTACAAAATCAATCACATATGGGTATGTGATCGATTTTGTACCCAATACAATGTAGGTTGGAATAAGCTCTGTGTAGATACTTACCTACCCTTATCCCTATAGTATAAAACAATACAGTTCCCCAATGATCCAACATCAAAACCATCTGCTAGTTTAGTTAAGATAAAGTAGGTAATGACCGATTAACAAGGTAGGTACTACCTAGGCTATCTACTCACAATTTTATTTTACTAGCAACTAAGTATTTTAAAATACCTATCTGCCTTCGTACCTACACTTACCCTTTCATGGCTGGGGCTTAGTGGTGGTATTGTGTATAAAATAGCTTGTTTATCTTACAAGAACATTGTACTTGCAACATTTGATGCATGATTTAACATACGTGAAATACCTACCTGTTGGTACGGTCAGCGTCTGGTACAGTAAAAGATAAAAGTACAAAACACCTATATACTGGTAAGTTGCATGCACTGAACATCTTGTCAAAGATTTGTTTGAGTTTGTTTTGTGACTATACCTTACCAGTGTGCTACGTACAGGTGTTTTGCTACTTTAATTATGTTTAGAGACATCTGATGCTGACTACAGTCGATACTACAGCCGGTAGCGATTTACCCCTGCGATACTTATATCTAATACCTTATAGCGTGTACTTGGGCAGCGGGATTGTTCTCACTTCTCTCATTCTGTTTTGCTTCGCTTTTGGTGGTTTGCAGCTTTCTTTTCTTTCTTTCAGATTGAATTTACACAAGAATGAAACGCTTTAGCAGAGCGAGCAATATACTTAGCATGGCTAATAAAGAAGATATACCTGCACTCACAGAAAATGTTAGATGCAGTACTCATGACAAAACTCATGTCCCAGAGTTGATTCTAAACAATATAGCAAGTTCTGATATCACAACATCTTATTTGCCAACTCATTCGATTCCACAACAACAGAGTGATTTTCTGGATTTAGATAGCCAAGTAATTTCTTTACAATTATCGAGCTGTGAAAACGTGGGCGCTGAAGAAATAGATTCTGGCTCACAAGTATTGTTTGAAGAACTAGAGAACGAAGTTTTTATCAACAGATTGGAACCTTCTAGTTCTTCTGTTCCTAGTATTTACCCAACAAGTACACCACAAACCGACAATCACTTAATACAAGCAAAACCTCCTTCTTCTCAAGCAGAGGCCAGCAATCATGCCTTATCTGAAATATCCTCGCTCTCTCAGTCAGAAGTCAACAATCACGCAGTATCTCACACAGTCTCGCTCTCTCAAGCAGAAGTCAACGATCATGCATCACCTTACACACCCTCGCTCTCTCAGTCAGAAGCCAACAATCATGCAGCATCTCACATAGCCTTGGTCTCTCAAGCAGAAGTCAACGATCATGGATCACCTTACACACCCTCGCTCTCTCAGTCAGAAGCCAACAATCACGCAGCATCTCACATAGCCTCGCTCTCTCAAGCAGAAGTCAACGATCATGGATCACCTTACACACCCTCGCTCTCTCAGTCAGAAGCCAACAATCACGCAGCATCTCACTTAGCCTCGCTCTCTCAAGCAGAAGTCAACAATCATGCATCACCTTACACACCCTCGCTCTCTCAGTCAGAAGCCAACAATCATGCAGCATCTCACATAGCCTTGGTCTCTCAAGCAGAAGTCAACGATCATGGATCACCTTACACACCCTCGCTCTCTCAGTCAGAAGCCAACAATCACGCAGCATCTCACATAGCCTCGCTCTCTCAAGCAGAAGTCAACGATCATGGATCACCTTACACACCCTCGCTCTCTCAGTCAGAAGCCAACAATCACGCAGCATCTCACATAGCCTCGCTCTCTCAAGCAGAAGTCAACAATCATGCATCACCTTACACACCCTCGCTCTCTCAGTCAGAAGCCAACAATCACGCAGCACCTCACATAGCCTCGCTCTCTCAAGCAGAAGTCTACGATCATGCATCACCTTACACACCCTCGCACTCTCAAGCATCGTCTCAGACTACTGCTCAAATTGATGACATAATTAACAGTGCAGATATTATACATTCTACCTTGATTCTAAATGCTACTACAGGACTTTTCGAAAGTGCACCTAACATTTCTGCTGAAAACAATGCCATACAACGCCAAGAATACGGAATAAAGGACCAAAGAAAATTAAACCAAAC
The DNA here is from genome assembly GCA_963576445.1 of Lithosia quadra. Classification (NCBI taxonomy): domain Eukaryota; kingdom Metazoa; phylum Arthropoda; class Insecta; order Lepidoptera; family Erebidae; genus Lithosia; species Lithosia quadra. Next base: position 13,419,349 of record OY754892.1, read on the forward strand.
TCTCCGATTATTTGGAAAATCCTACAAAAGTAAAACACAAAAAACGATCCCTGAAAAAGTAATGCAAAGTGTCCCCTGTCAACATCAAGCTATAGCGATTCCAGAAAGATCGTTTCTCTGCGGTTCTGTTACAGAACAAGCCCGCAAAGATGTCTTTGATTATTTTTGGTCACTTTCTTCATGGGAAGCCAAAAAATCTTATGTAACTGGCCTTGTTACAGTGAGAAACATCCATAAACGGCGCAAAGTATCGGAATCTTCTGAAGAAACTACACTTCCGAGACGACAGAACGGGATAGACTGCTATTTACCGAAAGATGATGGCACTAAAGTCAGAGTTTGCAAAGAGTTTTTTTTAGCTACATTGTCTATTAAGAAAGATTTGTTTACCGACTGGCTTAATCCAAATCAAGAAAAAAACAACATCAACAAAATTTTACAGCGAACAAACAATGATGTGAGTGAAAACAATGTGAAGAAACCATTGAAATCCGATTCGGTAAATAAATGGCTGAACGAACTTCCGAAGGTTCCGAGTCATTATTGTCGTTCAAGTAGTTCACGGATTTACGTTGATGATGCACTGCAATCATATTCTAAAATGCACAAGGAGTATTTGAAATGGTGTCAGGAAAAAGATTTACCATCCGTCCAAAGAAAAAAATTTGGCGAAATATTAGAAGTACAGAAGATTTCAATTTTTAAGCCAAGAAAGGACCAGTGTGACACGTGTGTTGCACACAAAGAAGGAAACTTGAGTGAAGAGGACTATCAGGTTCATATTACAAAGAAAAACGAAGCCCGTGAAGCTAAGACGAAAGCAATTTCTGAAGCTTCAAATGACCATTGTGTCGCTACCATGGACTTACAGAGTGTTCAGCTGTGCCCTAAATTATTGGTTTCGGCACAATACTATAAGCAGAAATTGCAAATTCATATTTTCACAATTTATATAAATAACAATAAAGATGTTATAGTTTATATTTGGCATGAAGGTGATGGAGGAGTAACGGCGTGTGAATTTATAACGTGCATTATAGATTTCGTGCAAAAGGAGAAAGATGAAAAAGGGTACAAGAAGTTTTCTATAATATCCGATGGTTGTGGATATCAAAATAAAAATAAAGCTTTAACAAGTGCTTTTGCAGACACTTCAAAGAGGGAATGTTTGGATATCGAACAAATAATATTAGAAAAAGGACATACGATGATGGAGGTAGATAGTGTCCATTCTACCCTAGAAAAACTATTCCAAGCACCGTTGTACTCTCCCAATGATTATGTTAACCGAATCCTTCAAGCCACAGATCCTTCTAACAGATCGAAAAATCTATACACTGGGGTTTATTAAAACCCCTTGCTGTGTGTAATCAACGTGGTTAACTTTGTAGGGTTGAGTAGGTCACTCAACCCTACAAAGTTAACCACGTTGATTGGGGTTTATTAAAACCCCTTGCTGTGTGTAATCAACGTGGTTAACTTTGTAGGGTTGAGTAGGTCACTCAACCCTACAAAGTTAACCACGTTGATTACACACAGCAAGGGGTTTTAATAAACCCCAGTGTATAGATTTTTCGATCTGTTAGAAGAAGAACTACAAAAACACAACATTGATGCCACTCGTTTCTATAATATGGACGAAACAGGGGTACAAACTTCATCTAACAAGCCACCCAGAGTCTTAACAAAAGTTGGAAAACGTCAAGTTGGCCTAATTGCAAGCAGTGAAAGAGGTAGAACTACCACTGTGATTTGTTGTTGCAATGCTGCGGGATCATTTATACCACCATTTATGATCTTCGCTCGCAAGAAAATGAACTCACGATTATTGGATGGAGCAGCACCAGGTACCCAAGGAACCTGTACAGACAATGGATGGATTAATGGACCAGCGTTCTTAGAGTGGCTGAGATTCTTCATTGAAACTGTCCGGCCTACATCAGATAAAAAAGTAATTCTTGTTTTGGACAACCATGAATCCCAAAAATATTTACCAGCATTGGAATTTGCCTCTGTGAACAATGTCATATTTATTTCTTTGGCACCCCATACGACGCACCGTATGCAACCCTTAGACTACTGTGTGTACGGGCCTTTGAAGACCTATTTCGAGCAGGCAGTTGCTACGTTCCAGAAATCTCATGCTGGGCGAATCATTAATCAAAATGATATAGCAAGCATTTTCTCTAATGCCTATATGAAAGCTGCTACAGCTCAAAATGCAATTAAAGGATTTAAAAGTACAGGACTTTTTCCAACGAACCGATATATTTTCGAGGAGTCAGATTTTGAACCTGCAGCAGTCACAGAAAAACCACTAAACCCGGATAATGATCAATTTGAAAAATCACAATCTGAAGTACCTGACCCAGACAGGAGACCGTCTCCTTCTACTCTTGACCAGATCATACAATCCCAAAATATAACTCCATCTCAATCTTCAGACTTACCCGCAGCAGATTCTGCTCTCTCAGATGGACCTGTAAACATAGCCGTCGAAGAAGATGATAATATAACTTCAGATGAATTACTCAGATCTACCCTCGATATTGAATCAATACCGGACCCTTGCATACAGGCAACATTACTAACACCTGTTAAATGTGTCCCTTCGAATATCAGAACTGCTACAGTTACTTCTATGGACTTATATAATGAACCGAGTACAAGTACAGGTCATTTTACTCCTAAAGCTCTTAGACCACTACCAAAAGTGGGACCGAACAAGACAAACAGACGAAGGAAAACTCAAAAAGCCGAAATATTAACTAGTACACCAATCAAAGATTTATTTATTTATTTATTTATTTATTTATTTATTTATTCAGGAAACAAACAGTCTTACACTTTTATTGCTAAAAACAACTAATTCTACAAGACTTAGAGTTCCATAAACTATTATAATTACAATAAAATATCTGCCATCATGATCACAATATGAACGAGATAGGAAAAGAGATTATTCCATTGTAAACATCGCTTGTAATGCACGCTTATACACATTTATACTATTATTAAACATGTCCAAATCATTACATTCACCATTATAATAAGCAACACTGCGCCTAAAAAAGTTGTTACTAGTATAAATAGTTTTATATAAAGGAACGGAGAATAGTAGATGCAAGCGAGAGTTAGGCCTGGGTATCCTAAATGATATTCTTTCTAAAATGTGAGGGGAATCTACGAGGCTATTTAAAATTTTAAAAAGATAAACCTGATCAAAAATTATTCGTCGATCCTTAAGCGTGGTTAAAGAGTGACGCTTTAAAGAATCGTTATAAGAGGTACTCTCATTGTGCCATCGGAAATTTAGACTTTTTACAAACCTCTTCTGAACTCTTTCAATTCGCTCAATGTGGCAAGCATAATATGGACTCCAAATGATACAAGCAAAATCCAAAATAGATCGTACGTAACTGAAATACAATAATTTTATTGTGCGTATTTGTTTGAAAGGTTTGGAAATTCTTAAAATAAAACCAAGCTGCCGAAAAGCTTTCTTAACTATATGGTCAATATGAAGGTTATAGGATAAGCTTGAATCCATTATGATCCCTAAATCACGAATGGACGTTTTCCTATTGAGATTTCTATTATCGATCATATAATCAAATATTATTGGATTATGATTGCGGGTATAAGTTATGACGGAACATTTATCTAAATTTAAGTAAAGTTGGTTTGATTTACAATATTCAGTTATATGATTTAAATCCGATTGTAACTGTAAACAGTCTCCAATATCGGCGATAACTTTATAAAATTTTGCGTCATCAGCATAAAGTAGACATTTTGAAAAATTAAGTGAGTTATCCATGTCATTGATGTAAAGAATAAATAAAAGTGGCCCCAAATGGGATCCCTGAGGTATTCCTGAGGGAATTTCTAAGAACCCCGAAATGTAACCATTAATAGAAACAGCCTGCAAGCGATTTCTGATGTATGAATTTATCCAGCGAAGCAAGTCACCATGTATTCCGATGGTCCACAATTTTTCAATTAAGAGGTCATGATTTATTTTGTCAAATGCCTTGGAAAAATCGGAGTATACGACGTCCACCTGCATCCTCTTATCCATGGCATCAACTAAAAACCCCGAAAATGTAAGCATATTCGTTTCTACTGAGCGTCCTCTACAAAATCCATGTTGGTTAACTGAGACATGATTGTGTACTACATTAGCAAGTGACCGAGTAACCATCTTCTCAAATATTTTACCAAATAGGTTTGTCTTTGAAATGGGTCTGTATTGTGATGAAAAAAAAAAATGAGCAGAGAGCTAAACTATCAAAGAAAATGAAGATTCAAAATGAAAAATGTACGAACAATCTGAAAAAGATACTAAAGAATGATAAAAATACAAAAAAAATATAAAAAACCAAAATATTCCCAGAAGGAAAATTGTTCATACCCATGTCTGGTATGCAACGAGCTATATGTACATCCACCCACTGAGGACTGGCAAATTAAGGCAACCTGGAATGTTATTAACAAAGAAACCTGTAAAGCAAGGTCACGTGATCGATCCTTCGAATTAAAAATAGATGATAAACACATTAATACTGATGCCGCATTGGCCAATGCCTTTGAATCCTTTTTCACAAATATTCCTATTACCACTACAAGTAAATTGAATTCTTCAAAAAATGTAGCCGCGTCTCTTCTTGAAACTAGTGTTGAAAAATGTAATGTTAATTTTGATTTTCAGTACATTGACCCTGTAACCATTCTTAAAACTTTTAAAGAACTAAATATTAAAAAAACTGAAGATCTTTGGGGCATTTCAACCAATATAATAAAACCAGTAATGCCCACTATTGCGCCTTATCTTGCATTTATATTTAATCAATGTATAGATGATAAACAGTTTCCTACTCTCATGAAGTACAGTAAAATCATTCCGTTATTCAAAGCAGGGGAAAAAAGTGATCCATCAAATTTTCGGCCTATCTCCATACTCCCAGTCCTCAGTAAAATTTTTGAAAAAATAATATTTAACCAACTGCTTTCACATTTTACGTGCAATAAGTTACTTCATGATAAACAATTTGGTTTCACTAAAGGTAGAAACACAACGGATGCAGGCGTTGCACTCATTAAACATATATTTGATGCTTGGGAGGAGAAGCAGGATGCCATCGGTATCTTCTGTGATCTTTCGAAAGCTTTTGATTGTGTTGATCACGAGACTTTGTTATTAAAATTAGGTCACTATGGTGTTTCGAACGGTTCACTTAGCTTGCTTGAGTCTTACCTCACTGGCAGAGTACAAAAAGTCAACATTAATGGCACCAATTCATCTGGTGCCCCATTAGTCATGGGAGTACCCCAGGGCTCGATACTAGGACCCCTTTTATTCTTGATATATGTAAATGATCTTCCTTACTTCACTGAAAATCTTTGTGAAATAGTATTATTTGCTGATGACACATCATTAATTTTTAAAACTAACAGGCAAAAGCTAGTATTTGACGATGTAAATAATATTCTCTCTGAAATATTGTATTGGTTCACAAGTAATAACCTGCTACTCAATGCTAAGAAAACAAAATGTGTAAAGTTTACGATGCCTAATGTAAAACAGGTAGATACTCATATTGTAATGAACGATGAAACTGTTCAAATAGTCGATACCACAGTTTTTCTTGGAATCACTCTAGATAGTAAACTGCAATGGGGTTCTCATATCACAGCCTTAGCAGGAAGACTCAGCTCAGCAGCCTATGCGGTTAGAAAAATAAGATCACTAACTGATGAGGAAACGGCACGATTAGTTTATTTTAGCTACTTTCATAGCGTAATGTCGTATGGTCTGATGCTGTGGGGCTCAGCTGCAGATATTGAGACCATTTTCATATTACAAAAACGAGCGATACGAGCTATCTATGGCCTCAGACCCCTTGACTCGCTGAGAGAACTATTTAAAGAAATTAATATTTTAACAGTTGCTTCTCAATACATTTACGATAATATCTTATATGTACGCAAAAATCTAGATCTCTTCCAAAAAAAATCGGACGTTCACAATTATAATACGAGAAATAAGAATAAACTTGTAGTGCCAATGCTAAGGCTTCATAAGGTTGGTAATTCGTTTGTAGGTAACTGGATAAAAATGTTCAATAAAATTCCTCAGGATCTGGTTGACATGCCACTTAATAAGTTTAAAATTGAAGTAAAAAATTGTTTAATGAAAAAAGGTTATTATAAATTAAATGAATATTTTGATGATAAAAATGCATGGTCATCCTAATCTCTTGCTCGCTCGCACTTTAAAAATTGTATTAAATAAAAACATAAAAAAAATATAAAAATAAATAATGGATAATCGTGTTCACTGAGTTTCTTGCTGGTATCTTCTCAGTAGAACCAACATACTGAACCAGCGAAAGAATCATTTTCTAATGATTATTATTTATTGTATTTATATTTCTTGACATATTTTTTTCTTACTGTAAATTTTTGACGTTCATATGTGCTCCTTGTGTGCCTAAATTGAATAAATGAAATTGATTCTTTGATTCTTTGATTCTTTGATTGACTGGATCCAGTGCGACGATTGCAAAATGTGGGCCCATGATGCATGTACCGCATATTCAGGAATTGGTGCATTTTATTGTGACATGTGCCACGAGATTTAATTGCTTCGACTCACGATGGATATATGAGTAAGGTTACACGCTCAATCTGGTGTCAGTTTGGTCAATCAGTCTGCTCAGAATGATGGGAGAATTATCGTCTAACCGGTTGACTGACGGACTGATGTCCAGAATGACAAAAATTAAATATTTTAAATATTTTTTATCATTCTGTTGTGAATGACAGCAGACTGATGCCAGACTGATCGTGTAACCGCTCGATCATTCTCGTGTCAGTCAGTCATCGTACCAGACGCAATGGAGCAAGACGTGCCAAGCGACGAAGCGCTGCCGCCGCCCGCTTCACTCCCGCCACCGCCAATCGAGATAGAAAAAAAATTCATTCTCACATTCGAGTCCTTGCCAGAGTTATGGGATAAAACGCATACGTTATATTGTAATAAATACAAGAGAAATGACGCTTTGCGAAAACTTCTCGACATATATATAAAAATTAAACCCGGGGCAACTATAGAGGATGTCAAAAAAAAAATTAACGTTTTACGGTCCAACTACAGGAGAGAGCTCAAGAAAATTATTTCATCGCGAAGATCGGGGTCTAGTACAGATGACTTATACTGTCCAAAAAGTTGGACTTTCGAATATCTCAAATTTATCATTCATTATTGCAAAAAAAGTATAGTAAATTCATGTCTAGATTTTTTTACTCATTTTTGTTTTACTGTTTATGACTCTCATAATATTTTCATGTTTTCAAGTTGCACGTTTTATTTGTAGTTCCGATTAAATATAGTGCTACCAGTTTATAGTTATATTTTTGGTGACCCCGACGTTATGACCGAAGAAGAACAATGGTCATGTGCTAAATCGTTTGGTGAGACATGCCGTGTAGGAGTGCGGGTGCGTCCTTTTTATGCCGAGAAGCCGGCGTTGTGGTTCGCGCAACTGGAGGGCCAATTTGTATTGGCCGGAATCACAAGCGACTCCACAAAGTTTTATCAAACTATAGCCCAACTTGAACTACAGTACGCCGCTGAAGTCGAAGATGTTATCACCTCGCCACCCGCCTCCGGTAAGTACGACAAACTCAAAGCTGAGCTTATCAAGCGTCTATCAGCGTCACGATAGAGTAAAGTGAAGCAACTTTTGGTTCACGAGGAGCAAGGCGATCGGAAACCATCACAATTTTACACTTCACTTTTCTCTCGAGCTTCAGTTTCGAAAGATAAACTTTGTAATTGTCTATAAGTTTCACATAATAATTTTTGAGCTTTTTCGCATTCTTCATTTGATAGTAAAACATAGTCGACCATCCAGGTAGGTATAAGTTTTCCTAGACTAAATCTGTATTTATTAACGATGATTCCCGCAATTTCATATTCGCCAATAATTCAGTGGCAAATATTAAATTAATTGATTCCATCTTTCAGGTTTCGCAATTCAGCCATGTTATATAAAAATCACCTATAGTAAGTTGTTCTCTTCGTAAAGCTTCTGTCACATGATTAATGGGTTTAAAGAAGAGGGGGGGGGGGGGGAGAACGTCTGTAACTTGTGTCCAAAATTGGTGCCGCACTGGTGGCCCCACGAGCAGTGTGGCATCGGCATCGCAATGTTCTTGTATATGTATGATACCGTTATGGCAATGCTCAAGCGCCGCACGGTGGGACAGAACCGTGCGTACCGTCTCAAAAATAGGTTTTCGTAATGTTCCATATTGAATATTTTGTTAATGCATATGTCTGAATTATATAGCAGTTGAAATACACTATTTCTCATTTTTTGTATTAGAATAAGGATTGCAAGTTGACGCTCAAAATTATGTCCATTATGTAGAACACAATTCCACCAGTTTACATGGTCATATTTGCATTACTTTCCCAGCTTTGTAAATGTGTGTGTAGCAAAATCAGAAGATATTCAAAATTACTTAGAACAACACCATCATTTGGTTTAGGCGTATAATGACAGAAACGCAAAATGACAGATTAGCGAATTGACAGAAACGCATAATGCCAGGTGTAGCAAAATGACAGATTCGCAGAATGACAGATTCGCAGGTTGACAGATTCGCAGAAAAAAGTGAATTAATTGTGAAACGTATTCAAAAAACACTTATAACAGCGTTTAACGAATCGGTGGACCAAATCCGTTTCGTGGTTGATGTCTTGAAACTGCTAGTGCTGGCGTCGCTCGTGTAGAGATTGAGGTCACGGCGAGAATGCATGCGTCGGCTCTAATTATCTTGCGCAATTCCACGACACGAGCCAAACTTGCGGGCTTGCGGAATTGGTGTAGCTAGAGGACGTAACATGCACCTACCTATGTCAACATAAATAAATTTGTAACTTGGAATAACAAGTGCCAGACTGGCACTTGTTATTCCAAGAGTAAACTCTTTACTTTCAACTTCAACCAGTGATGGTATGCCTAGCGAACTAAAGCAATATCTAGATCAGCCTATAATACCCAGAAAAGAGAATCCTACAAAATTCTGGTTTGATTGTCGTCATTTTACCCCAGTCCTTTCTGACATAGCTCTAAAGTATTTGATATCACCTGCGTCCTCGGTTTCCTCAGAGAGAGTGGCATCTGCTGTGAATCTCGCAGTACCCAATAACAGAAGTCGGCTTACAGCCGAGCACGTAAATCAAAGAGTTTTTCTTATGTCTGTATCAGATAAATAGTGGTAATTGGTTTGATGAATAAATAATTAATATTTTAATTGTTGTTCTTGATTTATTAAAAATTATGTCTATTGATTAGTATTTATCTAGTAATGTAAGATGATTAAAGTAGATTAGGCCAATTTTTTTTTTCATGTCATACCGATATATCGATATATCGATATTTTTACATAAAAATATAAATTTCCATATCGATATATTCAAAAATTACCGATACAATATATATCGATACTTTATTCCATTTCCGACATCCCTAGTGCCAGTAGAAATCCTACTTTGTCTACAGTAGGGACTACTGCGAAATATATTACTGTTCAAGAAATTTCAACCAAATAGGTACCAAATAGGCCTAATCAACTCAATAGTTTACAATGAATTTATCAATAGCCAAGAAGAGAAAAATTAACAATTGTGAATTGGTGAAATACCAGGCAGATTTCCAACAAAGTACTGTTTTGAAGTTGAAAACTTCAAAACAGTACTTTGTAAGTACAATAAGTGTAGTACAGTAAGTTGCATTATTTTGTAATGGAGCAAGCAACTAAAATTCAACCAGATGTAGACAAGCTAACAAATGAAATAAAGATAGCGTTGACTCACAATACCATAAATGCCATTGAATAGGCAACGACGGGGCAGAGCAAGAGCAGTTTGTGGTATGAGATGAGGTATGACCGTATCACAGCTTCAAAGGCACATGAAGTCAGTGTTTGTAATACACCTGATGGCTCTTTGGTGGCTTCTATAATGGATGCTAAGATACTAGACACGGTAGCTATGAACAGAGGTAGAGCTTTAGATCCGTTTTTTTAAACTTCGTAATTGCACTGTTCCCACGCAGCACTGCACCTGCGTATGCACTTGTTGAGTGGGGATATTTTTGTGTATAAATACTCGTTGCAATATTATTTTATTCACGGATGGTTTGGTACGGTCGTTGAGTCAACATGGATCTCGAACAGTGGGCTGGTGTTACACAAGAAGAAGAGGCAATTGCTGACAAGATGGTGACTTTCTACGCTGAAATCAAGACTCGTGAGATGCACTGGGTGAATATCAAAGTTACTTTTACATCGCCTCGCCGTTGCCCGCATTTACATGTATGTTTTCAATGTACTCCTATTTATTTTACTACTGCGACAGTGTTTATATATTATGATGCAGTGTCAGTGGATGTTGATTCATATCGTGATGGTTATTTTTGTACGTTCTGTGAACGTAAATTTTAAATCTGTCCAAAACTTTTGGCGCAAATGGCAAAAGGAGTATTAATATTACTATATAATAATTGATAATGCACCTTATCAAAGCAGGAAACTCGAGTCATTACCTACATTCAATTGGCGCAAAGGTCAGATACAAGATTGGATTAGGTCAAATAATATTCGATTTCATGAAACTATGCTAAAATGTGAGACACTTGAAATTGACGGTAGCTGAACGGGGTGTCACTATTTTGCGTGTCACCTTACCACTATGAGCTCAATCTTCAGAGCTATTACGCACTGTCGACTTGTCATGTCTATTATGCACTTACATATTATACACACAATATTAGTGGGTTCATTGCAAAATGGTATTTAGTTTCTTTTCGTAGCTCGTTGAATCATTAAACTTATCAGTAATAGAGGTAGTAGGTCTAGAAGAGTGCAGATTTGTTTCGTCGTTTGTCCAGCACAGGTGAACGAACTGCTATGTGATCATGGTCACTTGGTGGACTTCGGAAACGGTTTGCTCCGGGCATTCGCCAATGCGTCGGGGCTGCGGCATTTTTCTCGGTATTACCAGTTACTTCGCGCCCTGGATGAAGAGGAGCTGGAGGATCTGGATATCCATGCTGATGAGTGTTGCTCAAAATCGGGCTGCGGGGTAGTTCCTGATTGACTTTTCCTTTTTCCTCGTAATAAACATGTTTTTGTGTAAAAAAAAAAGTGATTTACATTAACCACCATACTATTGCTAAGCACAAAACATTTTAAAGTTGCTTTCAATCTTCACAAGCACCCATTGATCATACATACAAATGTCTGAAGTAAAATCTTGTATTTCTGTTCCCCCTGGCTGTGGACCAATTATAAAAATTAGGCGTATTAACCGAAAAATATTTAAAGAAGGAGCCCCCGAATGGAGACCCACAGAAACTTGCTTACTTTTGATGGGCAGACCCTTCCCAAAAGGAATTTTCGTTGTTACACTTCTCTTCCAGTTTAATTACAACAACTTCCAATAAAAGAGTGAGGTTATTTCTACTCCCAGAGACGAGCGCTGGAAAAAGACATCAGTTACACTTAAAGTGCAACTGGATAGGGAAACTCCGCAGTGGGAGTGTTTGCAAAAGTTCATGAGACGGAGTCATGAACTCTTTGAACATTCGCAACCAATCTTTTACAACAGTATAACTTAATTCTTATTTGATGTGGATATTGAGACACTGCTCGGATCTCTTCGGTTTCAAGGAAAGCGGTAGTATAGCACACCGTCAACCTCGAGCGGAGACTTTGCTTCCGTTCTCGTCAGCCGGGTTGCCAATGGAAGAGTTCGTCGAAGCGCGGACTTAACCGGATATTTTTACGTAGAAGTAAAAGTTTATAAAAAGAGCTAAGTTATTTCTACTCCCAGAGACGAGCGCTGGAAAAAGACATCAGTTACACTTAAAGTGCAACTAGATAGGGAAACTCCGCAGTGGGAGTGTTTGCAAAAGTTCATGAGACGGAGTCATGAACTCTTTGAACATTCGCAACCAATCTTTTACAACAGTATAACTTAATTCTTATTTGATGTGGATATTGAGATACTGCTCGGATCTCTTCGGTTTCAAGGAAAGCGGTAGTATCGCACACCGTCAACCTCGAGCGGAGACTTTGCTTCCGTTCTCGTCAGCCGGGTTGCCAATGGAAGAGTTCGTCGAAGCGCGGACTTAACCGGATATTTTTACGTAGAAGTAAAAGTTTATAAAAAGAGTGAGGTTATTTCTAATCCCAGAGACGAGCGCTGGAAAAAGACATCAGTTACACTTAAAGTGCAACTAGATAGGGAAACTCCGCATTGGGAGTGTTTGCAAAAGTTCATGAGACGGAGTCATGAACTCTTTGAACATTCGGAACCAATCTTTTACAACAGTATAACTTAATTCTTATTTGATGTGGATATTGGCGATAACAACTTTAATGATTAATGTTGAAACGATCTTCTTTATATATAATTTAATAACAAAGGTTACAGAGATATCTTTTGCTATCGTATAATTATAACGTACCTAAACGTACTTAACGTACTAAACATAAAAACAAAAGTATTTCCTGTCGGCTGGAAAACTATACTGAATACTGAATACATTTATTGAATAACTGAAACTAGAAATAATTAAATGATTGTAAAGTCCCCAGCTCGATCTTTTTGAAAATTCTGAATTGAAAATATTATTTTATTCACGGTTGGTTTGGTACGGTCGTTGAGTCAACATGGATCTCGAACAGTGGGCTGATGTTACACAAGAAAAAGAGGCAATTGCTGACAAGATGGTGACGTTCTACGCTGAAATCAAGGCTCGTGAGATGCACTGGGTGAATATCAAAGTTACTTTTACATCGCCTCGCCGTTGACCGCATTTACATGTATGTTATCAATGTGCTCCTATTTATTTTACTACTGCGACAGTGTTTACATATTATGATGCAGTGTCAGTGGATGTTGATTGCTACCTAGATGAGGTTATTTCTACTCCCAGAGACGAGCGCTGGAAAAAGACATCAGTTTCACTTAAAGTGCAACTGGATAGGGAAACTCCGCAGTGGGAGTGTTTGCAAAAGTTCATGAGACGGAGTCATGAACTCTTTGAACATTCGCAACCAATCTTTTACAACATTATAACTTAATTCTTATTTGATGTGGATATTGGCGATAACAACTTTCGTAACGTATTTAATTTATTATTACAGACACTGCTCGGATCTCTTGGGTTTTAAGGAAAGCGGTAGTATCGCACACCGTCAACCTCGAGCGGAGACTGCTTCAGTTCTCGTCAGCCGGGTTGCCAATGGAAGAGTTCGTCGAAGCGCGGACTTAACCGGATATTTTTACGTAGAAGTAAAAGTTTATAAAAAGAGCTAAGTTTATTTCTACTCCCAGAGACGAGCGCTGGAAAAAGACATCAGTTACACTTAAAGTGCAACTAGATAGGGAAACTCCGCATTGGGAGTGTTTGCAAAAGTTCATGAGACGGAGTCATGAACTCTTTGAACATTCGCAACCAATCTTTTACAACAGTATAACTTAATTTACTTAACCTGTTCACCTATAAATTTCCTTATGGTATTTAAAAAGTAATAAAAAAAGTCATAAAATAAAGTCATAAAAATACAGTTACACTTAAAGTGCAACTAGATAGGGAAACTCCGCATTGGGAGTGTTTGCAAAAGTTCATGAGACGGAGTCATGAACTCTTTGAACATTCGCAACCAATCTTTTACAACAGTATAACTTAATTTACTTAACTGTTCACCTATAAATTTCCTTATGGTATTTAAAAAGTAATAAAAAAAGTCATAAAATAAAGTCATAAAAATTGAGTCGTAAATTAAAAAGGATTAGTTTCACATTACTGGCTTGCCACCGCCTTACATTGTTACAAGCAACAATTTACGACCATGTCTAATTTACATGATAAGAGCTTAGCCCCTCTTTACCTCTCTTTGTGTAAAATCACTATATATACTGAAAGCTCGACGATTGAGATCATTCCTAGTTTCGGCGTCTTCATAGTTGTAATTACCTTAAGAGTCACAGTTGTACTCCAAGTATATTAAATATAATATTAATATATTCAGTGGTTAATCATTTTGACACCTCGTCTTCGGTTCTTCGCATCGCAAAGTCACGACAAAAACTTAATTGGCGCAGTCGGTAGGATTCATTTTGAAGATTCGTTGGCAACACGATCTAAAGAAGAACAACCAGCGGCATCCGCAAGAAGAACGGGACCACAACTTGGCACCACTACAAGGCTACAACTTCGAGACTGGTAATACAACACTATTTTGAAGTCAACCTAGGAATCGGTAGGAGATATTTATTGTCTTTCTTCCTTAACTTGTGATTGGATACATAAACTTCATGAGTGACCATCCGGACCACTACGGGAGGACTTGCACGGAACAAAGAACGTTGCTCGTGACCCTTATCATTGTTGTCCGTAACCTGCTTGACAAATTATCAGAATTGTTAGCACGTTACAATCACCTTTTATATATCTGTGAATATTATCATCAGAAGGAACCTTAATTAATTTTAAGTATCCTATTCATAGAATTATTTTTTTTATTGTAATAATTTTGAAAGCGCGCGCTATAAAAATTTGTATTGCATAATAATTGCATTGAATTATTATTGAGTTAGACACAAAGTTGTCATAAAATTGCATTGCATATTGAAATTGGACACAAAGTTGTCATATTATATTGAATAAATTTGAGTTAGACACAAAAGTTGTCATATATAATATTGTATATAATTGCATTAAATTGAATTAAACGCAAAATTTTAATTTCAAAATGTCGGTTCCTGAGAACGTCAAAGAAATCCCAATTACCTATATGAAATTGGTTCCCATATTTGATGGCAATTACAGACATAAAGATTTGTATATTAGTAAATGTGATTATATAGTAAGAACATATCCGGGAGGCAAAGAGCAGAATGAGTATAATTTAAATATATTAATTAGTCGTCTCAGAGGGGAGGCAGCTGCTTTAATAAGTGAAAGGCCAGATATTCAAACTTATGGAGACTTTAGAACGTCCGTCCGTCCGAAACTGGATTCTGAATCGGCAATGATTTATTATGCGAGTTAAAATCAATCATCAATTTTGATAAACTTCTAATAACCGAAAAAGCTGTTATTCCTATACAATAGAATCTTAAAAAAATTATGGAACCAGTAGTCATAACGGTAGCACCGAGAAGTGAACAACGGGTTAAGTTACCCACTGACCTCTATAATGGTCAAGGCGTGCTCGAATACCAAGAACTAACCGAAAGTGTACGAATGCCTTCAGCACTCGTAAATTGTAGTCAGGGTTACGCATATACTGTGATAAAAAACACAAGCGATAGCGAGTTTACTCTTCGTATAACATCACCATTTCATATCATTAAATATGAAGACAATCAAGAAAATTGTTGTGTAATTAATTATTTGGAAAATAATAATGAATTAAATACGGAAAAATTATTATTAAACAATTTAAATACATTGCGTTTGGAGCATATGAACGAAGAAGAAAAATCTAAGATTTGCGAATTATGCCTTCAGTATAAGGATATATTTTATTGTGAAGACATTCCTTTATCATTTACAAATGAAGTTAAGCATCGTATCAGAACGGGCAATAATGAACCCATATTATATTAAAGCATATAGGCAGCCACCCTCACAAAATGAAGAAATTAAGAGACAAGTTCAGAAACTTATGGCTGATAAAATAATACGACCAAGTTATTCACCTTGGAGTGCCCCAGTTCACTTAGTACCCAAGAAATTAGATGCTAGTGGCGAAAATAAGTATCGCATGGTAATTGACTATAGGAAATTAAATTCAATAACATGTGATGATAAATATCCATTGCCAAACATAGCAGATCTTTTTGATAAATTAGGTAATAGTTGCTATTTTACTACTTTAGATTTAGCATCTGGTTATCATCAGATAGAAGTAGAAAAGGAGGACATTCCTAAGACCGCGTTTAATACACAAAACGGTCATTACGAATTTTTAAGACTCCCATTTGGATTAAAGACAGCCCCCGCCACTTTTCAAAGAACTATGGACAATATATTAAGAGGTCTACAAGGAATTCATTGCTTAGTCTATTTAGATGACCTAATTATCTATTCAGATTCATTGGATTCCCATATAAATAAATTAAAATTAATTTTTGACACTCTAAGAAAATCAAATTTAAAAGTCCAACTAGATAAATCAGAATTCTTAAGAAAAGAAGTTCTTTACTTGGGCCATACCATCACAAAAGAAGGGCTCCGGCCTAACGAAGATAAAATTAAAGCAATTTTAAGCTACCCCATACCAAAGACAGTTAAAGAAGTAAGATCATTTTTCGGATTAATAGGATATTATAGGAAATTTATAAAAGATTTTGCAAAAATAACCAAACCTTTTACATTAGTACTTAAGAAAAATAAAAAGTTCGAAATAAATAACGAATTCTTATCAGCATTTGAGCATTGTAAAGAATTGTTAATGAATGCACCATTGTTACAGTACCCAGATTTTAACAAAACTTTCATTTTAACCACAGACGCATCGGAAATTGCGTTAGGTGCCGTGTTATCTCAAGGTAACATAGGTAGCGATAAGCCTATAGCTTATGCAAGTCGCACTTTAAACGACGCTGAAAGTCGGTACAGTACTATCGAACGTGAATTGTTAGCAGTACTTTGGGCAGTTAAACATTTTAGACCATATTTATATGGAAAGAAATTTATTATTTATACGGATCATCGTCCACTTACCTGGTTATATAATTTAAGTGAACCAAACAGTAAATTAACTAGATGGAGATTACGTCTACAAGAATATAATTTCGAAGTAATCTACCGAAGTGGAAAGCAAAATACTAACGCAGACGCTTTATCACGAATAAAAATTAACATGTTAACAGGAGATCCCATAGATGGGCCCTCAACATCGTTAATCCCAATGGTTTCAAACCAAGATCTTGATACTTTAGACACAATATCAGAATCAACTTTATCAGCATCAGAATTTGATACCACAATTGATAATCTAGAAGATGAAATTTCTATTATTAACCAACCAATTGATACAAAACCGAATCAAATAATAATTATTAATTGGAATAAAGATGAAATGGAAATAAACGATAAATCACGTCCTAATCAAAAGATAGTAGAAGTAAAAATCCCATTAGATAATCGAACTTATATCGCCGAATTATTAAAACATCATTTAGGGCATATAAAAAAATATTATATTCACTACGATAATAAAGCACAACGCGAAGTTTTTAACGAAATGATAAAAGAAATATTTAAAAACAATGAAGTTAAATTTATTGAATGTACGGAACGAGTATGTTACGTGGAAGATAAAAAGGAACAAGAAGCCATAGTATTAGCTTATCATGATGGAAAAACATGCCACCGTGGTATTAGAGAAACCTATAGTAAATTACGACGTAATTACTATTGGCCTAATATGGAAAGAACCATTTCAAAAATAATTAATGCTTGTGATACATGTAAACGAATGAAGTATGATCGAAATCCAATTAAACCCGCACTTCAATTAACTCAAACCCCAACTGCACCATTCGAAGACGTTTTTATGGATATCTTCTCGATAGAAGGGACGTCATTTCTAACATTAGTCGATTCATTTTCTAAATTAGGACAAGCGCTCGAAATAAAAAGCAAATCAACACCAGAAGTTGTTAGAGCATTAATCAAATATTTTTCGTGTTTTGGAGTCCCAAACAAAATTAGTTGCGATTCAGGCACTGAATTCAATAATAATCTTCTAAAAGAAACTTTAATTTTCTATAAAGCTGAATTACATATTGGCACACCAAATAACCCGAATTCAATGGGCATAATAGAACGATTCCACTCTACAATTACAGAAATTTATAGAATAGCTAAATATCAGCGAAAAATTACAGACGCAGCTTCTGTAATGCTATATTCAGTAATGGCATATAATAGTAAAATTCACAGCGCAGTGGAACACACCCCTTTTGAAATAGTTTTTGGAGCTGCAAAGTCTAATGACACTTCCAACGTAAATTATGAGAAAATCTATACGCAGCAATTAATTAGCGAACATAGAAATCGCTGTTCATTTTTATATAAACATATTTATGATAAGTTAATGAAAGAGAAATTGGCAAGACAAAAGCCAGGCGAAACCATAAACTTAGACGAACAAGATTACGTATACACGGGTTTAGTTAACAAACGAAAGGGAAAGGATCAGCCTCGCTTTGAAAAGGCAAAAATTATAGGTAATGTTGAACGAAACATAGTACCAGTAGAAATAAAGGGGCGACAAACAAAAGTACCCCTTAAGAACGTAAAAAGACCCCCTAAGAAGAAATAAAATAAAATAAATGATTCATTTTGTCTGCTCTTGCGCCTACCCATAAAATGTATTTAAAAATTGAAATGTATTCAAAATGTATATTCCACCCAAGGAATTGAATTGAATGAATTGAATTGAATTGAAATGTATACTTTACTCGAGAATTGGAGCTGAATAGTACAAATTGATTCTAATAATATAACGATTATATATTATAAGACACTAGATAAGAACATTACAATGTATAATTTAAGGTAAATATATATTAATGTATAACTTAATTATATTAACGCATGTATTCACTAATTTAACTATTATGTATTGTATTAATTATAAATATTTTATAATCATTTCTTTTTGTATAACTATAAAGTATAATATAAAACGAATTATTATAAGACAAAAAAAAATGTTAAGATAGATACGAATAATGTTAAAGAAAAATACATTATAAGCAAATTAGAATTAAGATGGATACGGGTAATGTTAAAAGAAAAATCCATTATATTATAATTATTATCTTTATTCATAATTAACGTCATTGGGAATGATACTTTTATATTTATTTGAAATATTCCTTCAGTATATTTCAAATTTAAGAAGGGAGGAGTTATGTGATCATATAACCTATTACGATTATGACACCCTAATTAACCTGTTCACCTATAAATTTCCTTATGGTATTTAAAAAGTAATAAAAAAAGTCATAAAATAAAGTCATAAAAATAGTCGTAAATTAAAAAGGATTAGTTTCACATTACTGGCTTGCCACCGCCTTACATTGTTACAAGCAACAATTTACGACCATGTCTAATTTACATGATAAGAGCTTAGCCCCTCTTTACCTCTCTTTGTGTAAAATCACTATATATACTGAAAGCTCGACGATTGAGATCATTCCTAGTTTCGGCGTCTTCATAGTTGTAATTACCTTAAGAGTCACAGTTGTACTCCAAGTATATTAAATATAATATTAATATATTCAGTGGTTAATCATTTTGACACCTCGTCTTCGGTTCTTCGCATCGCAAAGTCACGACAAAAACTTAATTGGCGCAGTCGGTAGGATTCATTTTGAAGATTCGTTGGCAACACGATCTAAAGAAGAACAACCAGCGGCATCCGCAAGAAGAACGGGACCACAACTTGGCACCACTACAAGGCTACAACTTCGAGACTGGTAATACAACACTATTTTGAAGTCAACCTAGGAATCGGTAGGAGATATTTATTGTCTTTCTTCCTTAACTTGTGATTGGATACATAAACTTCATGAGTGACCATCCGGACCACTACGGGAGGACTTGCACGGAACAAAGAACGTTGCTCGTGACCCTTATCATTGTTGTCCGTAACCTGCTTGACAAATTATCAGAATTGTTAGCACGTTACAATCACCTTTTATATATCTGTGAATATTATCATCAGAAGGAACCTTAATTAATTTTAAGTATCCTATTCATAGAATTATTTTTTTTATTGTAATAATTTTGAAAGCGCGCGCTATAAAAATTTGTATTGCATAATAATTGCATTGAATTATTATTGAGTTAGACACAAAGTTGTCATAAAATTGCATTGCATATTGAAATTGGACACAAAGTTGTCATATTATATTGAATAAATTTGAGTTAGACACAAAAGTTGTCATATATAATATTGTATATAATTGCATTAAATTGAATTAAACGCAAAATTTTAATTTCAAAATGTCGGTTCCTGAGAACGTCAAAGAAATCCCAATTACCTATATGAAATTGGTTCCCATATTTGATGGCAATTACAGACATAAAGATTTGTATATTAGTAAATGTGATTATATAGTAAGAACATATCCGGGAGGCAAAGAGCAGAATGAGTATAATTTAAATATATTAATTAGTCGTCTCAGAGGGGAGGCAGCTGCTTTAATAAGTGAAAGGCCAGATATTCAAACTTATGGAGACTTTAGAACGTCCGTCCGTCCGAAACTGGATTCTGAATCGGCAATGATTTATTATGCGAGTTAAAATCAATCATCAATTTTGATAAACTTCTAATAACCGAAAAAGCTGTTATTCCTATACAATAGAATCTTAAAAAAATTATGGAACCAGTAGTCATAACGGTAGCACCGAGAAGTGAACAACGGGTTAAGTTACCCACTGACCTCTATAATGGTCAAGGCGTGCTCGAATACCAAGAACTAACCGAAAGTGTACGAATGCCTTCAGCACTCGTAAATTGTAGTCAGGGTTACGCATATACTGTGATAAAAAACACAAGCGATAGCGAGTTTACTCTTCGTATAACATCACCATTTCATATCATTAAATATGAAGACAATCAAGAAAATTGTTGTGTAATTAATTATTTGGAAAATAATAATGAATTAAATACGGAAAAATTATTATTAAACAATTTAAATACATTGCGTTTGGAGCATATGAACGAAGAAGAAAAATCTAAGATTTACGAATTATGCCTTCAGTATAAGGATATATTTTATTGTGAAGACATTCCTTTATCATTTACAAATGAAGTTAAGCATCGTATCAGAACGGGCAATAATGAACCCATATTATATTAAAGCATATAGGCAGCCACCCTCACAAAATGAAGAAATTAAGAGACAAGTTCAGAAACTTATGGCTGATAAAATAATACGACCAAGTTATTCACCTTGGAGTGCCCCAGTTCACTTAGTACCCAAGAAATTAGATGCTAGTGGCGAAAATAAGTATCGCATGGTAATTGACTATAGGAAATTAAATTCAATAACATGTGATGATAAATATCCATTGCCAAACATAGCAGATCTTTTTGATAAATTAGGTAATAGTTGCTATTTTACTACTTTAGATTTAGCATCTGGTTATCATCAGATAGAAGTAGAAAAGGAGGACATTCCTAAGACCGCGTTTAATACACAAAACGGTCATTACGAATTTTTAAGACTCCCATTTGGATTAAAGACAGCCCCCGCCACTTTTCAAAGAACTATGGACAATATATTAAGAGGTCTACAAGGAATTCATTGCTTAGTCTATTTAGATGACCTAATTATCTATTCAGATTCATTGGATTCCCATATAAATAAATTAAAATTAATTTTTGACACTCTAAGAAAATCAAATTTAAAAGTCCAACTAGATAAATCAGAATTCTTAAGAAAAGAAGTTCTTTACTTGGGCCATACCATCACAAAAGAAGGGCTCCGGCCTAACGAAGATAAAATTAAAGCAATTTTAAGCTACCCCATACCAAAGACAGTTAAAGAAGTAAGATCATTTTTCGGATTAATAGGATATTATAGGAAATTTATAAAAGATTTTGCAAAAATAACCAAACCTTTTACATTAGTACTTAAGAAAAATAAAAAGTTCGAAATAAATAACGAATTCTTATCAGCATTTGAGCATTGTAAAGAATTGTTAATGAATGCACCATTGTTACAGTACCCAGATTTTAACAAAACTTTCATTTTAACCACAGACGCATCGGAAATTGCGTTAGGTGCCGTGTTATCTCAAGGTAACATAGGTAGCGATAAGCCTATAGCTTATGCAAGTCGCACTTTAAACGACGCTGAAAGTCGGTACAGTACTATCGAACGTGAATTGTTAGCAGTACTTTGGGCAGTTAAACATTTTAGACCATATTTATATGGAAAGAAATTTATTATTTATACGGATCATCGTCCACTTACCTGGTTATATAATTTAAGTGAACCAAACAGTAAATTAACTAGATGGAGATTACGTCTACAAGAATATAATTTCGAAGTAATCTACCGAAGTGGAAAGCAAAATACTAACGCAGACGCTTTATCACGAATAAAAATTAACATGTTAACAGGAGATCCCATAGATGGGCCCTCAACATCGTTAATCCCAATGGTTTCAAACCAAGATCTTGATACTTTAGACACAATATCAGAATCAACTTTATCAGCATCAGAATTTGATACCACAATTGATAATCTAGAAGATGAAATTTCTATTATTAACCAACCAATTGATACAAAACCGAATCAAATAATAATTATTAATTGGAATAAAGATGAAATGGAAATAAACGATAAATCACGTCCTAATCAAAAGATAGTAGAAGTAAAAATCCCATTAGATAATCGAACTTATATCGCCGAATTATTAAAACATCATTTAGGGCATATAAAAAAATATTATATTCACTACGATAATAAAGCACAACGCGAAGTTTTTAACGAAATGATAAAAGAAATATTTAAAAACAATGAAGTTAAATTTATTGAATGTACGGAACGAGTATGTTACGTGGAAGATAAAAAGGAACAAGAAGCCATAGTATTAGCTTATCATGATGGAAAAACATGCCACCGTGGTATTAGAGAAACCTATAGTAAATTACGACGTAATTACTATTGGCCTAATATGGAAAGAACCATTTCAAAAATAATTAATGCTTGTGATACATGTAAACGAATGAAGTATGATCGAAATCCAATTAAACCCGCACTTCAATTAACTCAAACCCCAACTGCACCATTCGAAGACGTTTTTATGGATATCTTCTCGATAGAAGGGACGTCATTTCTAACATTAGTCGATTCATTTTCTAAATTAGGACAAGCGCTCGAAATAAAAAGCAAATCAACACCAGAAGTTGTTAGAGCATTAATCAAATATTTTTCGTGTTTTGGAGTCCCAAACAAAATTAGTTGCGATTCAGGCACTGAATTCAATAATAATCTTCTAAAAGAAACTTTAATTTTCTATAAAGCTGAATTACATATTGGCACACCAAATAACCCGAATTCAATGGGCATAATAGAACGATTCCACTCTACAATTACAGAAATTTATAGAATAGCTAAATATCAGCGAAAAATTACAGACGCAGCTTCTGTAATGCTATATTCAGTAATGGCATATAATAGTAAAATTCACAGCGCAGTGGAACACACCCCTTTTGAAATAGTTTTTGGAGCTGCAAAGTCTAATGACACTTCCAACGTAAATTATGAGAAAATCTATACGCAGCAATTAATTAGCGAACATAGAAATCGCTGTTCATTTTTATATAAACATATTTATGATAAGTTAATGAAAGAGAAATTGGCAAGACAAAAGCCAGGCGAAACCATAAACTTAGACGAACAAGATTACGTATACACGGGTTTAGTTAACAAACGAAAGGGAAAGGATCAGCCTCGCTTTGAAAAGGCAAAAATTATAGGTAATGTTGAACGAAACATAGTACCAGTAGAAATAAAGGGGCGACAAACAAAAGTACCCCTTAAGAACGTAAAAAGACCCCCTAAGAAGAAATAAAATAAAATAAATGATTCATTTTGTCTGCTCTTGCGCCTACCCATAAAATGTATTTAAAAATTGAAATGTATTCAAAATGTATATTCCACCCAAGGAATTGAATTGAATGAATTGAATTGAATTGAAATGTATACTTTACTCGAGAATTGGAGCTGAATAGTACAAATTGATTCTAATAATATAACGATTATATATTATAAGACACTAGATAAGAACATTACAATGTATAATTTAAGGTAAATATATATTAATGTATAACTTAATTATATTAACGCATGTATTCACTAATTTAACTATTATGTATTGTATTAATTATAAATATTTTATAATCATTTCTTTTTGTATAACTATAAAGTATAATATAAAACGAATTATTATAAGACAAAAAAAAATGTTAAGATAGATACGAATAATGTTAAAGAAAAATACATTATAAGCAAATTAGAATTAAGATGGATACGGGTAATGTTAAAAGAAAAATCCATTATATTATAATTATTATCTTTATTCATAATTAACGTCATTGGGAATGATACTTTTATATTTATTTGAAATATTCCTTCAGTATATTTCAAATTTAAGAAGGGAGGAGTTATGTGATCATATAACCTATTACGATTATGACACCCTAATTAACCTGTTCACCTATAAATTTCCTTATGGTATTTAAAAAGTAATAAAAAAAGTCATAAAATAAAGTCATAAAAATAGTCGTAAATTAAAAAGGATTAGTTTCACATTACTGGCTTGCCACCGCCTTACATTGTTACAAGCAACAATTTACGACCATGTCTAATTTACATGATAAGAGCTTAGCCCCTCTTTACCTCTCTTTGTGTAAAATCACTATATATACTGAAAGCTCGACGATTGAGATCATTCCTAGTTTCGGCGTCTTCATAGTTGTAATTACCTTAAGAGTCACAGTTGTACTCCAAGTATATTAAATATAATATTAATATATTCAGTGGTTAATCATTTTGACACCTCGTCTTCGGTTCTTCGCATCGCAAAGTCACGACAAAAACTTAATTACGTACTAAACATAAAAACAAAAGTATTTCCTGTCGGCTGGAAAACTATACTGAATACTGAATACATTTATTGAATAACTGAAACTAGAAATAATTAAATGATTGTAAAGTCCCCAGCTCGATCTTTTTGAAAATTCTGAATTGAAAATATTATTTTATTCACGGTTGGTTTGGTACGGTCGTTGAGTCAACATGGATCTCGAACAGTCGGCTGATGTTACACAAGAGGAAGAGGCAATTGCTGACAAGATGGTGACTTTCTACGCTGAAATCAAGGCTCGTGAGATGCACTGGGTTAATATCAAAGTTACTTTTACATCGCCTCGCCGTTGCCCGCATTTACATGTATGTTATCAATGTGCTCCTATTTATTTTACTACTGCGACAGTGTTTACATATTATGATGCAGTGTCAGTGGATGTTGATTGCTACCTAGATGAGGTTATTTCTACTCCCAGAGACGAGCGCTGGAAAAAGACATCAGTTACACTTAAAGTGCAACTTGATAGGGAAACTCCGCAGTGGGAGTGTTTGCAAAAGTTCATGAGACGGAGTCATGAACTCTTTGAACATTCGCAACCAATCTTTTACAACAGTATAACTTAATTCTTATTTGATGTGGATATTGGCGATAACAACTTTCGTAACGTATTTAATTTATTATTACAGACACTGCTCGGATCTCTTCGGTTTCAAGGAAAGCGGTAGTATCGCACACCGTCAACCTCGAGCGGAGACTTTGCTTCCGTTCTCGTCAGCCGGGTTGCCAATGGAAGAGTTCGTCGAAACGCGGACTTAACCGGATATTTTTACGTAGAAGTAAAAGTTTATAAAAAGAGTGAGGTTATTTCTACTCCCAGAGACGAGCGCTGGAAAAAGACATCAGTTACACTTAAAGTGCAACTAGATAGGGAAACTCCGCATTGGGAGTGTTTGCAAAAGTTCATGAGACGGAGTCATGAACTCTTTGGACATTCGGAACCAATCTTTTACAACAGTATAACTTAATTCTGATTTGATGTGGATATTGGCGATAACAACTTTAATGATTAATGTTGAAACGATCTTCTTTATATATAATTTAATAACAAAGGTTACAGAGATATCTTTTGCTATCGTATAATTATAACGTACCTAAACGTACTTAACGTACTAAACATAAAAACAAAAGTATTTCCTGTCGGCTGGAAAACTATACTGAATACTGAATACATTTATTGAATAACTGAAACTAGAAATAATTAAATGATTGTAAAGTCCCCAGCTCGATCTTTTTGAAAATTCATGTCTTATGTAGGTCTGACAGTGAACCCGAATACCGACAGTCACGACGCTCAGCTCCTGAGGTTAAAACTGCAAAGGTGCAACCTAAGAAAAAGACCACGAAGCGTAAGGCTTCTGAGAGTTCCAACACGCCTTCAGAATAAAAATTAGGTTAATTAATTTTATTCGTACTGTTCCTCAAGGAATAATACGTGATGTGCTAATACCACCTTTTAACTTTACTGAATATTTTCACGACGCTCAGCTCCTGAGGTTAAAGCTGCAAAGGTGCAACCTAAGAAAAAGACCACGAAGCGTAAGGCTACGTCCGCACAGACAGGCGGCTTGCTTAGCGCCTAGAGCCTAGCGAGTCACCTAGCGAGTAGCTTAGTAAAACGAACGTTCTAGAATGTTCGCGACCGGCCGCACTGCGCGCTTGGCGCCTAGCTAGTCGCTTAGCGTTTATCGAAGTAAACAAACGTGTTGGTTTTTTGTCACGAGGCGCTAGGCATTTTAAAAGAAAAAAAATGGATGAAATTGTATTGGTGCAAATTAGTACACGGTTTGGTACGGTCACACAGTCAACATGGATCTTGAACAGTGGACTAATGTTTCTCAAGAAGAAGAGGCAATCGCCGACAAGATGGTGATGTTCTACTCAGAAATCAAGGCTCGAGAAGTGCATTGGGTGAATATAAAAGTAACGTTTACGTCGCCTCGCCGTTGTCCACATTTGCATGTGTGTTTCCAGTGTGCACCCATTTATTTTACGACTGCGACTGTTTTTACTTACTACGATGTTGTGTCAGTGGATGTGGATTCTTATCGTGATGGATATTTTTGTACATTTTGTGAGTGTAAGCTATATGAATTTGTTTAGAATTTGTTTAGATTAAGTCTTCTTCTATGTGTCCGTGTGTTTATTATAATGATATTTTTTTTTGTCAATGAATCTTCCCATTCTTTTTTTGTATTGTTTCTGATATGTGTTTATATACATTTTCTCTGTCGTTATAAGGTAGATTTAAGTTTTGTATTTCTTTATATAATACGCTGTAATCATCAGTTTTTATATTTGTTTCGAGCGCCGGTTGGTTTGTAACGCGAATTTTTTGTTAGTCATCCACGTGTTTTTTTGCCGCACCATAAAGGCTTGGAATTCTTTACCAGCGCATGTGTTCCCTTCCTCCTATAGTCCCGGGGCCTTTAAGCGGGGCGTGAAAAAGCATTTGATGAGGCCGTCAAGCTGAGGGCCGCCACTGTAGCACTACCGGTGTATGTGATGGTGGCCCCAGTCCTGAGACTTTGCCTTTCGCTTATCATCAGGCGAGGTGGAGTCATTTTGACGTGTCCTATATAAAAAAAAAAAAAAAAAACGTGTACGCCCTGGCGCTGCCACGGAACCCATTGTTCCTCGTCTTCGTATAGATAAAAAATATAAGGCTTTTGATTTTTAGTGACTATTATTTTACTCACTGATTTAATACCCGCATTTATAGCCGCCTCTACCGTTTCCTGTCCTGTTCCGTGTCCTTCTTGTATTGTTATTTGTGTTGCTGTGTTTTTTATTTGTGCTTCTAATTGTTTTTGTAACGGTGTTACTTCTTTTGTACCCACTTTTATCACTGCTAGTCTGTGGTTTAGATTGTCTTTACTGTATTGCCCATTGCCTGGTATGCCCAGTGGTGTATTTTTGCCTATATATCTTATATATATATTTTGTTTTTTAAGTTCGGCTTTATAGTGTTATCTTATTTCTTGGTTTTCTTGAGCTATTTGTAATTTTTCCTCGTCACTCATTTTTCCTGTTATTCTTTTTTGATACGGTACTGTTTCTGCTTTTACGTATCTATACCATTTTCTATCTTCTTTGTCTTCTAGCGCCTCTCCTATCTCGTACCACATTTTACCTTCATTGTCAGGTTTTCTTGCAGGTTTATCCGCTTTATGCGCTGGTGGTTTTGGTGTTGGTTTAGATGGACGTACGACTTGTGACGTACTTGTACTTATCAGCAATTTCATACCATTTCTCCGTCGTTGGAATTGGCATGTATTCGTCTTTCAGTGTAGGTACTCCACAAAATATTGCATGTCTCGCTTACAATCTCAGAAACTGTAGTGCGACCTAAGCGGAAATGAAATGCAAGAGACCTATAGGATTCTCCAGTAGCCAAATATCTGGAAAAAAAAGTATTTAATACCTGAATAACATATTAACTGCTGGTTTTTGTTTCAGTCAAAACAGTTAAAGCAAGATGGAAAAATCTGAGGGCGTATTTTTTTAAAGAATGTGGAAAAATTGATAAGCCAAAGAGTGGAGACAGCGCTGATATAATATGTAAAAGTACGTGGCAGTATTATGATCAATTATTATTTTTAAAGAGCAAGAAGAACCAGAGCGAGAGCCCCGTGAGAGATTCAAACTTAAGTACAGATAATGATGATAATTATTCTATTACAACCAATACAACATTAGAGGAGCTGCAGAATCCAGGTTCTGTGCAGACTAATTCTACTTCAGAAACAATTACAAGTGATACTCTAGGATCTCAAAGTTATAGTCAAACATCACAAAGAAAGAAAATTCGTATGAACAGAACCGAAAACAATGATCAACTTTTAGAAATAGAAAAGAAGAAACTTGAGATTCTCGAGAGAGAAAGTATCAAAGAAAAAAGCGATGATTTACTGTTTTTTGAGAGTCTTCTGCCTTATTTGGAAAATATTCCACTAAGGCGTAAACTAAGGTTAAGATCGAAGATTCAAGAATTAATTTTGGTTGAAATTGAAGCTATAGAAAATAATATTCAACAATCGGTACCAGTGATGAATATTCCTGTACCAAATATAAATACTCCACAATCAGTCTATGAATTGCACGACCAGAATTTAATTCATAATATACCCATGCATATGGAGAACGATTCGGCTTTGATTAGTTACATAAACAATTACAAATAATTATATGAAGAATTGTTTTTTCCATAGATCTTAAATTACTGTTTTTTAAAGTATTTTTGAATAAATAAAAACAATATGTATTTAGAGTTTCACTTACCTTAATGTAACGACTAAACGACGTCATTCCGTAAAATAATGTTTACAGCTTAATCTCAATAGTGATGTGATTCAGTTCACAAAAGTTTACGGAATATCTAATCGTTCCATAATTTGCCTCATAATGATCATGCTAAATTCTATTTAATGTATATTAATGTAAATAAAAGGCTGTATAGTATAGTATAATATTAATGTATATGTGTTTTGTTATGTATGGTTTCTGCTTTAACTGTTGTAATGATATGCGGGGCTTTGGATGTTTGAGTTGAATGTTTCTTTCTAGGATGTAATTGATGAAGGTGAAATTTTTGGAGAAGCTCTCGCTCGAGATTTAGAGGTAGAAGTAGATTCAGGCAGCGAGGTTGAAAATGAGGAGTTCACAGAAGAAGAATTGCGGGAGTTGCTCCAAGAAGGAATTGAAGAAGATGCTCAAGAAGTGTATCAAAATCCAGATCATGATAACTTCGTCTGGGAGGAGGACTATGAGTCGTTTCTTGGTCAAAAAGAAGAGTTCCATGAACTGGCTGGTCCGAAAATTGAAGGGACAGCTCCAATCGATTTGTTCCTTCAAATTTGGGACGAGCCAGTTATGTCCATGATAGTGGAACAAACAAATCTATACGCGTGGCAGACCATTGTATCCGCATCTGAAATAGGCATCTCCACTCGGTCACGACTTAATGACTGGGTGGAGGCGTCTATTTCAGATATATATAGATTAATGGCGATATTCATATTAATGGGTATTTGCTACCGTGCCCGTATCGATGAATATTGGCATACTGGCATTCTTGGAATGCCAGGTTTCAGAAAAATTATGTCACAGGACAGATTGGATACTACTGAAATTTTTACATTTTATAGATAATGACACATTAACGCCTATGATCCACGGACATGAAAAAAAAATTGCTAAAATTTCGTCTATTTTAGATTATTTGAATAATAAATTTCCAGAGATATATACACCTCGCAGGGAATTGTCAATTGATGAATCCTTACTCCTATGGAAAGGCCATCTCAGTTGGGTTCAATGTATCCGAACTAAGGCGGCAAGGTTCGTTGTAAAAACATACGAACTGTGCGAGGCGTTCAGCGGGTATTGTTTAAAAATATCACTGTACTCGGGAATGGGAAGTACTTCACTAGCATCTGTAATGGGGTTCACGGCATCGTCTGCCAAAATAGCTATTAAATTGATGACCGATTATTTAGGAAAAGGATATACCATTTTTATGGACAATTTCTATAATTCTGTGCCACTTGCTCGTTTTTTCAAGCGGAATCGTACTGATGTCGTGGGGACCCTGAATAGGCGTCGTAATCAAACTCCAGATGTTATAAAAAATTTAAACGAACGGCAAATCCCCAGAGGTCAAGTGATAAGTCGGCACTGTGGTGATGTTTCTGTCGAGTCCTGGAAAGACGTTCGTCTCGTCACCACAGTGTCGACATATCATAGAAATGAAATGCACCCTGGACGCCGAGCTGGACAACCGGTTTTAAAACCAATCGTGGTACACGAGTACAACAAATGTATGGGCGGGGTCGACCTAAAAGACCAAAAGTTGTCCTCTTATTTATCAGAGCGCAAAAGGGGCCTCAAATGGTATATAAAAGTATTTAGGCGTCTTTTAAACACGTCCATATTAAATTGCCACGTAATACACTGTGCTCACATTGGGCCCAATGAACGAAAATTATCACACCGATTTTTCCGCTACAAATTGGCAGAACAGCTTTGCCAAAGATTTGGCGTTGACGTTCTCCCTCGAAACCAAAGTAATTTAACACCGACAGGTACCCCAAGGAGAACTCGAGTGACTACTCGAAGTAATGCATTATTTCTACGGGTACGCCCGTGGAAACGCATCACTTGCCGCAAGGATGTTTCGTGAACATCTACAACGCAGAGGAGGACGACAGCCTGAAACACACCCAGACCATCGAGCAATACTTCGAGTACACCGAGCGTACGAGGCAGGACGTAATCCGGCTAATACAAGCCGAACAAGATCACTTCGAGCGGATCCTGATCGAGTCGACATTGTAATGGAGGAAGTGTCACGCGATCCGTCAACTAGCACCAGGGCAATCAGTCGGCGCACAGGAATCCCACATGTGAGCGTACACAGAATTTTACGGTTTGAGAAGAAGTGTGGGCCGTGTGCTTGTCTGCCACCTAAGTAGTATAAAAAAAAAAAATCCATCCGTATCACATTAAAAAAGTACAAGACCTGCTTGCTACAGATTACCAAAAAAGAATAGATTCCTGTCAAGAAATGATAAGAAGGGACGCTCAAGATCCCAATTTTTTTGATAAAATTCTTTGAACAGACGAGTCAAAGTTTACCAGGAGTGGTGTATTTAACACCCATCATTATCATTCATATGCAAGAGTAAACCCACACGAAATTCGACGACACAGTTTTCAGAGACAATTCTCTATTAATCTCTGGGCTGGAATATTGGACCGACAGTTGATTGGGCCCTTTGAACTACCAGATACTTTAAATGGAGAGAGATATTTGAATTTCATGAGAGAAGATTTGCCGACACTGTTAGAAGATGTGAACATTTTATTACGGTTCCGACAGATGTTCTACCAAATGGACGGAGCTCCATGCCATTTTGCAAGAGCAGTCAGAGAAGAAATGAATTTAAATTACCCTGGAAGATGGATAGGTCGCGGTGGTCCAATAACTTGGCCACCCAGATCGCCCGACCTGAATCCCATGGACTATTTTGTTTGGGGTTTTTCCAAAGAGTTGGTATACCACACAGAATATGAAAATATCGAGACATTAAGGACAAAGTTCTCAGAAGCCCAAAACCACATAAGAGCGCAACAAGAATCTTTTACAAATTTGAGAAGAAATTTTATGCGGCGGTGCCGCATGTGCATTTCAGTCGGTGGGCGGCATTTTGAACATTTATTGTAATAATTTAATAATAAATTGTTTTATAAAGTAATTTAACCCTTTTTAAGGTGGTGCCAACTATGTTGCCACCATATTTTTTTTTATTTATCTTGGGAACATTAAAATTTTAGTCGAGTTTATTTTGCATGTATCAATCCTTATAAACCACAGACTCATGTCAAAGGGCCATAATGTATATGTCAAACGTCAAGACTCATTTAGAGTTGACGTAAGAATAAAAGTTGCGGTTTCTCATCTTTCATATAAATCTAGTTCAATCTCGAAAACGAAGTTTTGCACTGGTAAGTTTTTATTATTATTTCAATGTATTGTAGTACTAACAACAATGTTTAGCTATATTTTAGAGGTTTGGGTTGAATACTTGTAAAAAAAATGATTTTGTTTAGGTGGCAATATAGTTGCCACTGCCTTGTGTGTGGTGCATGGGTTGGTGATGGAGTTGGATGTTTTTTTTTCTTTTATAGGTAATAATGGCGCGTTTTTTGAACGATGACAGAATCGAGGAAGAATTAAACCTTTTATTCGGTCTTCCTGATGATGCAGAAGTTTCCGAAGACGAATATGAAATGGAACCAGAAACTATTACCGATTTAGATATCAGTAATATATTGAATGGTGTGGATGACCCTGTCCTTAGTTCTGAAGTGGATGCTAGGCGTCTGAATAATGACTCCGTTTCATTGAGCAACTTGAATACTGAACAACCTTCGACAAGTTCAGATGAAGTACAGCCGTTACGATCAAGTCTTCATTTAGATAGGAGACAATATCGGAACACCGAATCTTCCTCTCCAGTAGTACTACCGCTTCACCACAACAGTGTCTTGACGTCATCACCAACAACAACACCTTCAGTATCAAATGCAGCCACAATGTCTGATACAGATGAGTCTGACACTGAAGAAAATGAGTGGAAGAAGGTACTTTATCCACAGCTTCCCGATATCGACTATTTTGATAGTATACATTTAGAACACACAAATTTTATTCCAAGTAGGACCAGACCTGTTACGTATTTCTCACATTTTTTTGATACCGATGTAATTGATCTCCTTGTAGAACAAACTAATATTTACGCAGAACAGAATCGCAGCCTTGGTTGGTCGCCAGTTGACATCCCTGAAATAAAAGCCTTCCTAGGAATAATCATTTTGATGGGGCTCCATCCGCTACCAACTATTGATTTATATTGGTCAAGTGACCCATTTTTTCGTGTGGCTGAAATAGCTTCTGTAATGACATGCAAAAGGTTCAAGAAGGTTTTAGAAAACCTTCATTTGAATGACAACTCACAGATGCCTGCGAGAGGAATCCCTCAGTTCGACAAACTATATAAAGTTCGTCCACTTCTCGAGCTGCTCAACACGGCCTGTCAACGTTGCGCTAAAACTACAACATCTCAATCAATAGACGAGTCGATGATCCAGTTCAAAGGTATCTCATCGCTCAAACAATATATGCCACTAAAACCAATAAAAAGAGGCTACAAAGTGTGGACTAGAGCTGACAGCGAGACAGGCTATGTATTTGAATTTCAGATTTATACGGGGAAACGGGATGATCAGTCTACCGAATTCGGGTTAGGAGCCAATGTTGTGAAATGCCTTACACAGAAGCTGGTAGATGAAGGATACCGTGGACATGTCACCTTCGATAATTTTTTCGCATCGTATGAAATACTACAATATTTATACAATAATGGTATATACGCCACAGCAACAGTCAACAGTAACAGAGCAGATCTACCTCTCGTTGTGAAACATGCCAAAAACAAGAATATACCAAGGAGCCAAAAATTAAACTTAGCAAGAGGCGAATTCCGATGGCGCACTAAAAACAATGTGGCGTTTGTAATGTGGCAGGACACTAAACTGGTTACGCTTTTGACCACTGCGTTTCACCCAAAAGTGAATAAAACTTTTTGCGATCGAACACAGAAAGATGGTTTGAAACGGGCTTTTCAGTGTCCATCAACCGTACTCCAATACACAGAGCGCATGGGTGGTGTAGACCGATTTGACCAGAAGCGGACCACCTACGAAGTTGGCAGACGAAGCAAGAGGTGGTGGCTTCGTATTTTTTATTTTTGCGTAGATTTAGCCATCACAAACTCTTTTTTACTTTACTCTAGCAACACAAGAGTACACAACCCACTTTCACAATTACACTTTCGGTTGTGTTTGGCTCGTGGTCTCATCAGCAATTATTCGTCGAGGAAAAGAAGTCTGGACAAACAGCCACAATACTCCGCTAAACGGCCAAAACTCTCCACAAACAGACAGAAAGAAGTAGGAGTGGTTGATGAGATACGTTTGAGTAACGTAGGTATTCATCAGCATGAGCAACTGAACTCCTGGCGACGTTGTCGTATGTGTAGCACGAAAACTCGCAATAAAAGATCAAAGATTCAGTGTTCTGCATGTAAAGTGCCACTTTGTGTTGTTCCCTGTTTTGATTTATTTCACAGTCAGCTAGTCTAAATATAATATGCGTTTGATAATAATCAAAACAGGAAACAACAGATGAATCTGCATTTCTATTTCTATGTTTTTTTTCTTTTTTTAATAAAGCGAGTACAAAAAAAATCGTTTCATTGACAGGTGGTGGCAACTATATTGCCACCTTGTTTTTCATAAATTTCCCATTAATTTTCATGAAAATTTAAAGCGTTAGGGTCATCCTAATAGTAATACCAATCACTATCTATTTGATATACATTGCTATCATATTTAGTTTTCTCTGCCTTATAAAGGGTTAAGTTTTATTTTGGCTCCTTTAATTTTACCACCAATTTCAGCGAATAATGCCCCGTTAAGAACATTATTTTTTCTATTATTATGAAAGCTTATGAGGCTAGACAGTTTTTAAAATTAGTTAGAAGCTATGGAATACCTTTCTTTTTTTTATTTAAGTCCGAATTTCCATTAATGTTCTGCATAATTCCCTATTTTTTTATTATCGATTAAAATTTTTACATCTTGTATCAAAGTTAGGAAGGAGATTATTTTGTCCATAATACTGCAATCAATAGGCATTATAATAATAAAAAAATATCCAAGAAAAGTCGAACCAAAAAGAAGTTGTAATTATTTAAAGCCACGTGGACACGTAATTATAAAAAATATCTAAAAAAAATTATATCTCGAAAACTACAAAAAATCGTAGAACATACATGGGGGTTCAATCGATAGGTATGGAACCCTGCTACCAGCTAGTGGCGGCTTGACACCTTAAAAGAAACACCCTGTATATAAGTAATATTTAAGTTATAAAAACATACCTAACTGTTTATTGTTCCAGAATACAAATTCTTCTGCACCATCAATGGGAATAAATGAAAGAAACGCATTATTGAGTGGAATATATTCACCGAACTCTCTTCCAGACGCAGACGTACAAGATCTATTTGCATTTGATGAGGAATATCACAGATCGTGGATAATATCGCCTCGAAATGAAGTAAACCTACGACATAAGGACGTATACAGGAATCCAAAGAAAAAAGTTGGCAAAATCATAAAGAAACATTGTCAAACTCAACCGTCATACATAATTAATAGTGAGACTGGTGATACGGAGGTGATAAGGGCGCAATAGGTAGTTAAAGAACTGGTTGATGAGATATCGGACCAGGCAGAAAATTTAATTCACAATATTTCAAAGAAATTGTGTGGTTATTCTTTTCATAACATTTATTAATCTTGTTTCGATTATGTTTTAAAATGAGTTTACCTATTTATTATACAATACTACTATTTTTATATATTTAGTGATAACTAATTTTAAGAATAATAAATGTCAATTAAATAAACAAGAAAGAAAAAAATGACGTAAAGAATTAATACCATTTATTAATCTTGTTTCGATTATGTTTTAAAATGAGTGTACCTATTATACAATACTAATATTTTTATATATTTAGTGAAAACTAATTTAAGAATAATAAATGTCAACACGTTAATTACTGCCATAGCAGAATTCAGATGACGGAATTTTTTATTTTTTTATTTTGGTATTAATATCGATGTAAATCACATTACATGACTATTTTAATTTGTTTCCGGTGATTATAATGTAAAATATAGCGGAAAAAAATTGGCAGGCATATGTGACTGACGAGGCCCGAACGTAAGAAAACATAGCCGTTGCGCCATGTCAAACATTTTGTCAGGCACCGTCCCCGGCCGCCAATTTATTTGCGCGGGAAATGCGCTCGGTGCGGCGCTCGACCGTCCGAACGAAAGTACCTACGCGTGTCGTAGTGCCAGAAGAAAAAAATAGCTGTTTTAATAGAAAAAAGTATCGAGTCACGAAAAAATTTTCAGAATGAACTTCAAGAAAATAGTACGAACTTCACGAAATCGCATACTAACCGCGCGTGTCTGAATAGCATCACAATTTTGCGGTTTGAAACCGCGCGATTCGTAAACGCACGATTCCCGCAAGTCTGAACGTACGCTAAGTTTATGAAAACGTTAGAAAAAAATGACGATAGTAGAATGATGTCTTTTTTAAAGGTATAGCTCCTACCGTGGAACGCTTCAAAGACGTAGACATTGTTGAATTCCAGTATCAAGTATTGAATATTATAAGAAATTCAATATATAAATACTTATGGCGCTCCACATCATTCACGCACAGCAGATGCAATGGATACCCCGGCACACTACGATTACAATACTGCTGATGGAGCCAGTACGAGAGTTCAATCACAGGCTTCGAATTATAGCATTGAAAACGATTCATTACAAAGCATCCCAAGTCCCTCTACTTCAAGCTTGATTGATTTTGATTTCTCTACATTACATCAGAATAATTAAAAAAATCTCTCCTTAGCAGATAATACTGGTCAGTGGATACGCAACGGGAGGTTTAATCGTAGTTTTAGATTTAGTTAGTAGATTGTGTATATTTATATTGTAAATAAAATATAGTTTAATAGTCAAATTGTAGTTATTAGTTCAGAATGAATCCGATGGAGCTAATATTGGCGCGAAATTTCAATATTTGGAATTACGCTGCCTCAATAACAAATGAGGAACAGGCGCTAGAAGCAGCTCGTGCTTGGCTATTAATGCCAACAAACCAATCTCAAGCACGCTGCCCTAGATGCCGGCAAAATATGTCAGCAGAACAACGTGCTGACTACAAATGCGGATTCCGGATGCTAAGGTATGATTAGGCGAAGTTTTTTCGTCGAAAATTTTTTAAGTCTTTTTTGATCGAAAATTTTCTAAGTCTTTTTCATAGCGTCCCGTTACGTACAGTCGTACACTCCAACCGATATACTTGCTCGCATATTTGTGTTGGAATTTGTTCTTTAATAAATCTAATAATTTATCAAATGTCTTGTAATTCATTCGAAAATAATCATAAAACTTGGTCTCGTCTTTTTGGATATCTTCGTAAAGTGTATGAAATTCACCATATTGCTCCCGTGCCGACAGCATAGGATGAACCCACAACTTTCTAACTCGACGTTCTTTTTGCCATTTTCTATACATATAGTAAGCAAGCACAAACTTCTTTTTTTTTTTCATTATATTAGACATGTTTGCGTCAAGTGCGATCTTGCGGTGTGAACGTTCGTACGCGGCCGGTAATGGAATGAAAATGGGAATTTTCAACAGTTAAATGCGCGTGGTGGTGGCGTGGCGGCGGGCTTGGCGCGAGTGTAATTGTGCGGCGTCGGCGCGGCGACGGCGCGGTGACGGCATCGTGTGCAGGAACCCTTACTAACCTTAGTTCAAAAAATCTTTTAAAACGAGGGTCGCGACTGCTTAGTTGGACCGGCACAACCCAAGACGAGATCAAAAGGTTTTTTGGGTTAATTTTATATATGGGTATAGTTAGATTACCTAAGCTTGCTGATTATTGGTCAACAGACCCCATGATTGCCCAATTTTTCCCGCGAACAGTTATGTCTCGTAACAGGTTTGAAATTTTGTTACGAATGGTGCATTTTTCTAACAACGATAACCAAAGATACGGCGATCGTCTGTTCAAGATACGTGAATTGGTCGATACTTTGAATCTCAACTTTGAAACATATTATTATCCTCAAGAAAATCTCTGTATTGACGAGTCTCTGGTACCATTTCGAGGACGCATTATATTCCGTCAATATGTCAAATTGAAGAGGCACAAATATGGAATTAAAGTTTTTAAATTATGTACGAACCCAGGCTATACAAACAAAATTCAAATATACGCGGGAAAGAGAGGCGAGACCGAAACTACAACCCCAACTAATGTTGTGATGTCACTTATGGAAGGATACCTTCAAAAAGGTCATACATTGTTTACCGATAATTAGTATACCAGCATTGATCTCGGACGCAAACTTTTGGACAAAGAAACGCATCTTGTAGGTACACTACGTAAAAATAGAAAATATTTACCTAAAGATGTTATACGGAATATAAAGAAAGAATATACGGAATATAACGGAAATATAAAGAAAGGAGAATTTTGAGCTAAAGAAAATGAAGATGGTATGACATGCATGAAATGAAAGGATAAAAGGGATGTTTACTTACTGTCTACGAAACATTCTGTTGGATTTAAAAGGACTTACAAAAGAGACAAAGAAATAATAAAGCCAAAAATTGTAGTGGATTATAACAACGCAAAATCTTCTGTAGACTTATCTGATCAATGATAGCATACTCAACGCCTTTGAGGAAAACTGTGAAATGGTAAAGAAAACTTGCTGTTGAACACTGCTTTA
Organism: Lithosia quadra; assembly: GCA_963576445.1. Lineage (NCBI taxonomy): Eukaryota > Metazoa > Arthropoda > Insecta > Lepidoptera > Erebidae > Lithosia > Lithosia quadra. Next base: position 13,458,077 of record OY754892.1, read on the forward strand.
CTCAATTCTTACATAATTTATAAAGAAACCACGAAATCCAAAATAGGGATAGTATGGTACAGCAAAAGATGTGCAAATATGTAACAGAATCGGGCAAAGAAAACTGTTATTCTAATAGGTCATTGACAAGAAATAGGAGGCAAAAGCATGAGCTAAAAAAGAAAGAAGGACCTGTTAAAAAATCTAGAAAGTACTGTTCACGGTGTTATAAAGTAAATGTTCAAACAATAGACAGAAATTACGCTAGAAAGAAGACTAAGCAAGTGAATACCTATTGCCCACAATGCCCTAATGAACCACATTTTTGCCTATCTTGTTTCAACGAGGAACATAAAAAAATGTAACCTTTCTTTAATCTCTTTGTCACATTGCTTTAAATTACATTTTTTTTTTTAATTTTCTAAGCTGTATATGCTGGACAGCTCCCTGTGATCATTTGAATTACATACTATAGCGTCAGTCACCCGGGACTGACATGGTCTTAACAGGTACCATGTCTGTCAAGCACTGGTGCCTGACATGGCAGTTAACGTGTTAAATAAACAAGAAAGAAAAAAATACCATAATGTATCCGAGTCCTGGAATTCCAGACTTGATAAGAAAATTAGATGCAAACCAAACATAGCTCAGATTTTCAAGGTTCTTTCAAGACTCTGATTTCAAGAGGTTATGTTCTGATTTCAAGATCTTTCGAAAATGACTAATATGTGGTGAAGTGTGCGTCCGGAGTGACGGCGTTCAGCGTTTAAAACAAATGACTGACACTCGCATACAGCAAAGGGAAAAATTTAGTAAAAAACTTTCGAGATATAGATCATTCTTCAAATAATTCTTAATTTTGCCGTAAATTCATTCTTCATTACTTCTCTTTATTTCTTTGTTTGTTACCTACGTTTTCACGCCTAAACTACTTTCTTAGTTTTTATTTGTAATATTTTTGTTATTTCAGATCAACGACTCTTGGAAACGTATTGCTGATACAATGGGTGTACCAATGCATGAAATAAAGAAGAAAAAAGAGAGCTTGATGACAACCTTTCGAACTAATTTAAAAAAAAAATTAGATTCGTTAAGGTCAGGAGCTGGAGAAGAAGATGCGTTTAAACCAATTTGGCAGTTCTATGATGCGATGGAAGTATTTTTAAAGGATGTATACGAATGCAAAAGCATCTGCAATAGTGAAGAACATGTAAGTAAAACAAAGTATAGTTTCTTATAATATGTTTATTAATAAAAAAATAGGTCAATTTAAACATAATAGGTGCGTTTTAAGCAATTTATGCCTGACTGTTATTTCGTCTTTCTATAATATGATTCATAAAGTTTACCCTCGTTTCTAGCGCATTCACTGTACTTCTACGAGGTACACCGTTCAATGGTGTAATACCTGTCCCTCTATCGGTAGATCTCCAGGATCCTCCTCGAACTAACTCGCCATTAATATAACTGTCTGTTGTGTTAGTAGGGGTGTACAAATTCCGAGAAGTATTGCTCTTTCTTAAGAAATTGTGTAACAATATACATGTCATTGTAATTTTAGCAGCTTTAACTTCGTCAAGCGGAATACTGGTTTTAAAAATCCTAAACTTGCTAGACAGTATTCCAAAGGCATTCTCTACGACAACACGAGAGCGAGACAGTTCTTGATTGAATATTCTTTCTGGTGTACCTACAGCATGATGTCCAGGAAATGGCTTCATAATACATGTACTCAGCGCAAATGCCGAATCTGCTAAAAATACATAGGGCAAGTTATTGTTTCTATTAGGCGGTGGTGGTAAATTGATGCCATTCGTTTCAATTTTTTGTCGTAAAACACTTTGATTATATACTCCTCCATCACTTATTCGTCCAGGGCAACCTATATCTACAAACATAAAACAGTAGTCACTATCAACTAACGCTAATAGCACAATACTGAAATGCCCTTTGTAATTAAAGTATTCGGAGCTAGTGAATGGTGGTGGTAGAATCATGATATGTTTTCCGTCTAAAGCGCCGACGCAATTGGGGAATCGAAAGCCTTCTGATTTAGATAACCACTCGTCCTGAGATGTTGGAATCTGAAAAAAAATACACAACTGTAGTTAATCAAGTTTTCACAGCTCTCAAGTATAAACATTATTTTATTTCAGACTCAAGGCGGGGAGGAAGGTTTACGCACTGATGATGAACTTGATGTTGGGGGAAGTAACAGAACAACCCAAGTGCAAAATAGCGATGCAGGAAACAGCGCCTTACAATCTCCTTCACAGAATAGTAACCCTGCAACTGCTTCTAAAGTGGTACAGAAACGTCGAGCACAAAATCCGCCTGAATTACAGGAAGCCAGCAAGCACATGAACATTGCATTCAATACACTAAATAGCGTGTTACAAAGTAAGAAACATCAAGAAGACAAAGAAAATGATGACGCTGGTTTGTTTTGTCAACTTCTAGCAAAACAACTCAGGGATTTCCCTAAAGAGGAAAGAGATGAGTTAATGTACGAAATCCATGGTTTGATCATAAGCAAACGTCGTCGCAGCAGCGGCCGAGTACTGCAGCCCGTTATTTCGTCTCCTATTTACAGTCGCAGTTCATCGGCACACGGTTCCTATTACTAGAATGATTCGCTGCCACGAAACATCTCTCCGAGCTCACACAATATTCAACAGCCTTCCTTGTACTCTGATACATCTCCGCAAATAATAATCAATCATCCTTCATCATCACGTAGTTCCCACACTAGACCAACAACGCAAGAAATATCACATCAGACATTAGCGGTCGATCAACAGTCTAGTCAATACTATTATCAACAGCAAACAACAAATCGCCCTTCATCATCACAAAGCTTCCATCAAGAAATATTGCATGAGAGTCAATATGTACCCAGCAAGGTTCATGTAATATCTCAAGAAATAGTTCAACCGGGATCAACTAATATCTTGCTCGAAGCATTTGAAAACGCTTGCACGGAACAAGAATGAAGAAAAGATTTACCTACCTACTGTTGAATTTTACTTACTTGCGAATTTCATAGTAATAAATAAGTACCTTGTTATTTTTATAATAAAGAGTAATTGTAATGAAATTAAAATAGTTTTATTTACCTTTACGAAAGCCTTCAAAACTATATTGAGAGTTGAACATACTTCTTGAATAATTTTAGATATAACTTGACTTGATATTTTAAAAGTATGGTGCAAGCTCTTGTAACAGTCACCAGTAGCTAAATATCTTAATGTCACAGCCAGTCGTATTTTCACAGGAATCGCATCCCTCCAATTTGTATCTTGTTTGGCAACGATTGGAGATATTTTTTGTAGCAGGTATTCAAAATCGCTAAATGACATCCGAACAAAATTATCAAACTCTCCTGATGGCTCTGCGAGAAGTTCTGCTAGTTGTTTATCCATGCTACTCCTGCAACAAATAACAAAATAGATTCACGGATGTAAACCACAAATGTAACCACCATATTCATCATACATTTTCAACAAAATTAGTACCTACCTATTTCATATTATTTTATATTTATTTTTCATATTATTAATAAAAAAAATTACCTTGTTCTGTTTCGATGTATTGATAACATCCACCACCTTCTTTTTTGCCATTTCTTTTTTATCACCCTTTTCTTGTACACATTTACAAAGTAATTATAAGCGGTGAATAAATATACAGCTGCAGCTGTTAGCGACTCAACATCCATTTTGAATCCGTCCGCACATTAGCCCGAACCAAACCATACTGAACGACCTTCCAATGTGTGGATGAACTCACAAGCGCGTTGGCAAGCGCACCGCCAGCGCGTTGGCGATGCGCTGGCCTATGTGTAGAGGCGGCATTAGTAGAAAGGAAACTTCCAAATCTTATTTCGATTGAAAATATTCCTTTGCATTGCACCATCATAATAAAAATATATTTTTTATTGTAGCCGTGGCGGCCAGATACTTTAACAGTGGACGACAACATAGACGTGGTGGAAGGTCCGCAAATAAGGCCACGACGTCTATTTGTGAGTACATATTTTCTTATATAATATATATTTTTTTATCTATCTGCTTGTCTTGGATACGGGTTGTCTTGTTGGTCTATGCATAAATGATAATGCTACTTTTGCCATACACAGGTGGCATGTTGTTTTTTTAATATTATTTTCCTAGGCTTATAATCTAGGCTTCAATTCTGATAAAAGGAAAAGTAAATATGCCAAAGTTTGCAGGGGCCTTGGCGCATGATTTGTGGTGAACATTTTATAATAATGTTTTTTTTTTATAATGTGTTGTGTAATATAGTTATGGTTTGATTGGTTACATAAGATAATAACTTAATAAATTTTCGAAATAACTACGGTCAAAATGCCTACGGCCTTAGAATATTTCGAGGTATTGCTATAGTCTAAGGCCGCTAGGTACTGTTAAAAATACCTGAAGTACGTTTCACAGATTTTTGTAATAAAATCCATTTAGGACTTATTTTTCGTAAGGATCTACCTATTACCATATAGTTTTTGGACAAACTATTCACAACCTTATTTATTATAATATGTAACCGTATAATGTTTGATGGTTATGCAGTAACTTAAAAGGCATATTAAATTGATTACGCGTTTACTAACATTCTGGGTGCATGTTGTATATAAGCTTTTGGTGTGTGGTATCCCTTACAGAATCATGATGAGTATGATGACATATTCGATGACTCATTGGCCGAAGCCCTGGCCGTAGACTCCGGGAGCGAGGAGGAGGAAGAGGAGCATGAGGAGCCGACGCGGGACCAGCTTCTCGCTTTATTACTAGACGCGGAAGATAGGGAGCCCCAACTACAAGATACCCATGATACAGGGGAATTTATTTGGTCCGCGGACTACAGCACCTTCACCGGCAGAAGGGAAACATTTGTAGAAGAGACTGGTCCCAAAATCGACGATGTGAATCCTTCAGATATCTTTGAAAAGATCTGGGACCAGCCTCTTCTACAAATGGTAGTCGAGCAAACAAATTTGTACGCTTGGCAGACCATCGTCCCTCTGTCGGTGTCCGAAACAGGCATATCTGCCCAATCCCGTCTGAACGATTGGGTAGAGACGTCTGTTTCGGAAATATATCGATTACTTAGCATAATAATATTAATGGGAATATGTGTCCGCGGCCAAATAGACGAATATTGGTCAACGGGAATCCTGGGCATGCCATTATTCCGGGAAATAATGAGTAAGAACCGCTATATATTATTAATGCGGTTCTTACACTTCAATGATAATTACAATATCTTAGAAACGGGCAATAAAAGGTAAGTGGCGAAAATTTCCCCACTTTTAAATTATCTTAATGATAAATTCAAAGCCGTTTACAGCCCTCGTAGAGAGCTTTCGATTGACGAATCGTTGCTGCTTTGGAAGGGTAGACTTAGTTGGATACAATGTATCCGCACCAAAGCAGCACGATTCGGCATCAAGAGTTATGAACTCTGCGAGGCTGTAAGCGGCTATGTGCTAGAAATTGTGCTTTATACAGGTAAAGGGTCATCATCGTCACAACCAGTTGGTGGGTTTACTAACTCCACTAGCAAAATTGTGATCAATCTCTTGACGAATTACCTCGATAGGGGATATACTGTGTTCATGGACAATTTTTATAATTCTGTAGACTTAAGTAGGTTTTTGAAAAGGAGGGCTACAGATGTGGTTGGGACATTAAATCGGCGTAGGCTCAACACCCCCGATGATATAAAAAATTTAGAAGAGAGGAGGATGTTGCGTGGGGCGGTGGTGAGTAGGCATTGTGGTGACGTTTCAGTAACTTCGTGGAAAGACGTGAAATTGGTCACCACAGTGTCTACCTATCACAACAGTAATGTCTGCGAAGGCCGCCGGGCAGGGCAAGCAATTTTAAAACCTATTGTAGTAGCAGACTACAACAAGTAAATGGGCGGTGTGGATCTTAAGGATCAAAAACTATCCGCATATCTTCTAGAAAGAAAACGTGGCATGAAATGGTATATAAAAGTATTCCGGCGATTATTAAATATAAGTATCTTAAATTCATACATCATCCATAAAAACAACACCCAAAACCAGCTCACGCACCGGGAGTTCCGCTATGCTCTGGCGCAGCAATTAATACATAAATACGGCACGACGTCCATTCCTCGTTCGCGACCGCAAGCAGTCACCTGTGCTCGGTTAGATACGGCGCTTGATCACAATCCTGATCAAAGTGAAGTCGATGGGGAACGGACGTCGAGTCGTCAAAACAAATTCAAACGCGGGAGGTGCGTGCGATGCCTAGCTTCAAAAAGACGTACGATGAGTTCCGTCATTTGCAGACATTGCAAAGTTTTTTTATGTTTAGGGCAATGCTTTTATGATTACCATCATTTAGAAGCACTCTAAATTATGGTAATCATAATTTTTTTATTTGCCTATAAACATTTATCAGCGAAAGAATCATTTTCAAATGATTTATTTTATTTTTTATTTTTTGTGGATTATAAAATATTTTTGACATAATATTGTAATATTTGTAGGTGTAAAGTTTTGACATTCATAAGTGCTCTTTATGTGCCTAAACTGAATAAACGAAATTGATTCTTTGAATTTTTATAAATTTCAAACGCATCATGATTGTGACCCTTCTGTTCACGTGATGCGGATTTATTTCTAGCTCAAACATTAACATTGCCATTCAACGTGGCAATAGTCCGAGCCTCTTGGATAGTTTCCCAGCAGACAGCGATAGATGTCAGGATAGAATTCCACTGCATCGACTCTTGTTAAACATCATTATATAATATTATCATTAGGTATTTTGCGAAACTGGTGCGTGCGCTTGGTATATTTATTTATCATGTTATATATTTCATCATCATATCCTAATACATAAAAGTCAAAACTACTGTGTACGGCATATACACATATTTCTTATTTATATATTAATTTTATTTATTTCATATTTTTTTTCATGTCACGTATTTTCTAGTTGTAAGAATTCTTCAGATCAACCCGCCTTGACTTGTCAACGTTGTTCGTTTTATATATACTGGTAAACCGAGGTTACCTTCTTAGACCATTTCAGAACATTCTCGGCCAAGATTATGTGCCCACGTATAGCTTTAGAAAACCTACACTAGATAATAAACTACAATGGGGTTCTCATATCACAGCCTTAGCAGGAAAACTTAGTTCAGCTGCCTATGCGGTTAGAAAGATACGGTCACTAACTGACGAGAAAACGGTACGATTAGTTTATTTCAGTTACTTTCATAGCGTTATGTCATATGGTCTGCTGCTTTGGGGCTCAGCTGCCGATATTGAAACTATATTCATATTACAGAAACGAGCTATACGAGCAATCTAATGCCTCGGACCCCGTGATTCGCTGAAAGAACCGTTTAAAGAAATTAATATTTTGACAGTTGCCTCACAATATATTTACGACAACGTATTATATGTAAGAAAGAACCTAGATATCTTCAAAAAAAAAAATCAGACGTTCATAATTTTAATACGCGAAACAAAAATAAACTTGCATTGCCAAAACTCAGGCTACATAAAGTCGGTAATTCGTTTGTGGGCAAATGTATAAAAATATTTAATAAAATTCCTCAAGATTTGGCTGACCTGCCACGGTCGATATTCCTAATAATATATAATCCTTGAATTAGAATTTACCATGAGCCATGTACAGTATATCCCCATCGTCACAATTTTGCTAGTGGTTTTTACAGTGCCTATCCAAATGGCAGTGACGAGTATGACACGTCATTCTTCGTTTACTAAACGAAGATTAAATATAGTTTGTTCTCTCAACTTGCTTCTCAAGCAAAATTATGTATCTAGACTAAGTAAATGTTTGTAAATAGACCAAAAAAAAAAGAAAAGTCCGCTGAGTTTCTTACCGGAGTCTTCTCAGGTCGGGGCCGCGTTTCGAACCGGTGGGCCATTTGCTAACTAATTCATAAAATATTTTTTATATTGACGTTTTGTAAGTGCCGTTTAGTGGTCTATGTAGAATAAATGAATTTTGAATTTTGAAGTAACAGCCACGAATATGACTGTTTTTATTATTATGTTTTATTTTATCCCAAATAAATATAAAAATAATGTTGAAGTTTTATTTTTATTATTTGTTGTTTATATCCATTTTCATGGTATCCCACCATGATAATAGATATAATAAAATGTTACTATCTATAATATACCTATACATTGTATATGTCTAGAAAAAATACAATATGTAAAATTATGTGCCGTTACTAATTGGTAGGAATAATAAATTATTTTATATTTTATGAAAGCTTTTTATTACAATTACCAATAAAAAATTAAAATAATACGATATTATTAAGCTTTCCAAACCCCGGAGTATGTTTGCGCCGACATGCCTATATTTTATTATTATTAGTTATTCGTACAATTTATTCCTATTGATTATTAAATATTCCAAATTAATTAATTTTATAGTTAAACCTTTTAGTAATATCAATTAGTAAGAATCGACTAATTACCTACCTCTTATATACACATTATTTATTGTAACATGATTTGTAAACGGCTCACTTGATTTATGCGAATCATCGTTAATTCAATTCATTCTTCCTTCAGACTACCTCAAGTTAACCCAATTATCATTAGCGCTCTAATTACATAAAAAATTGTAAAGGAATAAATTAATATATATTTCAAGAAATCAAGATATTTTATTTGTCTTTGTTCTTTACTGAACAAAAGTTATATTACAATAATATAATATTGTATTTCAAGTATAATAATATTATACAAAATTCCGAATCATTACTTTTATCCCAAAAGTAACATCCTGTATTGACGTCCTGATCAGAGCTTCGGCAGGTTATCGGTTAAAGGATAATCGAAAAATAATAAAATCTGTGGAGCGTTCGTGTAAAGCAATCTACGAAAAGAACTATATTGACAAGGCTGAAAATGCAAATGTGTAAAAGTGATCACAATAAAGAAAATTATGACAAAAACCGCACAGGTGAGCTTTAAAAATTACTGTTCTGCCTGCAATACTCTCATTTTGTAGTAGTTCTGTACATTGTGTACTCGTCTATATTTACGTCTGTCCCTTATCACACTCTGCTAATATATAATATTGTATAAATATATTATCCCCTATTGTATTTTTTTTACAGAAGATCTAGTCATAAATTCAGGCAATGAGATAACAGAAAGTACCGGATCAAGTAAAGAAGACATTGAACCGACTGCTCATTGTAGTTACAATCCGCAAGAAGATGAATTGATAGGTCCTGCCCCAAACGATATGGAATCTTTTTATGAAGATGATGACGATTCGGTAAAAGACCCCAACTATTGCAGCGGTACATTGCATACGGTACCGGATTTAGCCCCATCAACAGATATTAATGAGGCACAAGTGCTAGGCGACCAAAATATTACATATACCATTAAGCCAACAGTCTGAAGAGAAGAATGATGATAGAGAAGGTGACCAAAACACTGACCTACTACCCATCCATCAATCTACACAGGAAAACACGGATGAAGAAGTCGCAACAAATTTGATTGAAGTGGAAAATGACAGTCATGTGAAAACAGGTAGAAAACGTCTAGCACGAGTTGATGAGTGGCTAAGTGTCAAAGCAAAGAAATTACGTAATACGGGTCAGTCTTATGTTTCGAGATCTAAAAAAAAGATAACTGTTCCAGCGCGAGCCATGAAACCGCCATGTGAAATGAATAAATGTAAAATGCAATGTTCGACAAAAATTGGAAACCAAGACAGAATGAAAATTTTTACTAAATATTGGGAGTTAGGAGATATTAACCTGCAACGAAATTTTATAAATTAATTGTACCAAAGAAATTGTGCCTGCAGTTCGTTTTACGGGAAAACAGGCGCCTCGCAAATACAATAATGCATATTATTTTGACGTGAATAATCAACAAATACGGGTGTGCAAAAAGTTCTTTATGGCTACATTAGATGTCAATGACCGAGTAGTAAGAACGGTTTTTAATAAGAGAGAGTTAGGTTTTGTTGAAATATATAAAAGAGGCAAACATGGCCATCACAAAAAAATTGATGAATCCATTAAAAAATCTGTTAGAGACCACATACAGTCTATACCACGTATAGAAAGCCACTATATTAGAAAAAATTCTAGCCGGGAGTTCATTGATGGTGGTAAATATGTATTGCTGATTTAAATGAAGACTACAAAAAAGAATGTTTAAAACAAGGTGTTCCAGCAGCACACTATGAAATGTACGCCAAAATCTTTAATCTCGAATTCAATATAAGCTTCTTCATACCTAAAAAAGATCGTTGTGAGTTGTGTGTTAGTTATGAAAATGCAGATAGCTTTGAAAAAGAGAAATTAAATATTAAGTACACAACTCACTTAGAGGAAAAAGAACTCTCTAGGCTTGAAAAAGAGAAAGATTAGGTTAACGTGAATACTGATTATATTGTCGCAGTGTACGATTTACAGGCTGTGCTACAAACCCCAAAAGGAGATGTTTCTGTCTTCTACTATAAATCAAAATTGAATAACCTAAATTTTACCATAAGCGAACTTGGATCCGATCATACAGAATGCTATTTATGGCATGAAGGAGAAGCTAACAGAGGCGCAGACGAAATTGGATCTTGCTTACTTGATTTTATAGACAAGATAATGGCAAATTATGATGGACCAGGGATTGATATCGTATTTTTTTCAGACAACTGCTGTGGTCAGCAAAAGAATAAATTTATTTTTTCTATGTACATTTTCGCTTTGTTAAAGTATCCCAAAATAAAATCTATTACTCACAAATATCTCATCACCGGCCACACACAGAACGAAGGGGATTCTGTACATTCCACCATAGAGAAAGCTATTAAGAAAAACCTCAAGTCTGGCCCCATTTATGTACCCAGTCAATACGCCCAGATCATCAGAAACGCAAAAAAAGGGTAAACCATACAACGTGAATGAAATGAGCTTCAAAGATTTTTTGTCTATGAAAAGTTTATCAGAAGCAGTGTTACCAGATACACGGTAATTACCGTAGATGCACGGTATTTTTGGCTAAAACACGGTCTACGGTAATGTTTCACTACCGTGTACTTTTCTACGGTATTTTTATTAAGAATTACCTTGACAGTCAACATGTAAATAATTATTCAGAAGTATTAATTTTATAAAAAGATACGTATAACGAAATGAAAATCCAGCTCTATATGTCATGGCAACATCAAGTCGCCGCTATTTCGCTTCACTACTACCGGGGAAATCCCTAAATATTTTATTCATCACAATACGTTTAAATGTAAAAGTGTGTTAGTTTACATGTCCATTCAAACAATCAATGTTTATGAAAATTGGATGCATAATAATGAATGAATGAATCGCTTGCTCACACTCTTTTTTTCTTTGATTTGTTTGTTGCTGTTTGATGTATAGCAAGTGCGCAGTGTATCAGTGAAACAATATTTATTTTTGTTCGACACAACGTACATAAAATGGGTAGTGATACTGATAGCTACGAGACAGATAAAAAGCGTCATCATCCAAGATGCCGAAAACTGGACAAAAACGTAAGCATTATGAACAAAAATTCAAAGATGAGTGGCGAAATAATAAAGCTTTTTCCCCTTGGCTTCAGCAACATCCTAAGGACCGCGAAGGGGCGAGAAGGTACAAAACATTCGCAAAACGTTAAAACTGTACGTTCAAACGTTCAGCCAATAGATAGCATGTTCAAAAAATTGGAGCCCAGTGGCGATAAACAAAAAATAGCAGAACTAAAGCTAGCTGCACGCGGACTACGCGCGTATTACCGTACAACATCATATAAATAACCTTATTTACGAAGCTCAACTTGGTAAATATGACTATCCAGAAACTCAAAATCAAGGCTACTACACCACGCTGTATTCTACAAATGCACAATCTTCAAATCAATCGAACCTTCCATCCACTTCTCAATACGCAAGAGATTCAACTGGATATAGCTTGTCGCTGGATAATATCAACCTTCCATCTACAAGTGGAAATAATACAATAGTAGAGTCATTGGATAATTTCGAAGATGTCTCATCTGACTTGCAAGAAAATTAAACGATAATATATGGTTATATGGTTACTGTTTCTCTGAAAAAATTATAATAAACCTGAAATACTATATATATTTTATATTTTTAATTTCTTCTAGCCTATATCAGAGATACATGATGATGAGATAACTTTACAACTTAACTTACCTTATACATAACTTAACTTACGATTACAAGTCCAAGAATACTTACTTGTATGTAATCCCTGAGAGAACACATAAGCGCATTACACACTTCTGGAATTATACAAGAAATACTTTGTTGTGAAATTTTAAACGTTAGCACTAGACTTTGATATGAATCACCACTGGCTAGGAATCTAAATATCGCCAATATCTCAGTTGTTTGACTCGTTTATCAGACGATGTCAAGATATATATTCGATTGGAAGCTATGCTTGTGTTGACGAAATGCTAGTAGCATTTCGTGGAAGGTGTCGGTTCAAAATGTACATGCCGAAAAAGCCATCTAAATATGGCATTAAAATAATGTGTCTTAATGATGCAAGAACAGGCTATCTTCTCAATGCTGCTTCTATATTTATACAGGAAAAGAGTCTGATGGATGGAACTTGCCCACCGAGTACAGGCTGAAGAAACCTACTCAAGCAGTGATGCGCTTTATTCCTTGCATAGAAGGGACACACAGAAATGTCACGACTGACAACTGGTTCACATCTATAGAACTAAAGTCTAACTTTTTATTAGCTGCAGTAAAATGACGTTTTGTGGGTTGCCGGTTTTTGAAGAAAAATAAATAGGGATGTAGCCAAATGAGTGAATCATAAATGAATGAACAGTTTGGTTTTGTGTTTGAGATTTAATATTAAGTTGTAATGTATTTTTTTATTCTATTATTGTTACTATACTAGAGGATTGATCTTTTTTATTGGAAGTATAGGGAGGTACATTTAAAATGAAACAAAAATGCCATAATAATGTACTTTAATCAATCTTTTTCGGAATTACTGTCACTGTCGCACGTTTATACAGCCTTTTATTTACATTAATATTAAATAGAATTTAGCATGATCATTATGAGGCAAATTATGGAACGATTAGATATTCCGTAAACTTTTGTGAACTGAATCACATCACTATTGAGATTAAGCTGTCAACATTATTTTACGGAATGACATTTAGAAACGTCATTTTACTGCAGCTAATAAAAAGTTAGACTTTAGTAAATTTATTGAAAGATAAACAGTTGACATTGGTAGGTACTATGAGGAAAAACCAGCGAGATATTCCACCTGAATTCTTGCCTTCACGTAAGCGATCAGTCGATTCCTCTATCTTTGCTTTTACGAAAGACATAACAATTACATCGTATGTTCCGAAGCAAAACAAGGCGGTCGTCTTAGTTTCAAGTATGCATCACACACCAGATGTGGATGAAAATTCCAAGAAACCAGAAATTATATTATTCTACAATAATACCAAAATTGGAGTTGATTTATTAGATCAAAGATGCTCTAACTATTCAACGGGCCGTCGGACACGCAGATGGCCACTGGCTATATTTTACAGGTTATTGGATATATCAGCCTCTAACTCGTTCGTGGTTTATTTAGCTACTGAACCTCAAAAAGCTGAAAGCAGATTCACATTTATGAAAAAACTGGCGGGACAGCTGACGAGACCTCATATGGAGCGTAGAGTAACAATCCCAGGCATACAGCGGGAAATTTCGCTTGCCCTTCGTCGCGTGCTACAATTGGACCCAGAAACTGCTTCAGGGTCTTCAGGAAGTAGTTTTGAACCACCAGAACGACTGGCAATCCGCAAGTACTGCTCTATATGTGACCCGAAAAAGAAAAGAAAAACCCAGTACATGTGTTTCCATTGCAAAAAACCTATTTGCCTGGGATGTTCACAAATGCTATGCGAATGCTGTCGCGAAAAAATGTAAAGTCTGAGGCTTGCAATTATGTTTAAATTTTTCCATTTCAATTAAAATTCTTGTTTTGATTTATTAGTTGATTGTTGAATTTTGAAAAATTAATGATACAAAGTTCCTATTTTATGTTTAATTTTTAAAATGAATCTCAATACTGTAAGATGTCGATTTTTGATTATTTTTTGAGTCTATTACATATATAAGCTTTCTTGTTAAATATACTAGACTTTTTATTCTATTATAATTACTAGCCTGAATAAAAAGCTATAAAAATAATATTTTTATTATTTATTTATCTTCCTACATCATATTTTTTTTTGTAGAGCGCTATCAATATTGGAGTATGACAGACTCCGGGTAGGTGATTATTTGACTGAAAATAGGGGTAGGTGGTTAAGGGTTAACACATAAATTAAATGCCGGAGAATCATGCATAATGCATAATCGAAAATCGAATTGAAAAAAATTGTTGTTACCAAATGGATGGATAAAAGAGAAGTCTTGTTTTTGAGCTCTGAACATGACAGTAGTTATAAAATGACTACTAGTCGCCGCATACGCCGTGTAATATATTAAACCTGCGGCGCAAGTAGCGTACAACAAATATATGAGAGCAATTGATAGGCACGATCAACTCTTAAGTTACTACTCATGCGAACACAAGACCATGCGCTGGTATAAAAAAGTCATAATACACGTTATGCAAATATGCCTAGTAAACGCTTTCTTGTTATATAGAAAAAATAACAATTCAACTGTAGAACTATATTATTTTAGAAAGGTATACTAGAAAGTTTATTGCAGGTAAGAAATTTACCAGGACTTGCTCGACCTCCTAACGAACGAATTCATTTGCCAGTACTACTCCCAAAACATGGCGGAAGGGTCAGTAGGAAACGGTGTAGAATATGTTACAAAAACAATAAGAAAAACAACCAAGTTGTGTATGGGTGTCCCGATTGCCCAGGATTCCCAAGATTGTGTCTCACCCCATGTTTCCGGGAATATCATAAATATTAAAAATGTTATTTGGTGTGTATATACTTCTTTTATTTAACAATTGTTGTGCTCTTACATAATGAAAAATCAGTCTCTTCCATAATTATAATCATTAATCTTAATCATAAGTATCACTTTGTACATAATATATATTAATAAATCTAATTAAAAACTAAACCTGGTTTCATTTTAAATTATTGAAATTCTGAAATAATCATTTACCTACCAACATTATAATAATGTGTATAAGATAGAGCCTAGGAAAGATTCCTAGGCTCTATCTTATACACATTATTATAATGTAAATAATCAAAATAATCATTTACCAACATTATAATTATAATAATGTGTATAAGATAGAACCTAGGCATCTTTCCTAGGCTCTATCTTATACACATTATTATAATGTAAATAATCAAAACAATCATTTACCTACCAACATTATAATAATGTGTATAAGATAGAGCTTAGGAAAGATTCCTAGGCTCTATCTTATACACATTATTATAATGTAAATAATCAAAACAATCATTTACCTACCAACATTATAATAATGTGTATAAGATAGAGCTTAGGAAAGATTCCTAGGCTCTATCTTATACACATTATTATAATGTAAATAATCAAAATAATCATTTACCAACATTATAATAATGTGTATAAGATAGAGCCTAGGAAAGATGCCTAGGTTCTATCTTATACACATTATTATAATGTTGGTAAATGATTATTTCAGAATTTCAATAATTTTTTGCATAATTGCATATCTTTCATTTAGGCTAGATCGTAGCAATTCGTTCGACACGAATTCCCCAAAATATTTGCAACCATGCAAATCAATAGGTGTTATCCGCTCTAAGTCTTCCAGGGTCTTTTCGGTGTTCGTATAGTTATCTTTTGTACATTTTTCTGTGCATGTTGCACAGTTCATTGTTTTTTTTTTATAGTTCCACTATTCTTATTCACTACTGGTTCCCAATCCAAAGTTTGTGAATTTTCATAAAAAATGTCGTCGTCATTGTCGCATTGAGTTTCGTCGTCGTCGCACTGAGTTTTATCGTCATCGCATTGAGTTTCGTCGTCGTCGCATTGAGTCTTATCGTCTTCGCATTGAGTTTCGACTTCTGACTGGGGTATATATTTCATTTTTTTTCTGGGTAACTACAACAAAATAAAAAGATTGTCAATTAAACTCTTGACATTTAAAATAGTTGTTCATAGATATTATTATTTATTATCCATAATAATTATTTTTCGCAGAAAAACAGCACTAACTGACTTCAAATTGAACTAATACTAAGTAGTTAGGCTATGTAATTTTAAATAAATCTATAAAATAATGCTAAAATGTTTACAACACCTGGTAGAAATTAGTCACTTACCTTCCATTTCCATAAAAACACACAGATCGTCACTTTTAAACGCACTGAACAAAGGACAACCCCAACTCTCATACAATCTTGGGCCTACACGTACAGGGTTGAAAATTAGCCAATATTTAGACCATCTAAGGACATTTTGTTTGCCTAATTTTCACGACGATTCACAATGGCCAAGTTTGTTAAATCGAGCATTATTCATAGGTTTATTTAGGTTATGTTGTAATACATAATGCGGTCAAACAGTGTCTTAAGTTGTGTGTGATAGCTACACAAGTTATTCGAGTGTCGCTTTTATTTGTCCGGTAATCAAGCAAGGGTCAATTAGTTCGAAAATCATATACAATAAAATTCACAGAGTAAAAGCAACAAAACAACGATCTCAAAGAGCCGAAGGAAAGCGAAGCGAATGAATTGTTTGTTGACATTTACAATGACAGGAGTGAAAATGACATATGACGTTACAGATAATTATGAATTCTATAAAATCAATTATTTATAATCGATATTTTGACTTCCATTATGAAAGAGACTGGTGTCTTTCTGATTAGTTAACTGAATAACGAAAATAAAGATGCTACATAGCTATTTTGAAATCATTTAAATTATAAAGCCACGAATTGACAAATTAAATTAAGTAATAGTTATTAGTTATCGATTTGTTTACAAAATCCAATCGATAAAGTAAGCATTATCATAGCGCATTTACGAAGATCGGATTAAGTAAATTCAACGTTTACGAAGCTTGTTGATGAATGAAAATCACATTTTAAAACTTTTGTCGCACTTGGCCATTGCTGATTTTAATGAGGTCTAAACAAAACTATAACACAAAATAGACGAATTTTTTGAGGTAGGTTTGATGTCTGTACACTCGGGCCCAAAATGGGGTATCTCCTTTACTGACCGCTTACGTTCGATACACAGTGGCAAATGACTCTTTAACAAGTCGAAACACGAGAAAAAGCTAGAAGTTACAATTCATGGCGGATGATTCCCCAGGGGAATCATCAAAGTCTCTGGCGCTTGGTGCCTCAGAGGCATCACGAAATGTTTGTTTGACGCCAGGTACTAAAGATTGCTAAAAAAACCTCCGCACGGAATCGGTCAATAAGGCCTCCAAGAATTTTATGGTGAATTTTGAAATAGCCGCAGCTTTAATAAATGCTTTTCACCCTCCTGTAACAAACCGCTCTGATGCTCAGAAAATTCTACATAGAATTAACATTTTTATGAATGTAGATAATCTTTTAAGTGATTATGTGATTTCAAATAATTTAAATCGTCGTAGGGCTCAATTCTTGCCAATAGATGTAGAAAGGAATAATGTAACTGATTTTCCTGAACTAACATACAATGAAATGATTATGGTTTCGCTAGGCACATCTATACATATAATAAAATGGTAGGAAAGTCAAAACTGTACATTGAATATTTTTTTAAAAGAATACTTGGGGTGTGATCTACAGTCGATACCGAAGCCAAAAATATAGTTTTTAGAATTTTTGTCTGTTTGTCTGTTTGTCTGTATGTATGTCCGGGATAAACTCAAAAAGTACTGCATGGATTTACTTCAAATTTGGCAAGAATATTATTAGGAAGTCGGGTCAACACATAGGCTACTTATTATCACGCTAACACCTACGGGGAACGAGCAGTGAACCTTTATATCTTCAACGCATTCTGTAACAACGTGTAAGCTAAACACGCATATTTGAATGTTGTCATTATGTTAACCATGCTATAAACTAGCTTCACACTATAAGTATTTTGACCGATAAAATATACAATAAAAAACAAACTTAATTTTGCAGTTCGATCCCTAGACCCGATTACTGCGCCAACCGCAAATAATAAGTTTGTCGTAGGTTACGTCAATAAAACTGATGAGAGGTAAATTCTGTACATTGAAATATTTACAAAGTAACTATTTGGGGATGATTGGTGATCAATACCAATGGTAAAAATGCAATCAGTAATTTTTTTGTCTTTCTGTCTGTCTGTCTATCTGTGCACGCATGGATAAAAAACTACTGGAGGGATTTTGATTAAACTTGGTACGATTTATAGTTCATACTTCTGGACAATGAAATTAACATTGGTACTGATGAGAGGTAAATTCTGTACATTGAAATATTTACAAAGTAACTATTTGGGGATGATTGGTGATCAATACCAATGGTAAAAATGCAATCAGTAATTTTTTTGTCTTTCTGTCTGTCTGTCTATCTGTGCACGCATGGATAAAAAACTACTGGAGGGATTTTGATTAAACTTGGTACGATTTATAGTTCATACTTCTGGACAATGAAATTAACATTGGTACTGTCCGGCCAGATTCGAACTCGATACCTCTGAGTAGAGGCCACGTCCTTATCCATTCAGCTACCATCACTTATAGGACAATCTATAGGTTACTTTTTATACAAAGCCGGGGTGTGAGGGAAATGCTCTAATAGGCCCCCTTTTTTCCGTGCGGAAATCCTCATGGATACCCACCCCGCGGGTCCGCACTTTGCACCATCGCTGCGATCAACATCGGCAGTGTGAGCCACCCCGAGGGCTGCCAGGAGGGCTTGTCTCGGCATCTCCCACGCCGGACACTCGGCCAGCGTGTGCAGCCCTGAGTCGTCGCCCGCATCGCAGTGATTGCACTCGGGCGTCGGCTCCTTCCGAATCAGACACAAATGATCTCCGAAGCACCCCTTACCAGAGATCACCTGCGTCAGCCGGTACGAGAGGCCCCCGTGAGGTGAGGCCTCCATGACGAATCTTACCGCCGCTATAACGGCGTGCTCCGCGCTTGGTTTTTTTTATAGTCGATAGGCTCGCGTTTGCCCAAGTCGGTCCTTCCACTCCACCACGGTATCCTGGCGGAACTGGGCCTGGACGGCCTCGATTACTCACCTTTTCCTCCTCCTTTCGCCACCAATATAGGCATAACGCGCTGCGGCGCTCCCAATGTATGTACATACACCTGTTACGGCTATTCAGGGCCTCCGCCCAGATCGGGCACGCCGCCGTACAGGGCCATGGACTGCACGATCCCCGCGTAGAGCCTCCTGCGGGAGTCATCCGGCCCTCTCATGTTGGGCAACAGCCGCGCCGGAGCATTGGCCCCCTTACACCCTAGCGTCAGAAGACCCTAGACGGCGCGCGGCGTGCGGTTTTAGTCAGTAAGAGTCCGATATAACCTGCCCCGCTGGCGGGAGTGTAGGTATCCATAAGGATTTCCGCCCGGAAAAAAAGGCTATTTTTATATAAGCTGATACCCGCGACTCCGCCCGCGCGTCAGGGTTTAAGCTAGGTCATCATTTTTTGGTTATATCTCCAGTTCTACTTGGCCAATTACAACCAAACATAGGGTAAATTTTAAGTCTAAGCAAGACCTTTCTAATAAAAAAAAAACCTCATCAAAATACGTTTAGTAGTTTTTACGTCCATCGCGATTATCGGCTTTTGATGGGGTCTTTTTATTAGAAAGGTTTTGGTTAGACGAGTGGAGACCAGTGGAGTGAAGAGTAGAGTGGAGAGTGGAGAGTGGAGGAGTGAGTGGAGTGGAGAGCTGTTTTATTAAAATAGACTTGGTGGCGATACCGACCTCCACTCGGGCGAAGCCGCGGGCGGAAGCTAGTACCAAATAAAACAGGCACGATCCTATTATGGTGAACACATAAGGGCAAATGGCTCATATATCATTGAAGTGTGCAGAGAGGTGGATAGAGACCTCCTACAAGAACTGTCAATATCTCAAACGACTTGGTTGTTAAGAGGAAAAATAAAGTCCAGGCATATAAGCAGTAGAACTTATTACATATATATATTAGTTGACAGTTCTTTGAGCGGGAGGAATGCTATATTACAGCATTGCTGTAACTGTATGGTAGGTAAGAGAACAGTCGGTTGCTGTGCCCACATAATGAGTGTAATATGGTATCTTGGTTGGGCACGGTTCCAGGACAATATAACACCTCCTGCACAGTTTCTTGATAATATTTTAATAAATTATGATGATGCTTAAAAAGTGGAGGAATGACCCATGTGATTCAACAGAGACATTAAAAAACAAAATTCACAGAGAAGCGGTTCAGCAGGTTATTCGAAGAGATACTACTACTTTAGTCAATTATTATTTTTAAAGCCATTGTCTGAAAATCGAAATACAACATCGTCTCTACCAGTACAAAACAAAGACGATGACATTGAACAAATCGATAACGAAGACGATAATACTACTGAAACGAGTGACTCTGAAGTTTGGAAGAGACCAAAATATATCCAAAGAAAAACAGCTGATGCAGAATATGGGTTAATAAAAAAAATTACAAGTCATTTGAGCGATCAAGTAACTGCACATACTCGTACACAGGAACCTGACAAGTCCTGTGACAGTGATATGCATTTTTTGCTATCTTTATACGATAGATTTAAAACCATTCGCGATGATTGGAAACTGAATGCTCAGATAGAAATATTGAATGTAATTCAAAAATATCACACACCTACAACTACAAGTAATGATAATTACAGTGAATATGGACAGGGGTATACGACACCAGCGTACCAATCGTACGAGCGACCATCAACGTCTAGGTATCGGCCGGATATGGAAACAAGCTCTCCACAGCTTCGCAATTTGCGTACTACATCCACACCAAGAGATATTTCAGTGCCAGAATCTCCACTCAGCGTTTCTTCTCAGGCTTCAAACTATAATGATCCGATTATAACGGATATTTTCGGAGATTCATTAGGTAATTTTGTAATTCAAAAAAAAAAATCAACAGAGTAAGTAGGTACTTACTCTGTTGATTTTAGAATGACAAAATAAATTACCTACTTACTCTGTTGATTTTTGAATGACACAGAATTTTTGAATGATATTACCTACTTTGTTGATTTTTGAATGACAAAATAAATAAAAATATAAAGTACGCTCTTTTTTTTCGCCTTCTATCCTTCCCTACCACAGTTAAGTTACAAATTAACTCATTCGTAATAATAAAGGCCTGAGCAGACCGGATACGTGGCGTAACGTACAGTCAGCGACACACCGACCTACGAAAATCTGTGAAAAAACCACAACTGATGTTGATCTCTATGCGTTTAAAATTAGGTTGAAATTCAGTTGCAGAAATTTGACAGATAAGGGTAGGTCGAAATGACGCTAACTGTACATGCAATACTGCTGTATTAATAGGAAACTATATGAAACGTGCCCACAATCATAACCTTACTTTTTCTTGTTAATGAATTAAGAGGCCGTACCTGGTTTTGCTCGCAACACTAGCGCCACTTCCATTAAAATAATAAGATTTTTTTTATCTAAGTATGTCTTAAATAAAAATATATATTGTTTTTAATGAAAGTGGCGCTAGTGCCGCGAGCAAAACCAGGTAGGTACGGCCTCTTAACAATCTTTCCTCCATGACTACGTTCAGTCAAGCCGTGTTTCCTCTACGAAAGCCGGAGTATAACTGCACATGACCACGTGGTTACCACATCGCAACGACAGCGACAACGCAACCACATCGACATTTTGTCGGTACCACAACGCAACTGCAAAAAGCCGCTGCGACACTATTCACACGTAACCACAGCTTGACCACATTATGTCGCTGCGACGTGGTGTGGTTGTGGTACGTGTGAATTGACCCTAAGAATATAAAAAAGGTATCATTGTGATTTACCTAATTCTTTTTCTATTGTTTGTTACTCGTATTATTGTAAAGCAAATCGTTCACTCGAGAACTGTGATTTTTATATGCTAATTTTAGTAAATATGAAACTTGCTATGATTATGAAAAATAAAGAACATAAAAAAAATTACATACCTACATATAAATTGTTTTTATCACTTACCTTATAGTTAATCCTAACTTTTCCAAAGACCCAACAGGTTTTCTAAATACATATTGTTTTTGTATACGAGGTGTAACTTTTGTTAGTAATTCTTCAAAACTTGATACAGACATTCTAAAATAACTGTAAAATTTATGGTCACAGGTTTTCAACGCTTCATATTTTCTAGTAAAATGATTCCCATCACTATTCATAATAGATAGATATGGGTGCACCCAGTAACGTCTTTTTTTTTCTCTAACTTCTCTCTCCGTCTTTTTAATAACCACAAAAGCAGAATACGTTTTGTGCGGTCCCTATCTACAACGAGACTGCTATTTCGTGAAGAATGTACCGTTAGAGCTCTTGTTAACGACAACGGCCAACGGCCCGATTTTTACAACGGGCGACGGGCCGACGCGCAGTGTTCAATAAGTTAGAGTGAATGTTTGTTAACGCGACGGGCTCATACCCGTTGCAACGCGACTCAACGGATGCGCGCACGTTGCCCCTCGGCGCGACGGCGGACTGTCCGATGCAGTGAACTACGTCATTTCATAGAAGTGTGTTGACGACGACGGATGTGCGCACGTTTATATTTCTAGCTACCTACCCTGTGCTGCTCATTGTGAATATGGAGTTTACCATTGATATGGACTTATTAATTAGCCTTGTTCAAAATAGGCCTATGTTGTGGGACAAGACTCTCTTTCTAATAAAATAGGATGCACCCACAGCTTTTTCCTTTTATTTTGTAGCTGCAAGCTTTTTCTTTGCACTCGACATAACGTACGTGCACTTCTTCGCCCTTCAAATATAGAACTGATATCGACAACAACGGACGCGTTCACGTTATATTTAGCGGATCGTGTACAAAGGTAACCGTTTCGCGTCGGCCCGTTACCCGTTGACAAAAACGTTCGTTAACAAGAGCGCTAACTGTACGTAGCCCCTCGGCGCGACGGCGGACTGTCCGATGCAGTGAACTATGTCATTCTGTACTAAATACAACAACACATTCGTCTTTATAAGTGTAATGACCAATTAGAAACTGTTTAACACCTATTTTACATAATTTGTATTTTTACATCATGTACCGATTTAGGTAATTACGTTTCGTCTTCGTCCATTGAACTCAGGAGAGTAAACGCACTAGTGATCACCAAGCGAACGCAGAGGCGACTGTAGATTTGTAGCTTGCTGATGATGTGTAAACCACAAAGCGACTGCTGGCAAACGATAAAATGTCGTCGCGATCCAATGGGAACAGCTAGATAACGATAAAAAATGTTGACGACAAACAATCGTTATAATGGGAACAGGTAGAGACGACAGTCGTCGAACGATAAATTAGTCGTTACGACATAGTGGGAACGCACCCAAAAGGCGCGTTCCCACCGTGTCGTGACGACAGATAATCGTATAGCTTTAAGTGTCGTGGCTTATATGTTTAAATGGAGGTGTTCACATTTAGAACGACACAATTTACTGTCGTCTACGACAGTTTTTGCAGTGACGACACTTTGTCGTGACAGTGGGAACGGCAAGCACGACAGTCGTAAAACGATAAAAAATCGTGGACGGCAACTGAACACGTGTTTTCCCTTCCCTCTCGCACCCGCGCGCCCCTCGCGTCTGTACTCGGTTTGCTTTGTGCGTGTTAGAACTTGTCAGACTCCTGCGCATGGTGGACGTATAACAATGGCTAATAATATAACACCGGAAGTTTTAATTCCACTTGTGGAACAAAGGACTGTCCTTTGGGACAAAACTTTAGACATTTATAAAAACAAAGGTTTGAAATTAGCCGCGTGGAGAGAAATTTGTTGCGTTTTTGAACCTAATTTTGACAATTTGGAAGAAAATGTAAGAAAAGATTTCGGTAAGTTTCTGAAACTTTTTATTTATTATGATACGTGTGCTGTAATGTTTTGCCAAGGTACGGAGCCTATTTCAGATACAAAATAGTCGGAAAATTGTGAGCGCACTGCGTTTCCACCATTTTCGTTTGAACGCAGCTGTGTTGCAGGCATGTTTACCAGGGGCATAACGGTTGGGGTATTCTCCAAGTATATAGCGTCTTTTTTTATTAAAAAATTATGTAATACCGTACAAGCCTTTACAACTTCAATAGCTGTTTCTGCACATACATCCAATGGTATATGCAAGATCCTCCATTTATTGGATAAGATACCAAAAGTGCATTCAACATATCTTCTCGCGCGGTTTAGACGGTAATTAAATATCTTTTTCTTATTGTCTAAATGAGTACCGCCATAAGGTCGCAATAAATTTTGTGACAATGTAAAGGCTTCGTCTCCAACAAATACATATGGTATTTCTTCTTGCATATTTTCGTGCAATGGCGTGGGTCTTGGTATATTTAAAGTACCATCATTTAATTTCTTCCAAAAATTGGATTGTTTTAGGATAGATGAATCACACTCTTTGCCGTATGAACCAATACTTACGTAAATGAAACGGTATTCTGAATCAACAATTGCAAATAAAATAAAAGAAAAATAATCCTTATAGTTAAAAAACATAGAACCACTATTTATTGGCTTTGTAATCCTTATGTGCTTGCCGTCCAGCGCACCGAGGCAATGAAGAAAATTTGCATTCGTTTTAAAAGCTTCAGCGATCGTTTTCCATTCTTCTTCGGTATTGGGCAACTTTAAATATTCTGCACTTAATACGCTCCAAATAACAGAACACGTTTCTTTGATTATTTTGCTGATGGTTGACATTCCCACTCTAAAATTATAATGCAGTTGTTTAAACGAACATCCCGACGCCAAATATCTGTAAATAAATACAACAGCTATTATAATACGCTTATATTCGAGGACCAATGCCCTAACATTATAATTATGTATAAACATATAATCAGTCTAATAGGTAGTCCCTTACTTGTTCACGGAAACATCCGGGGATACTAGTGGAAAAACTCGATCTTATTATAGTTTTTTAAACTCTGAAAAACGTGCAGATTTTTGCGTGAACAATAATTTGACTACGTATTAGACTGATTATATGTTAATACATATAATGTTAAATCTATACACAAACAAATTTTAATTTTAAGTCTATTTTACTTTTACAGCTACACACATATCTACAAAGTGGACACATATTCGAGATGCATTTATGAGATCCCTGAAAAATGAAAAAGAAAAAAAGCGATCTGGTGCAGGCGCAAAAACAACTAGGCCGTATGTTTATAAGAATCAGCTGTCTTTTTTATTAAAAGTTATGAGCCCCGTATGACCTCTGATTCATCTAATGAGCCTAATAATTCTATCTCTGATACATTAAGTGATGCAGCACCTTCTACTCAAAAGAAAACTAAGACTGACACATTAGATGATAAAATGTCACAATTTCTAGATTATAAATTAAATAATCAAGAACACCCACATGTGTCCTTTATTAAAGGAATTTTACCATCTTTGGCATCATTCGACAATGATGACAATTTTGAATTCCAAACGGGTATTATGCAACTGATCCAAAAAATTAAAAAGAAACGCCTTCGTAATAATTTATATGATACTTATGCAAACTATGGTGACTATCAAAACCATTTATCACAACCGACAGGATATTTTACACAAGATCCAGGTGCATCAACTTCGACTAGCAATCAAGTTATGGAACCGGCTGCATCACCAAATTCAGTCTATACTAATTTGTCTGATAACACACAAGATTCTTTTAATTTTGACAATATATAATTTAAAGATTTACTTATAAAACGTGTAACTCTAAAATAAATCTCTAAATAAATAAATGTATACATTAATAAAGAATTTTCATTTTATTTACTTACCTTAAAGTTGTCACTAGTCTTTCTTCGG
This sequence comes from Lithosia quadra, assembly GCA_963576445.1. Taxonomy (NCBI): domain Eukaryota; kingdom Metazoa; phylum Arthropoda; class Insecta; order Lepidoptera; family Erebidae; genus Lithosia; species Lithosia quadra. The sequence continues at coordinate 13,484,132 of OY754892.1, forward strand.
CACTTATACAATTTCTGAAATATGTGTTTTCTCTTCTAAGATTGTCTGCAAGTCGTGCCAGTAGGCTATCAAAGGTGGAGACAGTCATTCTTAAATACTCATAAAACTTTCCATCATCACTTTTTAATTCTTCTATATAACTCTGACATAATCCTAATGGAATTCTTTTCATTAACATTGGATGTACCCAGTACTTTCTTTTCCTTGCTTGCTTCATTTTCCTTCTTTTCAAAAAGTAATACATTATTAAATTTTCATCTTCGTCCATTGAACTCAGGAGAGTAAACGCACTAGTGATCAACAAGCGAACGCAGAGGCGACTAGATTTGTAGCTTGCTGATGATGTGTAAACGATAAAGCGACTGCCGGGAAACGATAAAATGTCGTCGCGATCCAATGGGAACAGCTAGATAAGACAGTCGCTAAACGATAAAAAATGTTGACGACAAACAATCGTTATAATGGGAACAGGTGGAGACGACAGTCGTCGAACGATAAATTAGTCGTCACGACACGGTGGGAACGCGCCCTTATAACGGCTACTTTTGCCTATTTGGCACGTGGAAGTCTATGTACTTACTTGCCACGATAAGCTTTATGCCTACTCTCCACGTGTAAACCTGTGTACAAACGTTTGTCAAAGAGATACCGCTTTAAAATAACGGTTATAGAAAGAGTTTTGCCGACATTGCGGCTGCCGTCAAAGGACACCGGCGAAAGGGGACGGATTCGCACTGTTTTGAAATTGAGCGCGTTTTTACCGATTAATACTGATAATTTTCATTAACTGCTATTTGTGTAATAGCGTTGAAATACAAGGCGGGTTACTAGGTAGGTACTAATTCATTATCAAATTGAATATTGTTACTATTTACTGCACTAAAACACTAGAAATAGCCCGCATGTTCACTCGCGTGTACGTTGGTTATTGTAAAAAACTAGCCTATGTAGGTATAACCCGAACCACGTATCTTGGACCTAAGTCGCGAGAGAAACGAGACCCTGGCGCGCGCGGATTGTTTTGATATTATATACCTATTTATCGGTGGATTTGATCTCGTCATTCTTGTCCACCATCGTAGCACAACGTGCTATCCTCAAAAGACACAAAAAACACGTACTGCGCGTATAGAGCTTATTTTGAGCACATTTTAGTTCCAACACGTGATACGGGTCATAGGTACCTAATATTATTATAAAGTTTCATCAAAATCTGTTTACGTCTGTATAAGTAAAATACATACTACATACATACAAACATGCATACAAACATACATACATACATACATACATATTCTCACGCCCGTAATCCCCGAAAGAGTAGGCAGAGGTATATTAAACATCCACATTTCGCCAACTATGATTTTCGTTCCCACGTAATAGGGGGCGAGCCTATTGCCGCCAAGCGAGCACTTTGTCTTGGGCTGTATGTTTACTGTCGGATGGAAAACAGCTCCTATACCTTAGTCGCCTTCTACGACACCCATGGGACGAGATGGGGTGGTTCTATTCTACTCCACCGGGAACCAACAAAAATACTTACGTTACGTACCTACCTAAAATTAAATAGCCCAATTGGGAGTGTGACCAATGAATGTGATAATGACTTTATTTCACAGAAATTATTTCTCAGTAAAATAAAATCGATACATAGGTAAACGCTTATAATGCTATTGCGATCCAATTATTCTTTTTCCGCCCGAATTCACCCCTGTACAGCCTATAAACCTACGATATTTTGATATTTACCGACAAAGAGGATATTCAAAGAGTTTGCGACAAGTGAATTTCTCTTTTGATTTTTGCCGCTCTGAGGTCAAAGGTATCCGATATTTCAAAGACTAATTAAATTAAGTTTCTGGGTGCTCAAAAGAGTCAGAACGAACGGACACGATAACCTACAAGTTGTAGTGCAACCTGCAATAGGCCTTTCAATGCATATTGTAGCCATACCATGAGGATAGATAGATGCTATAATATTATACCTACTTTATCACAGCAGGGATAGTACCTGCCTAATAGGATTAGTGCAGTAGTCGAATAAACAAGTCCGAGATAAACTTAAAAAAGGTGGGTTCAAGTCAATGAATAATAATTTATGGAAATTCAAAGTACCTAAGTAACTTAAGTGAACTCTATTGCTTCATTGTTTTGCTCGGACTGCAGAGGTTGGATAAGGTGCCCACTTGCCTGATAGTGACTATCGATTTGCCCCCTAACCAATAAAACTACTGGCCTACTGGATACAGGCGTGATTGTATGTTAGATAGGTACCTACCTATGTTAATTTGATACTACGTTTAAGATTACGTTTCTGTTTTTATATTCTTTGGAAGGATATTATTTTTGTCAATAGATGCCGACGTAGGTTCGGTAGGTATCTTTTGGCCTTTCGGCATGTGCTGTGCTGTCTGAAATTATACCTATAAAAGAGGTTTTGATAAAAAAATGCATTTAGTCTCGATTTAGCTGCGCTTAGAGTCAGTCGGGTTTTAAAATGAGTGACGTAGATTCGAATAGTTCTAGTCAGAGTAGTGAGAGTTGGGCTAGGTCTAAAAGGTTCAAAAGTAAATTTAATGAGTTTTTCGAAATAATTAATGCAAATGAAACTGCTATATGTAAGTTATGCCAACAAAAAAAGGTCGAAATTAAAATGAAGAACAGAAATACTTCAGGATTACGGAAGCATCTGCTGTCTTTTCACGAGAAGGAATCGCGACTATTACTTCCTGCAAGCCAATCAGTCAAGCAAAAACCAACAAAGGGACCTTTATCAAAGTTTTTTATGACCGATGGAGAAAATAGACAGGTAAGAAAAAATACCTACCTAAGTGCTAATTTAATTACAGTTAGGTATCTAGGTACCTACTTACCAACAACAAAACATACAAAAATATGGCAAATCTGTTAAAAACTAACAAGTACCTATATTTTAACATAAACTGGCCAGGGCAGGGAGGCGGTGCGCATCGCGTCGCCGTCTCGGCCTGCTTCTGCTAGGGTGACAGGTGGCTTCGGCCTCTCGTCACCCCCAGGCCAGCGCTCATGGAGGACGGAGCACAGTGGGGCCAATCATATAACGTAGTGCTCAAAAGTCCCAAAATAAAGAACATGCTATAAAATGTGTATTATTATTGAAATATCAATAAAAAATGAACATTTGATGAAATAGGTATAATATTAGTTCGTCATTTGAAGCATCCGATTCATTAGAAAATAATACCTACTAATTCTTCTAAAAGCTATCCGTAACTTCGGGATCAAACGGTTTTGTTATAACTACTTGCGATAGGTCTTAAATTTGTCAGACTGATTTTTTTCAAACTTCGCTCAGTTTGAGCTAAGGGGACACCGAATACATGGTTCAAGTTATTGCCTATGTGTGGTCTCTTTAAACCTAATATACCAGTATACTATACATAGGTACAAACAAATATTCATAGTATTGTATGTGTTATGTTGTATTGTATCATATAATAAATCGGTTGTTTTCCAAATCACACATGTCCAAAAATTGAATTTTTTTTTAGTGTGGCAATATCATCGTTAATGTTACGTTCAACTTTTTTCAATTCTTAAACTCACTTGTCCCATACTAAGTAACATTTTTCTAAGGCTACGTAAAAAATGATTTGTTTTCCAAACATCTCTAGTCCAGGACTTGTGCTTTTTGGTAACCAAACGCAAGAAAAATGAAATGTCATTTTGACATATGTTGTTGACAGCCGAACCGTTCATTCGCGGCATTTTCTATGCTTTCTTTGTGGTCTGTTTATTATAAACCTTCTTACGAATTAAAAGTAAATAATGGATCCTGAAACCGAATCTACCGCTGAACAAACTGCAACAGCTTCAAATACATCTAGGAAGCGAAAAAAAGGTATATCACATCCCCATCAATATGATTTTCAAAAAGGATTTTGTTCTACTGGCTGTAAATACAAGTGCTCTCTAAAACTAACATTGGATGACCAGGAATCGGAGTTTATGAAATACTATTCATATGAAACGAATATAGAACAAGATGTTCATTTGATGGGATTAATCACGAAAACAGAAATCGCAAGGCACCGACCGCGTGACAATTCACAGAAACCGAAACCTCGGTCTGCCTCATTTGTGTATCATTTACCTGCTGCTAATGGAGTGAAGCATAAGGTTTGTAAAACTACACTTTTGAACACTTATGACATAAAGGAGTCAAAAATTAGACGTTTACAGGCTCTCATAAGAGCTGGCAAGGTTCCGAAACGAAAAAATCTTGGGAACACTCATCATTCAACTGCAGAAGAAATAGTTGAGAAGATTAAAGAGCACATAAAATGTTACCCCACTCATGAAAGTCACTACTCAAACAAGACATATACATACTTGGATCCTAGACTGACAATAAAACAGATGCATACTTCTTTTAAAACTAAGTATCCTGGATTACATGTCCCATACAACCGTTACTACTCTATTTTTAAACAGTATTTTGATCTTCACTTTGGGCGACCACAGGTAGATACCTGTATAACATGTGAACAGCTAAATGTTACTATATCCAACTCTCATGTAAGTGAGAGTGTGAAAAAGCAAGCCGAAACAGACCTGAAAGTGCATAAAGCACGAGCAAATAAATTTTATACTACAATAAAAAACACCAAAGATTTGTGTGAACGAAGGGATGATATGGTGGGTCTCTGCTTCGATTATATGCAGAATTTGCCTCTCCCCCACATACCGGTGCAGGATGTATTTTACTTAAGACAGCTGTGGGTTAATGTATTTTTAGTTCATAATCTTAAGACTGGGCAATCAGTGGCTTATGTGTATCATGAAGGTATAGTCAAAAAAGGGGCAAATGACGTATGCTCAATGATTCATGATTATATTAATAACTATATACCAGAAACAGTAAAAAATTTAAGATTATTCTCTGATGGGTGTACTGGTCAAAATAAAAATCATACAATGATCAGATATTGTGCTGCACTGGTAGATACTGGCCATTTTAAAAATGTAAGGCAGTATTTCCCTGTGCGTGGTCACTCATATAACCCTTGTGACAGGGATTTTGGTACAATAAAAAGAAGCCTATCAAAATGTGACCGAATATACGTTCCAATGGAATATGTTACTATAATATCAAATTCTGTAAAAACAATAGGCAGATTAGAGGTAAAGGTTTTAAATGATGGGGACTTATTTTTGGACTTTAAGAAATGGTGGCCAAGATATTATACTAAAACGGCAATATCAGAGGAAACCAAAGGTAGAGGTGTCATCAGATCACAGAAAATCTATTTTCAGCCCACTGTCTTCAAAGAGTTTAGACATTCAATTAAAAGGCCTGGTATTATCCAAGCACATGAATTTATTAATAACCCTGTGAGAAGTACTTTCAAACTACTTATTGCCCATAGAGTGCAGTTGACATGTGGAAAAGCATATGAAACTGTGAATCCCATAAATGCAAAGAAAATTCAGGATATTAAAAAGCTTATGAGCTACATTCCTGATACTCATCAAGATTTTTATAATATTATCTTGACATGGCCCACAACACAAGCTGAATGTGAACTAGAGGATGATTAAATTTGTATTGTGTGTTTGTTAATAAAGACTTAAACATACTATGGTTTTATTTTAATATTATTATCCTTTAAATTTGTATGAATACCATTGCAATTTATTGACAAAATGACACATGTCCACTTTTATTTACCAAATAGCACATGTCCAAAATTTATGAATTAAAAAAAAATTAGTTAATAAAATTTTACATTGATGTTTTTTAACTTTTCTTATGTAGAAATGTCGTTTGTTTATTTATAACATAAAATATCACTAACCTTTCCCACAAAAAAAATCACAAAATACTTTTTTGTTCCTACTGTAAAAAACCAGTTTAGGACAAGTGCTGTTTGGGAAACAAGCGATTAATTATCATTTATGTTTTATTATTTTATTTCAGCCAGCACATTCTGAAAACCGCAGCGACAACTTTGTGACAGCTACAGTTGATTGGATTGTAAAAAAATATCTTCCTTTCTCATTTTTTGATGATGAAGATACACAAGAATATTTTCGATCCATTTGCCCGAACCCGATGATGGTATTTCCTAAAAGGTCAACTCTCAGACGGAAGGTTAAAGAGCGATTTGAAGAACTACAATCGCATGTTAAGAGCCGACTACAACATTACTCGTGCAAAATGTCATTTACCATTGATGGATGGACCTCTATTGCTGGTAGGAGTTACTATGGCGTCACTGTTCACTATATAGACAACGAGTGGAAATATCGATCTATAGTCCTTGATTTTATGCCTTCACGCGGTCGACATACTGGGGAAGATATTGCAACGATTTTCCACGAATTTACTTGAATATGATTTACTTGATAAAATACAGGGTATTACGGTCGACAACGCAAGTGCAAATACTCAATTTATGTTTGAACTTGGCAAACAACTACCACATTTTGACCCTGAAAATCAACATTTCCGGTGCTTTGCTCACATTTTGAACCTTGGTGTATAAGATTTATTGAAAACTTTAGCATTACACAGTGAAACTGAAAATGCAGAAAAAGAACAGCAGTATGAAGAGGAAAGTGAAGAAGATGAAGAACATATGCCAAATATTGCTGACTCACGTACAGCGATTACAAAATTACGCAGTATTTCTTGTAAAATAAAAAGAAGTGAGATCTTAAAAAGAAAGTTCCACTCTGCTTGTGAAGCAGCTGGCGTGGCAGCTGATCTTAATCCCATACTTGACTGTCCAACAAGATGGAATTCTACTCATGATATGATTGGATTTGGTTTAAGAGTGCGAATGGGTATTAACATTTTATGTACTTCTGTCAGCGAATTAAACGATTTTCAAATCACGGAAATTGAATGGCAAAACTCGACAAAATATATAAGTTTCTAATAAACTTTAAAGTTTTATCAACTAAACTTGGTGGAGAAAAATATGTTACAATACCGCTAGTCGTTGTGTCATTCAATCTTTTGCTGGATAAAATTGAATCCATGGCAAAACAATTAGACGAGAAACCAAATCGAACCGAAGTGGACGAAAGGCTCGTTCTGGGTTTTCAAGCAGCCCGAGATAAAATGCTTAAGCATTATAAGAAGAGCAACTGGATTTACTGTACAAGTTTAATTTTAGACCCGAGGCACAAGGCTGAGACTTTCGAAATGACTATGTGACAGCAAACAAACAGAAAGCCTTCGCAAATTCAATGAAATTTATACGCAATATAAAAGTACAATAAACCTTATGTCTGAGTCTCCACAGAACCATGGAAATATTGAAAATATTCTTCGCGAACATGATGAAGATGAAGACATAATAGATTTCGAGAAGCTGTACACAGGTCCATCTACGTATTCAGGATCTGGTCACCATGGCTTAATGATTACTGACGAGTTGGAGGAGTATCTAAGTAAGTCGAGAGCCGCCAGCTCGGAAGACATTTTAGAGTGGTGGAGGACGCATGAAACGGAATATCCGATTTTATCCAAGATGGCTCGTGATTTTCTTTCAATACCTGCAACTTCCGTACCCGCTGAAAGATTATTTTCCAAAGCATCACTTGTAATACGAAAACGCAGAAATAGGTTAAGTGATGAGTCAGCCAGGTGGTTACTTTGCATTAATTCTTGGTCAAAAGACTTAATGTAAGGCTAAGCACCTTTCAATAATTCTGTATTCTGTAATTTGTAATTAATTTTGTATTCTGTAAGTCAACCTGATATTTACCATGTACTAGTAACCACTTAATATCCTCGTATTATAAAATAATCCGAAGATATTAAAATATACCGTGACATAAGTACTTACCCACCTATAAAGAGTTCGCGAGGGCTAAAAATTGTTCCATACCTACTTATTATAAAACAACCAATATTATTTATAATATCGTGCTATTATTTTTGTGGCTATCTAGTTTATTTAATTTGTACTAAAATGTGTTTTGTATTTGCTTGTAAGTACCTTATTAATAAGACAGGTGTAGTGTGCAGCTCGCCTTACTCTATATAATGTAACTGCACTCATATATTTTAGACATTATTATACGAATTATGAAAACGTACAGTCGTCTCTAATTTACCTACGTCACTCCATTACATGGCGACCCTTAGCCAGCAATTTTTCCAACTAATATTTTATTAAATAATTGTCAAATATGAAGAAGAAGGCGTTTAATTACTTGCAAGATTAGAAGACTAGAAGATTAGAAGATTAGAAGAACCTCTAGAAGAATGGAGATATGGAAGAAAAATTAATTTTGAAGAAAGAAGATGAAATCTGACTTATAGAAGAATTCCGGAGAAGAAAGGAAATGAAAGAAGACCCTCACAGAAAAATTTCATGAAGATCGCAAATCTGGTTCGAGTAGTCAACCTCTTTGATGCTGTTGGTGCCGGGTGCGTGGCGTATGCTCAAGCCCATGATGCGAGGATGTGCAGGCTGCCGGGAGATAACAGTACGGGTCCGATGTGGAGCAGCCGGGAGACAATTCCAGCTCAATAAGTAGTCAAATAAATGTCGCAATAAGCAATCACACCACCTTCGACGTCATTCGTGACCTACTTACATATCCGGTGTCGGTAAGCGCATCCAAGCATATTTTTGCGATGTCTATCAATTAGTGATTCCATTAGTTATTTTTTTAATTTGATGCAAAATTTTAATATTATAATTAAGGTATGTCCCAACAATTAAGAGAACTTCATTCTAAACTAAAATATTTAAAAGAATCTTTAGTAAAACTTGGTCCAGATAGGCGTAATAAAGAATTAGGATATAAAAAATTAGATGAAGCTGAAAAGGAGTATGAACAATTGGAGTATATTTTGACTCAGTTGAACCAAGAAGTTGCTAATAGCAAGATAAGCAAAGAATCTTGTGAATCTTTTCAAGCATTAGTTGATGATATTTCCTCAATTTTTAAATATATAAAGGGTTTATTTCGTAATATAGATAATAGTAGTCAAACTAACTTTTCATATTTATTAGATACTTCAAAAATGGGTGATTCGTTCGATATTAAAACTGCCATATCCCTGTTGCCCGTAATGAATGGCCAGGAGCAGGTGACTAAGCAGCTCGTAGATGGTATTTTGTTTTATAATTCTATGTTAAATGAGGCAAGTAAAAGGCAATTAATTGAATTTATTTTAAAAACTCGATTGTCTTCAAGTGCGAAACTTCGCCTTAAGTCTACGTATCAGGATGTTGAAATTTTGGTACAGGACATTAGAAAATATTTACTGCCAAAAAACTCTACAGTTGCTTTGCAAACACAATTGTTTAGAGCTTCTCAAGGTCGTAGAAGTATCGAGAAATTCGGTACAGAGCTCGAGGAGTTGTTCGTGCAGCTCACGATAGCGCAAGCGAACGATAATAGTGCTACCTACGAGATATTGCGTCCTCTCAATGAGAAGACTGCAATCAAGAGGTTTAGTGATGGTTTGGCTGACCGTCGTCTCGGTACTATCATTGCATCGAGAGACTTTAATTCATTGCCTGAAGCCATTAGGGCTGCGGTAGACGAACAGTCCATGTCTGTCCAATACCAGGATCAGGTCATGCAGTATAGAACTACCCAAAATAATAGGCGTGAATTTACTTATAAACGAGGTTTTCGTGGCCGAGGTAATAATCGCGCTAATAATAATTATTATAACGCCAATAAAATGAATCGCACACATGACAATGACAATGGCACGAACTCAGGTCAAAGACCCTCGTGGGTCATACATCGAGGTAGTAATAGAAACGTTCAGCAGCGTCAGCAGAATCGCGGCGCGCGGACGGCACGTGGCCATGCTCATGTCCAGCATAGTGCGCAAGAGTTTAATGTTCGAGGTGATGCAACTGTTGCTAATAACGGAGAATTTTTTCGTCTCTAAAGAATGCACTCATTCTATTTTCAGTTTTGGAAATTTTTGTGTTGTTAATTGTCAACTTAAAAATAATAGTAATTTTAATTTATTAATAGATAGCGGAGCAAGCTTGTGTGTGCTTAAGTATGAATGGTTATCGCGATACGAGAGTTTGTTAAGTTCAATACATCAGGATAAGATAACTATTAAGGGAATTAGTGGTTATTTAGAATCTCTAGGATATATTTACTTAGATATTATCATTAACGGCGTAGCGTTTAATCAAAAGTTCTACATTTTTGAGAATTTATCTTGTACCGCAGAAGGTATTCTCGGTCAGAATTTCTTTATGAGATATAATGGAATATTAAATTATAAAGATGGTACTTTGAGTTTGGAAAACCAAGACCAATCCATTATTATTCAAGTTAATAGGAGTAGTAGTAATATGTTTACAGTCCCGCCTCGTTGCGAAATAATGAAACATTTTCCGACGTCACAAGTTAGTGATTGCGTCATTTTGACCAAAGAAATTTATAAAGGTGTGTACACAGCGGGTGTTATATCAAAACCACGAAATGGTTTCATTCCTGTTAGGATTTTAAATACTACTGATAGTTCGGTAAATATACATTTCTCAGATATAAGTACTAGTTGTTTAGTTTAGTTTAGATAATTATTTTGTTTGCAACTTTGACGATAATACTATTACTACGAATAGAGTTAAAACTTTATTTAATACTTTAGAATTACATTCATATTTGAATAAGGAGGAACAAAGAAGTATTGAAAGCATATGTGCAAAGTACGCCGTCAATAATAAAGTCAAGTAGTCAAATCGAGTTCAGTTTTCTAAATGCCTACCTATTTACCGTAATAAAAATGCTGAAAACAAAATTGATAGGTACTTTTCTTGCATCTTATTTTCGATTTAGCTTATCTTGGCTTTTGTGGGAACGACTAGATTCTGACCTTTTAACACCGAGACTATGCTTACGCCAGTACTTCGTTCGTCCATCAGCAGGTGTAACTATTAAGTACGTGGACTTGAAGTTGAAATCAACTATTAAGTACGTGGACTTGAAGTTGAAATCAACTTCAAGTCAAGGCATTCAAGTTTCCTCTGTAACTTGAATTGGCTTTCCCAAAACACGAAAACGAGATGCTAGAATGCCGAACCCATTCTCCACAATCCTTCTTGCTCTGCTCAACCTATAATTAAAAATCTTTTCTGCGGTAGTCAATGTATTTTTGTAGGGCTTTAGTAAATACGGTTTTAAAGGGAAGGCATCATCTCCAACTAGAATACCATTTTCAGGCAACAATAAATTGTTTTCTAGATAAGGATACAAAGAGCAGTTTTGGAATACCCCACCATCTGCGTTACGACCATATGAGCCTATATCTACATATCTGAAAGTATAATCGTGATCCACAACAGCCATGAGCACTATACTATTTGTTCCTTTGTAGTTATAATATTCACTGCCACAATTTGGTGGTGCTTGAATTGTTATATGCTTCCCATCGATAGAGCCACAACAATTAGGGAAATTCCACCTCGAAGCGAATCCTATTTGGATATCTTGCCATTCTTCCACATTCGGTATCTGAAAAATAAAAGAGTAATGTTAATTTCAGGAACCATATCATCCATCAACGTCAGGAAGCAACGTCGCATCAGCGTCAGGAAGCGAGGAGGCCACGAATAACGTGGACCTTGATGCTAGTGACAACAGCAACAAAGCTGCTCATATAAAAGTGGTAAAGCCACCAAAAACTCTAAAGTTAAAGACGAAATTATCATCAGAACGGTCTGACATTCAAGCAGCCGTAAATGAACTCAAAGAACTAAATAGTAGTTTAGTAAACGTGTCTGCCCCGATTACAAGAGAATTAGAAGATGAATGTGATGTTATTGGAAGACATGTAGCACTGCAGCTGAAACAGTTATCTTCGATTGATAGAATTGATGCGACAGATGAAATACAGGCGATACTCTCTAGATACCGTAAGAGAGCCCTCTGTGGTAGAATTGTGTACACACCTTCTAATTACAGTTCCGAATGTACGCCATCACCACAGCCTACAGTAAATTATGAAATGTCTGCACTCTCTATGCAAGTGGAACAATCTTCACAATCTATACTCCATAATGAATGTACGCTATCACCACAGCCTGTAGCCTACCAGCTTGTAGAGGTCGCTACTGAAGCTTATCAACCTGTTGAACCTACAACATCTGCATTCTCTGCGCCACTGCTGGATCAATTTGAATCTATACCCCAATCTAATGATGTACTTGCTGCAGCAATATCAATCTCTAATATTAAAAAATAACGAACTAAGCTATGTAGTACTGTAGTTATTAAGTATTAATATGTAAAGTTCACGTTTAATATGTACAAAAACTTTACAAAACCATTGTGAATTTGATTATGAATAAAAAAAAATACTTACTTTGATATAACCTTTTAGACTTTCATTGATAGCAGCACACACTTCTGGTATTATTTTAATGATGGATGCTTTTGAAACTCTGAAAAATACCGACAACAGTCTATACGATATCCCAGAAGAAAGGTATACTAGGGTTATTTCCAACTTCACCCTCGAGGGTTCGCATCCCTCATTAGTGTATCATCACGTTGAATTTTTGGAGCAATCAAATTTAAAAGTATTTCCACTTGTTCAGTTGTCAATCTCATAACCGCTTTATATTCTCGGGGATCTTCATCATATAGCTCTTTAAATATTGAATTCGTTGCCTCTTTTCCTTGCAGCCAAGTCCTGACCCAAACACTTCTCTTCTTCTTCTTTTTTTGTATAGCTCTTTCAATTTCAACACAAAGTATTTTCGTAACTGCTTTTATAGTGGTATGCACTGTGATTAAACGTGTATTTTGCGACAACATTGCACGAGACATGATACAGACGAACTATGCGAGTACACTGGTGCAGTAGTGGCTGGTTTACACAGTGCGAGCTAGCGTACGAGTAAGCCTTCCGAGTAGCTGCACTGCAGTTACTCGCACTGTTTGGACGTCACTTACGAGTAACTCGTACGTGCGAGTTGGTCAGTAGCTCGCATCCGAGTTACTTCAACATTTTTTGTTTTCACTCGCCTGCTCGCCCGGCAGCAACTCGCACATGACAGCGGCTCGTGCGTCGCTCGCATCGTTTGGACGCGTTCGGCAGTAGCTCGCCAGTGCCAGCCGGACAGTTGTGAGTGGAAGCCGTGTTTTTTGTGTGCTACGCCTATGTACTAAATCGAGATCGAAATGGGTACGGATAGATGGTCTTCTGACAATAATATTTTATTCATGAAACTCTACAGAGAACAAGAAAACCTATGGAATTGTTTCGATAAAAACTATCGAAATAGAGATATGAGAAAAGAATCTTTGGAACATATCGCAAAAGAAATGCACCTAGGTAACACCGGTGAGGTAACCAAGAAAATAAAAAATTTACGATCCACCTACAATCAAGAAGTGAGTAAAATCGAAAAAAGCAAGAAGAGTGGCGCTGGCGCAGACGATGTGTACAAACCATCCATAAAATGGTTTGATATAATGGATTATATAATGAAAACAATTAATTTAAAAGAAAAGAAAACAACATCCAATCTGGTGAGTACCTAATTCTTTATTTCACTGATAAATGTAGTTGGTTACATTTCTAGATATTAATCATACGACTTTGCCAGGAGACAGCACCGTCATTACAGAAGTAGTTTTTATATTTTTCTCTCAATTTTTCGGCAACTGCTTTTGATCTGTTATTTGTTCGCGATCGGGCGATACTCGGTAATGCATTTATTTCTGATCTCCACGTTCCAAGGTTGACAGTGAAATTTGTAATATCTTCATAATCTACACTACCAGGAGGAGTGTAGATGTGTGGTGAAGATTTCCGTAACCAGTTGTGCAGTACGCATGTAGTTCGAATAATTTTTATTGTGGTCTCCTCTTGCAACTGGATAGGTTTTCCCAAAACGCGAAAGCGAGATGCTAAAATACCGAATCCATTTTCTACTATGCGTCTTGCCCTAGAGAATCTGTAATTGTAAGTTTTTTCAGCTGTCGTAGTCTCATTGGGATAGCGTTTCAATAAGTACGTCTTAAGAGGAAAAGCATCATCTCCCACTACAATACCGCCTTCTGGCAATAATGTGCCATTTTCCAACACTGGATACAATGAGGAAGCTTGGAAAACACCACCGTCAGAATTTCGCCCATATGAGCCTATGTCCACATATTTAAAGCAGTAGTCATGATCCACGATCGCTAGGAGCACCAAGCTGTTAGTTCCTTTATAATTGTAGTATTCACTACCACAATTGGGCGGAGCTTGAATCACCACATGTTTGCCATCGATGGCTCCACAACATCCTGGAAAGTTCCACCTGTGGTGAAATCCTACTTGTATGTCTTCCCATTCCTTTCTGCTTGGTACCTGAAAAATATAATATTAATTTTATATTCCAATTGCAGAAAGACAACACACCGGCGGATTTGGAAAATGCTGTTAGTCAAGACATGGCGGATAACACTGATGAAAATACTGATGATAAAACGGGTGATAAAACTCTTGATAAATCTGATGATAGATCAATCTACTCCAGTGACAGCACATTGACAAAGAAAAACAACCCGGGTAAAGCTAAAAAATCACATAATACTGCCCAAGAAATGAGCGGAATTACAGCAGCGATTGATGAGCTGAAACAACTAAACAGTACTATAGAATCTTCCAGCTCTTCTAGACAAGAAGACGAGTATGATATTGTTGGAAAACATGTCGCTATTCAATTGAGGCAGCTCCCATTACTAGATTTTTTAGATGCCAAAGATGAAATTCAACAAGTACTTTCACGATACCGAAAAAGAGCTATATACGCTCGGAACGCATCTGCCCTTTCCTCATACAGTGCTTCGTCACCACAGTCCTACATAGCGTCACCATCATCAGGACCCAGTGTGTCCTTCCCAGGCACAACTTATCAGCCTACAGAAACAGTTTTGGTGCATCAGCCACTTCAATCAGTTGATCACCAATCATCACATTCATCATACGAGGCAGCCAATTTAGAAACGGTTTCTGCGCAGCAGCCAGTTCAAACAGGACAATTATTTGACTTTAATGATCCAATAGTCAAAGCGATGATAAATTCTAATGTAAACAACATGCAATAATGTTTTAGTTAAGGTTTAATTTGTTTTTGAAAAATAAAAGAATGAGTCACACGTCATGTATTATTGAGTTAATTAACTTTTACTTACTTGAAAATATTCGTCCAAGGATTCAGAAATAGCGTCACAAACTTCTGGTATAAATTTTGATATAGAAGCTTTAGATATCCTGAAAAATACTGATAGCAGTCTGAATGACATTCCTGAGCTTAGGAAACACAGAGTTGCTTCCAACTTCACCCTTGCTGCTATGGCATCTCTCATCAATGTGTCTTGACGTTCTATTTTTGTTTTTATCAAATTTAAAAGTCTTTCGACTTGTTCAGGTGTCACTCTCATCACTGCTTTATATTCTCGGGGGTCTTCATGGTAAAGCTCGTTGAGAATCATACGTGTTGCCCCTAAAGATCTTCTAGCCATCCATTCTCTAATCCAAATCATTTTCTTACGCTCTTTTTTCTTATATTGGCTATGGTTATAGATATTTTCCAATAACTGACATAAAATTGTTGTCATAGAGCGTATTACCGTTTTTTTTATTAAAACAAGTTCACTCGACATCACGACTCGAATCGGACTGAGCAGTAGCTAGGTGTGGTGTAGACAGCAAAGGCGAGCCGAGCTACTGGCGTACGAGTAGACAAACCGAGTAGCTGTCTACTGGCCAGGCAGCAGCACGCACTGTGTAAACCAGCCATAGCTGTCTTCCTGCGACGCCAGCAGTTCGCATAGTGTGACCGAGCGAGGCGAGTCGAGCTACTGTCATACGAGTACACATGCACAGTAGCTGTCTACTGTCATATCAGCTGCTCGCACTGTGTAACCTATCCTTTAGACAGCAAAGGCGAGCCGAGCTACTGGCGTACGAGTAGACAAACCGAGTAGCTGTCTACTGGCCAGGCAGCAGCACGCACTGTGTAAACCAGCCATAACACTGACATGACAGAACTACAGACTCAAGTTTTTCAGACTGAGGACGAAATAAATGACAGAGTTCTACGTGACATAGTACCTAGTGACGACTACTACCAATTTGACTGGAAGAAGGACAGGACACATTTTACTGGACGACGAGAGACTTTTACCGGACAAGCCGGACCGACATTTGACGTGACGGACAAGACTCCTGTCGACGTTTTTCAAAAAATGTTCGACAGTAGTTTTATTGACCAACTTTGTACGGAGACTAACCGCTATGCAGAGCAGAAGATAGCTCGCTTAAAAGCGGAGAACAAGCTGCTTCCGACATCGCGTTTGCATAGATGGACTCCGACTAACTGCAACGAAATGATATCGTTTTTAGCAGTGTTAATACTGCAAGGCCTTTACCCGTTACCAGAGGAGAAAAAATACTCTCTTTTAACGGTTATGGGACTATGCCGTATTTTTCCCGTATTATGTCGTATAATCGGTTTGCACTGCTAAAATCGGTATATCATTTCGTCGACAACGAGACTTTGACTGACACTGACAAGACAAAACTTTGCAAAATAGAACCGGTAATTAGTTATCTGAATGACAAATTTTCAACCTTATATATGCCTGCCCAGGAAATAGCCATTGATGAGTCTCTGCTAAAGTGGCACGGGCGATTGAGTTTTGCTCAAAAAATTGCCACTAAAGCCGCCCAAGTTGGTGTAAAAACCTATGAGCTTTGCGAGTCTCACAGTGGCTATCTTTGGAATTTTTTTGTATATGTAGGGAAAAATACTCAAGCTGCACCGACCAATAATCGACCTACTGAGATAGTTGACCGACCCGATGACATATTACATGACCGGCCAGAAAATGAGACGTTGGACCCACCACAGGACGAGACTGTTGACAGGCCAGATGACAATTTTGCACGTCCTACTAACGCCACAGCTAAAATAGTATTCGATTTGGTAGAGCCGCTACTTGACCGTGGACATACAATAATAATGGACAATTTTTATAATAGTCCATTATTATTGCGATGTCTAAAAAGACATCGAACCGACTGTTATGGAACATTACGTTTAAATCGTGAATTCGTGCCCGACTCACTAAAGACTTTAAATAAACCTGACCTTCGACCGGGTGAGATAGTGGCAAGCTACTGTCCCGACTTGTCGGTGATGGTATGGCGACATGCTAATTTCTGCCTATGCTTTACATACGCTGTCCAGCATTGTTAATAAAGATGCTCTAATAATAGCCTATCACGGCTTGGCTGCACCTCTGTTACGGTACGGAGTTATTTTCTGGGGCAACGCAACAAATAAAGATGATGTATTCAAGGCACAAAAAAGATGCATCAGGTCTATGTTTAAATTAAAAACCACAGATAGCTGCAAGACTTACTTCCAGGAGTACAAAATTTTGACACTACCAAGTTTGTACATTTTCGAAGTTGCAATGTTTGTCAAATGTAACCCTCATTTATTTCCGACTCTAGAAGCAACAGTGCCGCGAAACAGGCGGGATAACAGCAAACTTCGTTTGCACAGGGCAAAGACGGCCCTTATGCGCAGGAGCGTCATCTGTATGGCGCCAATAATATATAATAAATTGCCTAGAGATTGGAAGGAGATAAGGTGCAGCGAGTTGAAATTAGTACTAAAGAGACTGTTAATTAAAAAGGCGTATTACAGTGTTGCTGACTATTTAAATGATGAGATTGACTAACAAATTACTATTGACATTATTAAATTAGATTATACCTATGACATTAGTTTATATTAATAGTACTTCTTTTTTTGACATTATATTTGCTATATTTTTATTTGACTATGTTATAGCTTGACATTCTAATCATCATTCTCTGAACCTTTTCCCAACTCAGTTGTCAGTGGAAAGTCGGCTTTCCAGTCTAACTGTGATGCGGCTGAACTTATTCTAATAACTCATGTAATTGATTTTTCTTTTTTTGTTTGTTTTTGGTACTTGACTTTTTTATATAAATTGACATTAAATTTACTGAAACATTTGTACGCCGGCATGACTACGGCTAAGCACGCTGGACATTAACTAAATTATTTACCATCTTGCATGCATATGTATATTGACTCGTGTTTACACAAATAAATGATTTGATTTGATTTGGTTAGTATGATCTCGACATACTATCACTTACAAGTGGGGATTCAAAATAAACATAACCGGTCAACGTATAAACCTAAAATTGTACTTGACTACAACAAGTCCATGGGTGGAGTGGACAGAAAGGATCAATTTCTGTCTGCTCAGCCCGTGGAACGACTTAGAAATAAGGTGTGGTATAAAAAGGTTTTCTGTAGATTATTAAACACTGCTGTGTTTAATGCCTTTGTGATATTTTCAACAAAGAACCCGAATATATCACATAGGCAATTCCGAGTCATTATGGCACAAGACCTTAAAATTAACTTGACGACTGAACCTAGACTTATTACAAACAGGACTGGACAAGAATTGACTATACGAAGTAACCAGCGGCCAAAACTTGATCACGACCACTTTCCGATGCGATCTAACATTAAAAAAGCGCGTTGTTGGATATGCAAACGCCGAAAAAGAGACACCAGGACTATCTGGAAGTGTATTCAGTGTGATATAAGTTTATGTATTGAGCACTGCTTTAGAGAATATCATAAACAATTATAAATAATTCTCTATAATGTACTTGTATACAAATATACATACATACATATATATATATATATATATATATATATATATATATACATATATATATATATATATATTTGAACTAATGTTTACTAGATATTAAATTTGCACCTGCGTGGAGTACTTCGATTTGTTTTTTTTTGTTTGTCGAAAATCTTAATATTTGTATTGAAATTCTGGTGTCATTTTAAAGATATATCATGTAGTTTGTAGTATAAAATAATTGTCGCAGTTACTTTCATATTTTCGTGTAAAACTCGGAATAAAAACTAAATATGTATTTTTTTTGCATATCCCTAACTTTAAGCTTTATTTTCTTCCCTTATGGTTAATTAAAGAAATTTATTTTAAATCTAATTAAATTCTAGATTTTATGAACTTTTCGGAAGTATTTTTTAATCGAGTGTAGCTACAGTAGTTTCTTAGTAGTAATTGTTTTTGTAGAGAGGGACTCGCGCGATTGTAATAACGAAAGTGACGTTTATCGCGCGGACAGGTGAGGCGAGTGTCGTTCGCGCGGGGTGGACGCTACAGTGGATATATATCATATATATTATATATAAAATGCAGTATAACATAAATCTTTCTGATCAGAATATTAGAACTTCATAAAGAGCGGTTTTAACCGTAGAATTCTAATAAATATAAATAAATAAGAGCCAATAAAAGCTAAAATAAATTACTAATTGAAAAAATAATTATTTTTATAGAATCTAAATTTTATTCGTTTAATCTTATATTTTCTTAAAGCACTCAAGCATACAGCTTTCATAATGGACGGTTTTGATGTAATTCCCGCCGAAGTTGCTATAAGATAGTGCCAATTTATGGCGGCAATCATCGTCAACTTAACATGTACATAAAGGAATGCGAATATGTTAATTCCTTGTATCCAAATTCGAATCCGCTACAAGCAACTTATAACTTACATGTGTTAACCAGTAGGCTGCGTCATTGTTAATCGAGCATAGCGATATTGACACTTGGGAGCAATTTAAGACTTTATTAACCCAACATTTTGGCGATCCTCGTTTGGAAGAATGCATAGCGATTAAACTTGAAATGATGCGAATGAAGCCGAACGAACGTTACCTTAATTTCTGTAATAGAATTAAGACTCTTCGGAGTCATCTTCTCGCTAAACTAAATGATTTAGACAATGAGAATTTAAAAGAATGCAAAACGCGTATTTATGACAAAACAGCTCTTAACGTTTTTCTTTATAACTTACCGGAGGATATGGTACGAGCTGTAAAACTTAAGTCCCCGCATTATCACCACCGCACCATATCCACTGCTAGAAGTTGACGGCTGGAGCAGATGACGTACGCTTATGCGGTATGCGCAGAAACGAGTGCTGCATAACTATGCACAATGACAAAAAGAAATTCCTTTTAGTGAGTGGCGGCAATCAGCAGGCAATTAACATATGCGGGAAGAGTTCCGTGCCGCGCAGGTTGATCGTAACTAGAGGAAGCCCTAGAAATTGTATTAGAGGAAGAGAACTTCCAAATTCAATATAATATAAAAAATAAAAATAGATCAAATATTAAAAATCAAAGCAACAATTCGAAGCATCATTCAGGTCCCAATAAAATTAATAAGCCACAGAACAGAATAATATTAGTCAAAACGGTCAAAATCGTAATCCGAGTACATCTCGACCTCAATCAAATTCGAATAATAATACTAGTAATCTATCTAATCTTTCGAATAATCAGTCTAGTTACAAAAGCGGTTACAGACTTGGCAGAATAACAATAATTTTAACCCTAACTTTCGATACACCCCACGAGACACGAATAATGCACAACCTTTGAACTTTGCACGGTCTCATGTTAATTAATATCAGGCGAGACAACGATCTGAGAACTATGTCGATAATAGCATCTAAGAGCCGAATTTTTCAGTCGAAGCCTCTATCTCTACACAGAAATGAAAAAGTTTACTCATTTACCTTATATAGTAGTTCCTAGTATAAATAATGGCAAGTTCATGATTGACACGGGTAGCTCTAGATCGTTCATAAGCAACAAAATTGCGAACGAATATTTTGCCAAATTTAAAATATTTGAACCTTTCGAAGTAAGCAGTACTCACGCATCTAGCTTACATGACGAGGTAATTTTAATAAAAATCTTTGACATATTTAATTCCGATATCTTAGTAAATTTTGTATTTTTGACATCAGACACTTACGACGGATTAATAGGCATAGATTTACTATCTAAAATTGAAGCCATAATAAACCTAGACAAAGACATTTTAGTCAAATAAGATGTTATCATTCCCATATGTTTCTTAAACCGAAGTAATGAAAAGTTCACACCTGTACATATTACATTGTCGCCTCGTAGCGAACAACAAGTGAAAGTGCCCACCGACCTATATAATGGTCAAGGTCTTTTGAATACCGAGAATTTAACGATAACTTACGTATGCCTAGTGCCTCAGTGACGTATTGTAAAGGCTACGCACACACTGTGATACAAAATATCAATGACAAAGAAATAACTTTAACTATAACTGCACCATTTAAAGTGTTGGAATATTCTCAAAATGCGAGTAATTGTTGTTCAATTAATTATTTGGTAGATGATCCCATGGTCCAAGGTTTACTCGATCAAAACTTAGAAAAATTATGATTAAATCACATGAACGATGAGGAAAGACATAGTATTTTTAACTTATGTAAAGAGTTTAAAGATATATTTTATTGTGAAGGCATTCCCTTATCATTCACAAACGAAATTAAAAATTTTATACGTACAAAAAAAATGACGACACTATTTATGTTAAGCCTTACAGGCAATCGCCTTTACAAGCCGAGAAAATTAAAAACCAAGTGAGCAATTTATTACATGACAACATTATTCAGCATAGCTTTTCGCTTTGGAATGCACCTGTACATCTGGTACCAAAAAAATTAGATGCCAGTGGTGAACAAAAATACCGCATGGTAATTGATCTTGTTTGATAAATTGGGAAATAGTCTCTATTATAGCACTTTAGATTTGGCAAGTGGCTATCATCAAATTGAAGTAGCCGAATCTGATCGACCAAAAACAGCTTTTAGTACCCAATTTGGTCATTACGAATTTTTGAGACCCCTTTGGATTAAAAACGGCCCCCTCTACTTTTCAAAGAGCTATGGATAATATATTGTGAGGTTTACAAGGGATACACTGTCTTATATACTTAGATGACATCATCATTTTCTCACTCACCTTAGACGAGCACATAAATAGGAATAAGTTAAAAACAGTTTTTCAAAGGCTAAGGGAGGCAAATTTAAAAATTCAATTAGACAATTCGGAATTTTTAAGAAAAGAAGTATTGTATTTGGGTCACACAATCACTAAAATCGTTTTTAGGATTGATCGGATATTATAGACGTTTCATAAAAGACTTTTCTAAAATCACGAAACCTATGACTAAACATCTCAAAAAGAATGTTGAAATTAGATGAAAGTTATATTAATGCAAAGATTTGCTTATGACCGCGCCTTTACTTCAATTTCCTGATTTTACAAAACCTTTTATTCTAACTACAGACGCATCTAACGTAGCATTAGGAGCAGTCTTATCGCAGGGAACGATAGGCAGCGACAAACCAGTTGCTTACGCTAGCCGTACCCTAACGGATCCCGAAACAAAGTAAAGTACTATTGAAAAAGAACTATTAGCAATGCTATGGGCTGTAAAACATTTTCGACCTTACTTATACGGTAAAAAGTTTTATATCTAGGTACACTGATCATAGACCACTGCAATGGTTATTTCAACTCAAAGATCCAAATAGTAAAATCACACGATGGCGTTTACGATTACAGGAGTATTGGTAACGCCATCTGGTATATATTGGAAGTAAACTTGATAACCTTGTCACGGTGGCGACGCTAGTTCCTACATTCATCCCTTCCTTTAATATCATTGGTTCGTGTGCCGAAATACAATGGCTGCATCCGCAAGTGTCGCCGCCAAGTGGCGCGAACAAAAACAACTGCTTGAAGATAGACTCGCCCAGTGACCGTTGCAATGTAAGCAGCAATAATTTATTCTCCGCATTTGTGGGTGATATGGACATCGTTCCCTAAGCCCTTCCGACTCCCGCTCGAGTGTGGTGCGCGAACCAATCGCCGTGAGTGCTTTCACCAGAACATTAACCCCATAATTTGTGTAAGAATTCGGTGGCCACGTGGACCCGAGCCGACTGCCGCCTGATCGTCCTGTGACGCTAGAAGACGCCAGGTACGTGCACGAACTGCCCCCTTTTCTTATCTTAACCCTTAAAGCTGGTGAGACAACATGTGTAGTAGTCTAAAACTACTACTAACATTTTTTATCTATGGTTAATAGATAACCGCTTTTATAATAACTGTAGGGACGCGTTTTGTTGGCAAATATAAATCAACTTATCGTTGCTTAAATTTACATTAATTTAATCGCATTTAAATATTTAACCTCTTGGCGCCCAAGGTCCTTCTCATAACCCATATTTGAAGTAGTACTAACAGCCCATTACACTTTCAGACTAATTTTGACTAACAACCCAATGGCCTTTTAAAAGGACGTATCCTAAAAACCGATCTAGCTATTTAAAATTACGCGGGTTTCCGTAGTAGTGTAGCCAAAGTTATACTCTGAACATTAACGATCGATTTTTTGAACGATTTTATTGTGAATGACAATTGTCAAATGTCATATTCACCAGAATGGAAGGCGACATGGCTGACTCACTCGGACGCGGTAAGTTAATCGCTTATAATTGTATGAATCTTTGCTTTTCTTTTATATTTCAATATGAATTTTTACTAAATAAAGGTGACTTATTAATAATATATAGCTATTTAGTGTTTTATATTACAATAACTAGAGTTTTTTCGTAATTGAAATAATATGTTCTTTGTAAAGGACCGTGGGTTGTAATGTAATAAAAAAATATAATATTGTACAATATTCTTGTGAATTATTTTTAGTAAATAAAGTTATTTTGATGCTACGAGCATAGGAAATACTTTGTATTATTGATGTCCTAACATCAATAATATTAATATCCTAATATTTATTGCTTTTTTCAATATAAAATCAATTGATTTCTCATCTTTTATTGTTACTTTATTTAAAAATTTGTTTGTAGTAGGTATTGCGAGACGAAGAAATAGAGCAGGCGATTTTAAATACGCTTCGAAATAGAAGAAATAACCTATCCTCCCCATCCCTTCCTAGCCCTCCCCCGAAGGTCAAAGGTCTTCAATCAGTGCGTCCTACCTGTTATGACCTACGGTGCCAAAACGTGGCTGTGGAGCGAGCTATGCCTGGAGTTTCTTTGATGGATCAAATTCGAAATGAGGCCATCCGACAAAAAACTAAGATTACCGACATATCTCGCAGAATAAGTAAGCTGAAGTAGTAAGGGGCTGGTCACATCTGCTGAAGGACCGATGACCGGTGGAGCAAACGAGTCCTAGAGAGGAGACCGCGAATTGGCAAACGGAAAGTGGGATGCCCCCGAGCACGATGGACAGACGACCTGAAAAAGGTAGCTGGTATAGACTGGATGCGCAAGGCGGACGATCGGATGCTATGGCGTACATTGAGAGAGGCCTATGATGTCCAGCAGTGGATTTCAATAGGCTAATTGATTGATAGAAAGTTAAGTAAAAATGTTAAATTGTTAAAGAAGATATATAATTATAAATGTAGAGAATCAAGACTGGTGACGAAGAAACTGATTGTAGTAGAAATTTAAGTAAAAATTGAGAAAAATATATATAATTAATAACGAAAATTAAGTTTTTATTTTATTTCCTCAAAATATAAATGTAATAGTATTGGCCCAGTGTCCTTTTAAAAGAACAAAATATACGTATATTTTCTTAGTTACAATCACAACATATTATATTCAATATTATACCCCAAAAGTTTCGTTTCATTCCGAAAACTATAACATATAAAATTTTCGACTTGAATATCTGGGCTGTTATGGGTATAGTAATTATGTCCTATGAAAAGGACACTTGGGTCGCAATCAAGAATGTGTCAAAAAATCCATGGGCGCCACGAGGTTAAATATATTATATTTTCGATTCTGGTTGCGTTCCTGGTGTCGTAATTAATAATTATGTACAACAGTTATTTATCGATGTAGTATTGTAATTTATAAGATTGAAAGACTCGTTCCTATGTCCTCTACTGTCATCCAAGTGACAGTTGGTTGTCAACTGCCAATATATGTCATCGATAGAGATTATTCATTCACTCCCGATATGGCCGTCGGCTATTGTACATAACCTTTATTAGTTCATCATAAAAATACATTAGAAAATGTAATTGGAAGCCGATGAAGACTCCAAAGACGATGTATCGTTGAGTACTTCATCCATCCCGTCCAATAAGAAGAAAAGATTGCGGCGTACACCGAAGGCGAGTGTTGGCGTGTCAGCGGCACATATTATATTTTTGATGCCACCTCGTGTCTGCGGATATCTCCGTAGGCTGAACCGGTGGCGTGGTCCATGCTGCATCTGACGGCCAGCTGTAGCGACGCCAAAGAGCGGACGAGCCCTTCCCATCCACCTGCTGCGGCTGTGGATAGCCGTTGAAACGACAGAAGCCGAATAGCATCGAGTCATCGTGGTGAGGTCTGACATGCGTTGGATCCAATAAGGTACCCAACCACTTTATTTCAATGGCCATTGATCTAGTGCTCGTGTTCGCGAACTTACGATCGCAAAACGTGTCGCGTGTGCCGCGTGGTCGAGTTGACCCGACGTCAACCTTTTCTTCGAACTGGACATTGCTCTAATCATATATATTTTACAACCTGTAGTCCTGAAAGTGTTAATGTAACAACCTAAATTTTGATATATAAAATGTACTTTAAATGTTATCAACTGCAATTTCATTACTCTCCTGAGGTGCCCCAATAGTTCATCAAAGTAAATAAATATCTTCCAGGTTTTATTCACAAGAGGTCCTTGAAACAATGGTTTGTTGATGTAAACTGCCGAGAGACTGATCCGGAAGCGTTATTTGTATATTTTCTATATTTCAACATTGTAACGTACTTATTCTATTATCACACCTATATATCACCCATCATATACATCAAAAACCCCTTTTATACGTTACACATGACAGCCATTTACATCGAAGAAAAATAGGTATTTTAATCCGCGCCACCAAGTATGATTACGAAATTATAGAGTGGTAAACAAAACACAAATGCCGATGCTCTTTCTCGTATAACACTTAATGCTTTATTTGACAATCCATCTAGTTCATCCACCAATCAACCCAATTCAGTAGATGACTTAACTAAAGATTCTAAAGAAACTCTATCAGTATCTGATACCTCAGAAACCATCACAGCAGTGAAATTAATGATATTTCCGATATTATATTAGAATTAAATTAATTACCCGAAACAAATCAAGAAAACAATTCGAGTGTACTTCCTGTAACTAATAATGCGATCGATACCAAGTCTAATCAAATCTTAATAGATAATAATTGGTTTCGAAATGACATGCAAATAACATCTGTAACTAGAGATAAACAAACAATTCTTGAAGTTAAAATGCCCAAAGATAATGAACAATTAATTAAAAACTTTTAAAATCTAATATTTTTTTACCAAACAAGAAATATTACATTCATTACGAGAATAAAGATCAAAGAAAGTTATTCAATAAAGTAGTATCAGAATTATTCCGTAATAATAAAGTTGAAATAATTGAATGCACTGAGCGTGTTCAATACATCGAAGATGAAGTAGAGCAAATAAACATTATTAATGCGTATCACGAAGGAAAAACCTGTCATAGAGGAATTCGCGAAACATTAAATCGTATTAAAAGAAATTAGGCCGGTTACAGTGCTCGACCGACCGTCAGTGCGTACGTCAGTCGCGCTTGTCATATGTATGAAAATTCATAAACCGTACAGTGCTAGACCGATCGTACGCATGCGTATTTTGCTACGCACTGCGTACGAGGACCGTCGGTCGAGCGCGTGCGCATGCGTACCGTCGGTCGACTGACGCGCTATGTAAACCAATGAACGCGTTCAGTGCTGTACCGACCGGTGCACCGACCGTACGCATGCGTGTATTATTGTTGTCAAAACTGTGTGTGTGTGACATCGTAAAAACAAATATGAACGTTGATACTGAACGCTTGATCACCGAAGTTCGTCTTCGTGAACCACTCTGGGATTTAGGCCACAAATTATATAAAGACCGCGATGCCAGGCTAAAGGCTTGGAAGGAAATATGTGAAGTATTATGTCCGAATTTCAACGAAATGTCTCCGACTGAGCAAAAAAATTTTGGTGAGTAAATAACAAAATACCTTTACATTCATGTTTATTTATTTATTTTGATACGAGTACAAACAATTATGAGTTCAATATATACAATTATTTTGCCAAGGCACAGCACCTTCTGGAGATGTAAAGTAATTAGCAAACTTTTCTCTCAACATGTCTCCTGATCTAATATTATGATTGTGACTGTCGTTGTTGTGGGTTATTGGTTCGAATCCTGAAATTGTTAATGTATCCTCTATTTTGTAACCATCTCGTTCTCTTATGTAATTGTGTAAGACACAACAAGCTTTGATGATAGTAATTGTGTTTGCTAAGGAAGTATTCATTGGTCTATGAAATATTCTGAATTTGTTACTCAATATACCGAATGTAGACTCGATATATCTCCTTGCACGACTTAGTCTATAGTTTAATATTTTCTTTTTGTAAGTCATGTTACTACGTGCATAAGGTCGTAATACTTGTTTTGAAATACCGAATGCCGCATCACCAACAATAACGTATGGAAGTGGTTCGGTCGTATTAGGCAATGGTTTAGGGAGAGGAAAACACATCTCTTCGTTTTGTAATTTTAAAAACAAGTTGCTGTGTTTGAATATTGAAGAATCGGAGTCTGTTCCACATGAGCCGACGTTAATGTATGTAAAACGATAGTCACAATCACATACAGCAAGTAAAACAACAGAAAAGATTTTTTTGTAATTGCAATAAATACTTCCACTATGTTCTGGGTTGATTATCCTCACATGTTTACCATCTATACATCCAACACAGTTTGGAAAGTTGGCTTTTTCGTTAAACTCATTTATGATATGAAGCCATCCCTCTGGCGATGTTGGCAATGACAGGCATTCTTCTTGTAGAATTACCCAAATTGTTTTGCACACCTCCTTAACAATAGAACTGATTGTTGATACCCCAAGACGATAACTGTAATGCAAGTCGATGAACGTATGACCTGTTGCTAAGTACCTGAAAGGAAGAAGTAATTCTGATTATTTTTGGTTACAGAAAAAAATGTACTTCAGAGATGGAGAACCGCTCGGGATGCGTACACAAGATCGAAATCTGCAATTATTAATACGAAGTCGGGATCTGGTGGTGGAGATATAAAAAAAAAATATATCTACTACGATCACATGCGATTCCTCGACAAGAAACACCCCGTCGGAGTTGAGGACTCTCTTACTGCAAATGACCCCCAGGCAACGATTTCGGTGCCTGATTGCGAGCCACAGCCTTCAACTAGCCAAGAATACACTCCTGCCTCCCAGCTGTCAACCAGCCAGGAAAACATTCCTGCATCCCAGCCGTTAACTAGCCAAGAAAATGCTTCTGCATCCCAGCCAAGTCTAAACAATATTAAAAGAAAAATAAGATCTAAAAGGACTATAAACAAAGAT
Organism: Lithosia quadra; assembly: GCA_963576445.1. NCBI lineage: Eukaryota > Metazoa > Arthropoda > Insecta > Lepidoptera > Erebidae > Lithosia > Lithosia quadra. The sequence goes on from OY754892.1 coordinate 13,512,577, forward strand.
GATTCTGATTTCGACAAGCAGATGCTGAAAATGTTTCAAGACAATAGTAAAATCCTTCAAAATGACGATATGGCATTCTTCACTTCCCTTTTACCAATTACAAAAACATTTACAATCTCTCAAAAATTGGCTTTTCGTTCAGAAGTTCTAAAAATAGCTAATATGATCCATAATGACATCACAACCTTTAGTCGTCCCCAGTCTTCCAGTACCACATTAATAGTAACATCGCCAGAATCTTATTCACAACATGCAACACAAGATTCGGAACAGCTGCTCTCAAATTATTACGTTGATATGCCCCTGCATTCCAACGTACAGCAATCAGATCAAGCAACTGATTTTTCTGACCTCCTTTTATATAAACGTAACTGACAAATTTAATACAATAAATAATTATCATGATTGTTGTTGTTTTTTTTATACCAAGCTAACACAGTAATTAGAGTATGAAAAAAGTAGAGAGAGTGATCAGCGCGCAAAACCCTTTTGCGTTGGCGTCTGTTTCTGTAAAGACTCATACTTTTTTCATACTCTAATTTAGGCAAGTACTAGAAACACGACACACACATTTTTTTATTTTACCTACCTTAAAGTCACTGCAAGTCTTTCCACGGGTGATACAGGCGTTCGAAATAAGTTTTGATGTCTTAAGTTGTCTTGTAATTTGGCTGATAATTCATCAAAACTTTTGATCGACATCCTGAAGTAATTAAAAAATTTTTCTTCATCTTCGCGCAATAACGAGTATATGGTGCTGAATTCCCCCTGAAAAGCTCTTTGGGCGACGATCGGGTGTACGTGGTATCTACGTGTTCTGTTTCGTCGACGTCTACGAAGATAATATGCAGCAATTAAACTATTTGTAAACGCGTCCATAGTTCTACATGAACCTTATCGATACTGAAAGCGACTGTACATGTCCAGTCAGTTAACTGGTACGCAGAGCACTGAATGATATAAACTGACGGTCGGTCAATGCGCATCATCAGCACCGACAGTACGCACAGACGGTCGGTGGAGCACTGTAACCGGCCTTATTATTGGCCTCATATGGACAAAATGGTAGGCACAGTAATTAATTCTTGTAATTTTTGCAAACGTATGAAATACGATCGACATCCCCTTAACCCCACGTTACAATTAACGCAAACTCAAAGTAAACCCTTTGAAGAATTATTTATTGACTTATTCTCTATAGAAAGTAAGTTATATTTGACTATTGTCGACGCTTTCTCAAAGTTAGGTCAAGCGATATAAATAGCTAATAGATCTACACAAGAAGTAGTTCGAGCCTCAATAAAATATTTTTCTTATTACGGCACACCATCGAAGATAAGCAGTGATCCAGGATCCGAATTTAACAATGCATTAATGAAAGAAATGTTAAATTTTTATAAAATAATTGCACATATCGGAACTCCTAACAATCCAAATTCAATGGGAATTATACAGAGATTCCATTCAACTCTAACGGAAATATATCGTTTAGCTAAATACGAACATAAAACCACTGATGCATCGTCGATTATGACTTATGGCGCATCCACACATGCCCGGCGGGCAACTCGGCGGCCATGCCGCTGGCATATGCATCTTTTACCTGCGGCACGCGCGGCTTTTGGTGCCGGCGGCAGTTTGCTTGCGGCTTCGATACGGAGTGGTAGTGTTGTCGTATTCATTTAAATAACAAAATGACAGAATTTAACTGGGATGATAGTGCAGTACTTTTATTAATAGAAAAGTATCAAGAAAATGAACTATTGTGGAACCCAAGGCATATGGACTTCAAGAATCGCAACAAAAGAAATGATGCTTTTAGGGATATTGCTTCTGTGTTCAACATAGCATCATCAGAAATTGAGAGAAAACTGAAGAATTTATCCAGCCCTTATTTTCGAGAAAAACGCAAATAAATATGAAGAATCTAAAAGGAGTGGATCTGGACGGGATGATATTCAATTGCCGAAATGGTTTGCTTATAAGGCGTTATCATTTCTTAATGACAAGAATGCACCGGTACCGACTCTGAACAGCCTAGCAGCAGCCAGCAGTGGTCACAGGCCGACTGTTTCAGCCGCGCACGCCCTCCATCGTCGAGTCCGTGAGGTAGCCGGTTCTTCTTCTACCCGCGTGCGGGTCAGCCTGTGACCACGGCCGGTGTAACCTGGTCGAAACGTCAGGCATCCAAAGGTATGTTATACCTTTAACGTGATCGCGTTAATTCCCGTTTACGTAAAATTAATTAATGATCATCGATCATTAATGATTATAATGAAATAATCACATCAAATCAATTTGATGAAATAAAACACTTGTTTGAAACTTTACTTTATTTTATATATTCTTCATATTTCTATTTTTACGCTTATTTTAAATGGATCCATTAGGTTATTAGTTCCTTAGTTTTAATTAGATGATAAGATTTTACAATCCATTAGTTTATTAGTTCCTTAGTTTTAATTAGATAAGATTTTATAATCCATTAGTTTTAAATAATTTTTAATTTTATATTCTTATGATTTATAATTCAAATTAATATACTAACACTTAAACTTAAACTGTGAAATAAAAGTGAAGTGAAAGACACAAAAGGTGAACTAAAAAGTGCAAGTGATAAAAATAAAAAAAATAAAGAAAAATAAACGGACTAACACCGATAACAAATATTATTATAATATTCATTTATTCTTGTATAACCTTAGCTATAATAAGCTGTATTACTAGCAAGTATAGAATTTTTGTAAAAGTGTTTGATGGTTGTTGAAGTCTCTCTTATGACTGACATTTTATGTACATCCATCAGGTGACTTCAATCTAAAGGTGGAGGAGTTATGTTAACGTATTTCTTGAGTTGTTTATTGCTAATTGGCTCCTTTCTGACTACACAATCGTAGCCTTGTTATCTCACTTGGGCATGTAAACCGACGTAAAATAACGGGTGGTTAAATTGTAAGGGCCGATGTTGAATGTGAACCACACCTAAACGCCAAGTTTTTTTCCGAATTTTATTTGACATTCTCTATTTCAGACTTACTCAATTTGAACCATGGAGAGATACACAATCCAACAACGTGTTAAAGTTATCCAGACTTATTATGAAAATGGGCGTTCAAATCAAAATGCATATCGTGCACTTCGTGATTTTTTTGATCAATTTGATCGTCCAAATGTGCGTACCATCGCAAAAATCGTGAAAAAATTCGAGCAAACCGGGTCTGTAGAAGATGTGAGAACACCAGTGCATGCTCGTACAGCTCGTACTGCAGAAAATATTGCTGCTGTTCGCGATAGTGTGGCTGAAGAGCCGTCCACCTCAACTCGTCGTCGTGCCCAACAATTGCACCTCTGACGCTCGTCGTTGATGAACATTATGCATAAAGACTTGCATTTACACGCTTACAAGGTGCAATTGGCTCAAGAACTAAAGCCTCTTGACCATTCCAAACGTCGTGAATGGGCAGAATGGTGGCAAGAAATGGCAACAGTGGATGATCAATTTTCGAAGAAAATCATCTTCAGTGATGAGGCACATTTTCACCTCAGTGGATTCGTCAATAAACAGAATTGCCGCATTTGGGCGAATGAGAATCCAAGAGTGATTGTCGAAAAACCAATGCACCCACAAAGAGTGACTGTTTGGTGCGGTTTATGGGCTGGCGGCATCATCGGGCCGTATTTTTTCCAAAATGAGGCCGGTCAGGCAGTTACTGTGAATGGTGTTCGCTATCGTGAGATGATAACGAACTTTTTATGGCCAGAATTGGAAGATATGGATGTGGACGATATGTGATTTCAGCAGGACGGTGCCACTTGCCACACAGCTAACGAAACAATGGCTCTTTTGCGCAACAAATTCAATGGCCGTGTTATCTCACGTAATGGCGATGTCAATTGGCCGCCAAGATCATGTGATTTGACACCGTTGGACTTTTTTCTTTGGGGTTATTTGAAAGAAAAGGTGTACGTCGATAAGCCAGCAACAATTCGAGAGCTAAAGGATGAGATAATTCGGCACATTAACGGCATAGAACCTCCATTATGCCTCAGGGTCATCGAAAATGACGATGGAGGTGTGCCGCCGTGGTCGCGGCGCCCATTTGGCCGATATTTTATTCCATACATAATTGAGTAATACCAATATATCATAATAAAATAAAATTACAGTAATTTCCTAAATACACTCGAGAGCAATGAATCCGGGTCACTTAAAGAATCCTAAAAATCTCGGAAACTAAAAATGCTAGGTTAATGCAATAAATTGTATTTAATAGACAATGTAATACTCCTTAAATGAAGGTATTAAAACTTCTTAGTTATTGTAAAGTTATATCATAAAAAAATCAAATTTGAAAAAGGGCCACTTTCGAAGATGGAACTACGAAATTACAGCATTTGGTTTTGCTTTTGTTTGTAATCTGTCATTTATGTGGGTACATAAACCATGTTGATAGTGCTCTATATTCATTATTCAAGCTGAAATTATGTCGCTTACGCCTGAAGAATGCACCAGAATACTTACAATGCTGGAAACCGGCCGGAGTCAGCGCGATACAGCCAGGACTGTCGGTGTGTCGCTGTCAACAGTACAAAGAGTTCTCCGACGTTACGAAGAAACTGGTTCTAACCTACGCAGACCAGGAACGGGCAGAACCAGGTGTACCACAGCACGAGAAGACCGATACTTGGTGAACACCATGCTTCGAAATCGCTTTCTCACAGGAACTGAACTCACCAATCAGTTTCGACGCCTCGGAGGAAGTAACCCAAGTGCATGGACAGTAAGACGTCGGCTTGCTGAATCTAACTTAAAACCCCTTAGACCTGCAAACGGCCCTAAACTGGAGCGTGGGCATCGTATTTCGAGACTAAGATATGCCCAGAGCCACGTAAATTGGAGTATTGAAGATTGGTCAAAAGTTATGTTCTCCGACGAATCAAAATTTATGCTCTACAAGCACGATGGAAGACACAGAGTGTATCGAAGACCAGAGGAAAGATTCAAGCAAGCATGCATCGAAGAAAAAGTAGCCTACGGTGGTTTAGGTGAGGATGCTATATTTATGCATGACAATGCCCGACCTCATACAGGTAGGATTGTGAATGACTACCTTCAAGAGATGAACATTACTCGTATGGAGTGGCCAGCGCGCAGCCCGGATATCAACCCGATCGAGCATGCTTGGGACGAGCTAGGCAGATGCGTAAAACAACGAAACCCTCCCCCAATCACGCTTCGTGAGCTCAAAATTGCTCTCGCAGAGGAATGGGAGAATATTCCCCAAAATCGTATAAGGAACTTGGTGTACAGCATGCCAAACCGCGTAAACGCAGTAATGGAAGCACGAGGAGGCAATACGAAGTATTAAAATTCAAGAAAATCGTAATAAAGTTCAAAAATTTCATGTTTCCTATTTTTGTTTTAAGGAGAGATCAGCAGTTTTTTTCTTTATGTAATTTTGTGTTAATAAAATGTATGGTGACTCATATTTTTTTTACTTTCATTTAAGGAGTATTACATTGTCTATTAAATACAATTTATTGCATTAACCAATCATTTTTAGTTTCCGAGATTTTTAACATTCTTTAAGTGACCCGGATTCATTGCTCTCGAGTGTAGTTTGTGTTTTATTCAAAATCAACATCGGCCCTTGAAATTTAACCACCCGATATTACGTTATATTTAATGGGTCATAAAAATGGCTACTGTATAGTTATTCCTTATCACTCTCGGACCCTATACAATGTAACAAGGCAGGCTTCTGTCGCCACACCATAATAAGAATATTAATTTACGATCCTTTGTTACTTTGTAACACAGAATATAACTTCAGTGATTTTCATTTTGACTCCAAGTGCGGCTAAGTCGAACCTCATAATCAAGTCTCTTCGCAACTCCCTAAAAGTGATAATTAAGCCTGCAAGAAGAGGTCTATCACGCCTGGTGGCATCTCGCCTGATTGATCCCGACCCGGGTCAATAAAACAAGAACCACCCCATCAACATAATCGAATCTATTGTTTCGAAACTCTGAATAAATATTGTAGGCTTGTATAGGAATCTCCGCTGGCTAAAAATCTCAAAGTGATACTTAATCTTTCTTCAACAGAAATTGCTTTCCTGTATGTGGTATCCATTTTTTTAATTTTGTGGCCTATCTTTATCAAATATTCGAAGTCACTAGGTGTCATACGGGTGAAGTTTTTGTATTTACCACTTATGTGTTGAAATCTTAGGTCTCTCATCAAAGCTTCTCCTCCAAGTCTGTTTCTGTTTTGGTTTTGAGGTTAGGATGTTGTGAATGACAATAAAACAGGCACATGAAACTGCTAAATTCTCGTACATTTCAACCAACTGCGACGACATGTTTGATCGAGAGCAGAAACTGAACTGGGCAATTTGATACGCGATCATGACTATTGTGAAGATATGGATACGGAGCAAATCGGAGGCGTCCACAACTTGATACGGGGCTTGATACAATACGCAGATACGGACACAGTGATAGGATCGATCAAATGATCATGTCTGGAACCGGCTTTAGAGATTTAGTAGCCATGGATCCGTACTCGGGAGCACATCGCGCTTTCTGCGTACGCGCGTATTATCAAAATCGTAATTATATTCTTACTGCTCAGCGTTTATTTCGAGCAGAATATCAAACCCGCAGTGCTCCAAACGAGAATAACAAATGGTTCAACGATACAAATCCTAAACAGAAGTCATTTACGTACAGTTAGGGACGAAGAAACTATTGAAGTAGTGAGACAGTCGGTACGCCAAAATCCGTCACTTTCTTTAAGAAAACGATTACAACAACTTCAAATTAAATTACATGTGATTTTAAAGAAGGACTTGAATCTCAAAGCGTACAAAATCCAAGTAGTCTAAGAGTTGAAAGAAACAGACTTCATAAAACGAGTTGAATTTGTGCAAGAGATGATAAATCGATTTAGGAATTTCAAAAACATCCTTTTTAGTGACGAGGCCAGGCAGAATTGTCGCTTTTGGTCTTTGCAAAATCCCCAATTAAAACACTATGGGCCACAATGTCTTGTAAAGGCATTATTGGCCCCTGTTTTGAAGACATAAGAGAATTACCAGTAACTGTCAACAGCGAACGTTACTGTGAAATGCTGAGAACTTTATGACCCCACAGTTCCAAGAATTTGCTGGATACAATTCGAGGACATGGTTCCAGCAAGATGGCGCTACTTGCCATACATCTGACCAGTCCATTGCGGCTGTTACCGAACTGTTCTCAATCATGATCTTTTCTCGAAGAGAGTCCATTAATTGGCCTCCCGGAATTCTATGAGGAGATTTAAGTCCTATGGACTATTTTTTGTGGGGATACTTGAAAAGCGTAGTTTATCAAAATAAACCCACAACTTTGGCGCAATTGAAGCAGAACATCGTCACAGAAATGGCGGCAGTTTCGAGAGCAATGTGTCGAGGAGTTATTGAAAATGTACGCACAAGATTAGAGGAGTGCTTGCAACATGAGGGAAGACATCTGGACAACATAATTTTTGCTACTTAATTTTCCATTTTATTTTCCATAATATTCTTTAATTTTTATTAATTCAGAAATCTCATTTAATAATATTACAATACAATAATACATTCTTTAATAAAAATATAAATTATTGTGTAAAATATTCATGCTTTTTTTATTTTGGTTTCCGACCCGCCCTACCTCGCCTGGACACCCTGTATATAGCTTTTATAATGATGGTGTTTAATATCTTTTATTGCCTAGATATTCATTAATACGTGAAAATAATTTCAAGGAGAAAAATCACAAAACAACAGAGTTATCGATTTTTGAGATGAAAAACACCGGTTTATCCCATAGTGTGCCGTACCGCACAACGGTCCCGCAATTCTCAATCGATATTTTGCAGGTGGCTTGCGCGCATGTGTTTAAAACAAAATGATGGAAAATATCAATATATATTTCTTCATTTCTTTAGTGGAGACAGAATTATTTGATAGTGTGCAGCCATGTTTGAAATGTTTGTCAAACAATCTACGTGTTTGTCGTGTTTGACGAAAATCTTGATCGAACGGTGTTTGTCAAACAAATTGTTAATTTTTGCTGTTCTATGTACTCTGTGGTTTTTGGGCTGAACTAAACTTTGAAAACCAAATTAGATAATACGCGTACAGCGTATAAAAAGGAGCGAAAAAAGGTAAGCAGATTCAACTTAAATAACCTAATACTAAGGGCGGGTTGTTTCATAGGATTGGTTAACGTAACTTACGTACGTTAAATAATAACGATTACAGACGATGTTTAATGTCATGTGGCAACATTTACCTTCAGAAAGTCAATTACGTCAAATTGTTTGTTTGGTTCGAAGTGTTCAGACTGTATCTGTCGGTACATTACCGTATTAATATTACATAAATAATTAGTTATTGCTGAAAAATGAACGCTTTTACTCCAAAGTAAGTATATATTTAGCTATAATATGTAATAGCCATAAAATGTTCGATAAGTACATAATTATTATTATGAATATTATGAGTTTCTTTGTGTCGGCTAACCAGTTATATTCTTTTACAGAGAACGAGCTTTAAAATTCTCAAAAGATGAAAAAACGAGATTTCAGAGTCTCATTGAGAAATATAAAGATGTATTATTAAAAAAAAAACGGATAACATGAGTAATTTAAAAAAGAATAAAATTTGGGCCTCAATTCATGCTGAATTCAATGCTGGTGGAGACCAGCCAAGATCTATGCGGCAATTGAAGGCAAAGTTCGATAACATGAAGAGAAATGCACGCAAGGTAGTAAATAATTCTTATTTTAATATATTTATAATGTATCATTAAATAAACATTGTGAGTACATATTCATTACATGTTATCAATCGTTTCGTCGCATTTGGTCCATCAATATAATAAAAATTATTTAAGTACGTTTATTGTAAGTCGATTTTATTATCAATGCACATGCTTGATTTTAGGATGCAAGTAAACAAAGACAGGCGAGGCTCAGAACAGGGGGAGGCCCACCTCCATCTCCTGTACGGCAAGATACGGAATGGTTCCGGACAGTAATGCCAATATCTATGGATGGGCTTCTGAGTCTTGTTGACGATGACTTCCTAGAGACTCCACCAACTGCTATCATTTTAAATGTATCTGAAGAAGTAAGTGCATACCTAGATAATTCATCTCTCTATTATCTACTAGGACATATATACCTGCCTAATTTATGTATTATAATATAGTAGGTACGTAAATTATGCAGGTATCTAAATGTCAAATCATAATAAAATTGATATTAATATTGACCTTATTTGTAGGTGAACCAATGTTATGCAGTTGCCAATATAGATAGAGTAAATACTGTGAACAACGGAGATGAAGTGATTGAGATTCTGGACCATGCAGTCAATTAACAAACAACTCAATTTCTGACTTAACGACCGTTAGCGCCATTTTTAACGTTTACACGTGCGTTAACTTCTGCTGAAACAACCCGCCCTAATGTGTTATGGTTGTGGAGGTCAGATGGCAGTCGCTCCACGGAAAATATGGAAGTTCAGCCGCATCACAGTTAGACTGGAAAGCCGACCCCAACTGAGTTGGGAAAAAGGTTCAGAGAATGATGATGATGATGATGATGAGAGACATTGAAAGATTGATTTTAAATTCTTCCTTTACCCTAATTCACTTATGCATTAGGAGCATAAATGCCTACATACAGGATACTGAGGGGTCTACTTCAAAATCACCAGATGTTCTCTATTTAAGTGAAATTAAAAACGACGAAAATATGTCAAAAAAGTGTCAAAATCCAGGCGAATTTAGGAAATTTGACGGTACCTTCAAATTATTTATAATCTTATTTCAAATTATGGGTCCCTTAGAGACAAGCTTTGGTTAATTGCACACTGGAGCGCTTAAAATAAAGTCTTAAACGTCACTTTGGTGGTTTTGATTGTGGTGATTAAAAGTATTCAATCTCCACTGACTATCTATACCATTTTTTGATCTCCAGGCGCCCGAACTCTCTTGGTAAAGTATAATATTTCTTTTAATAGGAGAGCACAACTTGTAATTGTTTAATTTTTACTAACAAATCACACATTAACACTTATTCTTTTTTTAACATAACAGTGCTTTCGATCCTAAAAAAACTTTTTCAGAAGGTTTGACTACAAGCTTAAAGGGCCCAACCGGTAAAGATCAACGTCTAATAATATCACACATAGGCAGTTATGAAGTCTTTGTAGAAATAGGTGTATTTTTGAATCGAAGAAAAATAGTATGAACTATCACAAAGAAATGAACTCGGGAGTGTTTTGAGTTATGGTTTAAAAGCATTTTAGCAAAACTGAAGCCCAATGCGGTGCTGGTATTGGGTAATGCAGTACCATTAATGTAAAGTAGAACGTATCCCCAACTTCAGGCGGAAGGCTAATATTATTCAGTGGTTAGATGAAATAGAAATTCAATATGTACCTACACTGATAAAGGCTCAAGTAATAGAAATAGTGAATGTACGAACTACGGTGTCACAATTCTGCGTCTACCCCGGCCCCCCTACCACTGAGCAAAACCCAATAGAGTTAGTTTGGGCTCAAGCAAAGGGGTACGTCCGCGTCGTCACCAGGAATAATAGAAATTTTAAGATAAAAGAGGTAAAAATGTATTTGAAGAAGGCATGAAGGAAGTGACGCCTGAAAATTGGAGGCAGTGTATCAACTATGCCATAAAAGTTGGACAAAATGTGTCAACTCGACCACATTTTAGATGAATGTGTGGATTCATTTGTCATAAATGCAACCGATTTCGATTCAAAGTGATGGTGTTCGGTAAACAAATCCGACCAGTCTGCATTTTATAAGTGCATACAAAACCTTTTGACCCGACAACGAAGTTTAAAAACCTTTGGACACCTGGGGACCTCAATCGTATTACCCCGCTTTCCGAAATGAGCGTCACTCGGGAGGCGCCTTTATATCGTCTCATACTCGTGGGAATTTTATGGATACATTAGCCTTAGAACCTCAAACCCAGCGAAACAGTCTGCGCGGAGATCGCGCTACGGTCTATAGCACTGTCGGAGTGCTTCGATACCGTTACAGCCAGTGAGAGAAGGGAATAGACCCGACAACGAAGTTTAAAAACCTTTGACACCTGGGGACCTCCCCACCAGAAGTTCCACGGAGTTCCTTCAAGATATAAACCTAAGCAAACTTGTTGCTGAAGCTATCTATATAGCTATAACTCTCGATGACTATCAAAAATTATAAAAGAAGGAAATGAACTAAAAGAAGGAGATGAACAAAGTCATATAAATTTTCAATCACCAAAAAAAATAAACATGTCCGAAAGAAAAAAAAATGAAGTAGACAGTTTAACAGAAGGCGTAATAAGAAGAAAAATAACACAATTTTATACAGTTTACAAGCAGGTTCCTACATTAAAAACTTTAAATGCGAAACTCAGAGAAGAAGGAATTTTAAATTGTGGCCAAGAATATTTAGGAACATTAAAGGCTCCAAAACCAACGCGTTCAGCTCGCGTCCTCGGTGGCGAATACTGCGGTAACCAATCAAAGGCCGCAATCAATGTGAACACGTCGCTTTTGATTGGTTGCCGCAGTAATCGCCACCGCGGACGCGAGCTGAACGCGTTGGTTTGGCCAAGCCTTTAATGTTCTTAAATATATGAGACTACATGTGGCTGACATGATGATGATCTTCATGTCAGCCACATGTAGTCTCATAGACTTCCAGAGCGATGATAAGGTCGTCCTTCCTGGCCGTTATTTTATATTACCTAATACATGAATTATTTTGAACTCATGCTCTGAAACCAATAAAGAAATTACTAAATACTTATATAATAAATACTTACGTTCTATGTAAAAAAAGGTGTAAGTATGTGTTAATAAAATGTGTCCAAAATTTCTCGTTCAATTATTATTATTACTAGAGATGCAACGGATACCCAGTTATTTGGTCAAGAATGCAGGTATTGACATGTTCCGTAAATATTGTTCGGGCGAAGCGAACTCTAGGGTCGAGTCGAAACAAGTTATTTCATTTTGCAGTTGCTAGTACACGTACGCTTGCGTATTTTAATAATAATTAACCTTTTCAAGGAAGAAATTTGTTTTCGTAGTTTCACAAAAGAGAGTTTAACGTGTTAAAATAATTGAAGAAAAAGATTGTGACTGTAAATGTTTTATTAGATTAATTTTTGTTTAAGTACTTCAAAAACAACCACTTTTATAAATTATTATTTTTTTGTTCTTAAAGATATAAAAAAATGAGTGCACCGACCACCCCATCTGGTAGGCAATTGATCAATGCTTTGGCAGTAGAAATAAGTCCGCAAGGCACGCTTCGAGTGGGGAACCAGCAGGTCTTACTAGAAAGGACTCGTTCGGGGACCGTGAAGGTATTTAATTTTTTTTTATAAACAGAGTGCTGAGATTATTTCTTTCCTCTAACTGTATTGATTTATTTATTTAGGTATTTATTTTCTTAAATACTGTGAATGTACACCTAACTGCCCTGCAATATTCTTCTCCTATCTTTTTTCTCCATCCTAAGGTTGCCTGTAAGAAAGTGCTGCAAGGCGATAAGGCCGCCATATGTACTGTAACTGCTTAATTATTCAAAGAAATTATAGAAATGAAAAAATTGAAATGTCTCAGACGGTCCTAATTATTATTTCTTGTATCAAATTCTTGGTGTATGTACAATAAAAATGTTTATTATTATTATGTGTTTACTAACGTTTTAATTTTGTTTATTCTAGCCTTGGCGTCCTAGCAACCTCACAGTAGGTGAGGGAATAGAAGTTGTTTCTGAAGAAAATTTAAGGCCACGAAGGCTATTCGGAGAGGATGATGTATGTATACCTTTATATATACCTTTTTTCATTTACAAAGAAAAAGTTAAAGATTCGTTTCCATAAATACCAAACAACTAGGTAACTATGAAAGACTAACTTTATACTAACTGATTTAATTCGCTGGGTTGCGGCTGCTCTGCATCTTATTATGAAAAAATAACAAACTAAACTGACTTGATAATATTTTTGTTACATTGCTTCGTGTGCGGGATCCAATTTTCAACCACAATTATCCGCTGTTTTAAAAGCTTAGGGTATTGTGTTTTGCATGTTATGGGTAATTGCATGATATTATAGGACGACGACATTCCGTTCGATGCACCGCTTGCCGAAGCCCTTGCTGTCGATGTCGACACCGGCAGTGAAGCAGAGGACGAAGAATTAACGACTGAAGAGCTACGTCAGCTCTTACAAGATGATGTGGAGGAAGAAGAAAACATTGCGTCCTTAGAAGAGGGGAATTCCGATTCCGAAATGAACTGGACAGAAGACTATTCAACGTTTTCAGGGCGGAGGGAAGAATTTCGGGAAGAGTCTGGTCCCAAAATTGAAGGAACCAGTCCCCTCGACATATTTACTCAAATTTGGGACCAGACTTTAATCGAATCTGTGGTGGTGGAAACCAACAGGTACGCGTGGGACACCATCGCTCCACTCACTGAAGACCCAAGTGCCATAAGCAGTAGCTCGCGGTGCAACCAATGGGTTGATACCACCTTGGAGGAGGTTTACAGGCTAATTGGCGTTATAATATTTATGGGCATGTGTTACAGGGCTAGGGTGGACGAATATTGGGCAACCGGGAAATATTTGCAAATGCCTGGATTTCGAAGCCTAATGACACGCGACCGCTTCCTCCTCCTCATGAAATACCTCCATTTCGTGGACAATGCCACTTTACCAACTACCGCCGAGGAGAAGAAGATGGGCAAGATTAAGCCCATTGTGGACTACCTGAACAACAAGTTTAGCACTGTATATACGCCTCGCAGAGAACTTTCTATAGACGAATCGTTGCTGCTTTGGAAGGGGCATTTAAGCTGGATACAATGTATCCGTACCAAAGCAGCACGATTCGGAATCAAAACATTTGAACTCTGTGAGGCAATTACGGGTTATGTGCTAAAAGTATTAATTTACACAGGTAAAAGTACAACTCAGGAGGATCAGGAGTCTGTTTTCGGCTTTAAAAATAGTAGTGCAAAAGCAGTGCTGAGACTGATTACCAGTTATCTATGCAAAGGGTACACCCTTTTCATGGATAACTGGTATAACTCGGTAGCACTTACAAAATTTTTAAAGTCCAAAAACACAGATGTCGTTGGGACGTTAAACCGACGAAGGGTTGACACACATTTTCTGATTTTACCAGAGTCTTTGGAGGCTATAAAACTAAGGGTACGTACAGTCTGTTGATTTTCAGTTATTTTGTTTTATAACTGTAGACGAAATGGCAATAAGACGCAAGATTGAATGGGATGGTACTCAGTTCCATGGCTATATTGACTGTAAAGGACACTGGCAAAACGATCGAATTTGAGAAGCTAAAGAAGCACTCGTGATTTTAGTAACTTGTATTAATAGCAATTTTAAAGTACCATTTGGATATTTTCTCGCAGACGGTGTAAATGGGCACTGCTAGTGTAATATAAAGGAACAAATTTAGAAAATCATTTAATTTATAACATAAGGATAAAATATTATGTATAAAAAATAAAACTTAAATTAGTTGCGGAATGGACATGTCGTTTATGTGGGAGTTTGACCCACTCTGTCTCTTGGAATCAGCCTCAGCTCAGATCCGTGCTTAAGAAATACATTTCCTGGAACAAGAAACTACATGTGACAAACATAATATATTTAGTCAGTGGGCCTACCACGATGTAAAAACCAGTAGTGAATAGAAGCCCCCCAGTAAAGCCCAACCTCTTCGAATACACCTTTTTTATACTACGTAGGTGGCAGACAAGCACACGGCCCACCTGATAGGAAGCGGTCACCGTGGCCCATGAACGTGTGCAGCACTAAGGGTGTCCCGTGTCACACACGCGCTGCCTACCCTGAAGGGAAAGGGGGAGGGCTGGGAAGGGGCGGGTAGGCTTGGAAGGGGTGGGGGAAGGAGGGTAGGTACAGTGAACTCTTGCCGGCGGGAATACAACACGATGGTTATTATGGCTGCGGTGTTCTGTAGGGCCTCCTCCAACCCCTCCAAATAAATCCCTCTCCATCAAAACCCATGCCTAAAACTAACTTGCTTAATGCACGTCGTGGTAGGCCCGCAGATTTATACTACATTTAAGGTATGTCTATAGGATATTAGATGATCTCGCGACTTGCAGCTTGTTCGATTGTGCTACAATCAACTGTTAAGTTGACTGTAGCACTAATATGTACTACAAACGGCAATCAATTCCAGTGTTTCTTTGGTTAGATAATCTAGGGCGATGCAGATGAAATACCTCGCCATATAGGAGGGCAGTGTGCTGGCCATAAATTTCCTCTATAAAGTTCACCACTCATTTGTTGTGTCAAAACCTATAGTTACATGAAGAATTTACCAAGCCTTTTCTCATCTCAGTCGAGAAAGAGGGGTTTTCAGTCTAACTACGAAACAACGTACTTTGATATTTTCCGTGAAGCGACTGTCATCTGATTTCCATAACCCATTGCGACATCCAAGTACTGTAGTTAGACCAGTTTTCGGACTATTTAGAGCTCCAACTACCCGTAACAACTGCCATAGATGGTCATATGGTAACCGGGACCGAAAGCTCAATATGCTCTGCGAGGCAAGGAGACAACTTTTTTATAACATAGGTAGAATATTTCGTCGATCATTCTATTTTAGATAGATTAAATATTGAATGTTAATTCATACCGGCGGTCTGCTGAGGATTGATGCCGATGCCGTCGTCGGTGATGATAGCGCTGGTAGCCGGCTCCACCCGAAACTCTTCTGCGGCGAATTTGAGCACTGCTGTAAATGGAGTTGCTTCTGGCACGCTCAACCTAGAGTAAACAACAGGAATGAAACCCATGACCTGATTAGACATGTTTATTTTCATTGGTGAATTGAGAATGTCTGTTTCATCCACGATATCTATTAAATATTTATTAAACAGCTGATGTCTATTTTCTCTAATCAACGTTTGATATGTTCCAAACATCTCAAATAAATCACAGTTTGGCTAGGAAGAAACAATCGGTTTTCTTTGATGGATTCGTTGGTACAATCTTTTTGGAAACATTTTAGGAATGAGTATTAACAGTGTGCAGTTGCGAGAAAAATGACTTCACTTCAAAATCGGGATCACTACATTGAAAAAAATCCAGACAAAGGGTGGACACTTGCTCATTCTGTGAACATTTTTTGCCAGAAAGTAAATGTACTCTCAGCTAGCATATCGCTCGTTTAAAAAAAAAGATGTAACACAAAATTTACGAATATTGACCTTTTACAATAAAACGCATATTCATTGCGTAAAGATTCGGCAGAATCCAACAGCCGTCTCGATACGTCAAAATCGAGCGAGATACGCGATCGGTCTTCTCTTTTCAATAAACAGGATTGGACAGGACGATTCCAATAAATGACGTGATTCAGCGATGAACCGGCAGTGACTGAAAGTGGGAGTGAATAGTTTCCTATAACTTATATTAGTTCAGTACTAATTACATTGAAGCAGTTAAATGTTCAATGAATACAGGATTAATATCATAGAAGAAGATTGTAATTTCATATATAAGTGCTATCGGCTACCAATTACAGTCTACAACTAGGGTTGCCAACCATACTTTATAATAACGTATCCTACTTTATTTTTGGTAATCATACTTTACACTTTTACGTACAAATAAAGTATGCAAAAATACTTTATTTTCAACCTTTACCAAGGTACGTAAAACAAAATGCTCATTATGGGTACTTAACGATTTAATTGACAACGAATTGCTTATTTATTTAAAGGACCATGCAAAAAATCGTTGCAACCTATCAACAGATTTCAAAGTTATCTCATTTAATACACCTTGGCACCACGATGATTTTATACTATGACGATATCATCGTAGGTCATGGGGTTATCCTACAAAAAAGTAAATACTAGGTGTATTTTGAAACTGGGCAGTGAGGGCAAGAACCTTAACCGTTGCACTTACAGCAAAACGTTCTTAGGAGACCTTCCCTAACTTTTTGGGATATTTTGAAGTGCATTCACAGATTTTGCAAAAAATCTTACAGTTAGCAAAAAATGCAAAAAGTCCAAAAAAAATTCTTGTAGCAATCGATTCTATTTCATGTGGGGCTCTATGGGACCATTTTAGCTTTGAATAGGTACTAGGAAAGACAGAAATCGCCAAGAGCTTTTCCCATACATTTCGTACGGAAATACGATAAATCAATCGAAACTCAAAGTTTAGTTATATGTCTTATTTTTTAAGAACCTCATTGATTTTTAGACTAAAAATGATTATTTGTCTTTTTATAGGCCGTCATAACAATATTGAAACTATCACCATAATATATGTTGGTCTGTTGGTCAGTTGGAACAGCGTCCATACATTTTTTTTATAGTCCTTTAAAGGTTGATTTGTCAAACAAGCCTTGCAACATTTAAAGATTACAAAAATTTGTTAGCATGTGCTTGAAGCACTCAAAAATACGTTTTTAAAGCAATAAAAAAATTAAATTTGAAAAATACTTTATTTTTTTACTATCCAAACCAGTTTATATGTTTTTTTATCAAAAATAGTTGGCAACCCTATCTACAACTCAAGGTTTACAAGCTGTGGTTGTGGTGTAATTTATACTACTCCTATAGTAGTAAAGAATTGTGAATTTAATGCTTACGTGTTCATACTAGGTAATATAAAAACTGATTCTGAATTACTAATATCAGAAGGACTCTTGAACTCTACAGAAGATCTATTAATTGATAAATAGGAAACTCAACCCATACCGCTGGATCCGGATACACTTCAGATACTGGGGGACAATCCAGCAGATCAAAGAGTCCATAGCGAGAATCTGCACAAGGATATAGCTCCTAGATGGACACACATTCTTACTAATGGAATGAATAAAGAGACCAAAGCATCTCTCTTAAAGAGTTATCTACCGCCAGAAAATTGTGAGAATATAAAAGCACCAATACTTAATTTAGAAAGTTGATAATAAATTAGATAAACTGTTAGTTACATATATTATTGATCATATTAAATTAGTGTTACAAAATGAGTACGGCAGAGAATTTGACATCTACAGATTTCCTAAACAACTTGAAAATATTTCCAACTGAGCAAACTAAAGATGCATTTGAAGCAGCCGGAATAATTCCTAATGATATTGCTAATATTGATATTAGGAAGACTGCAACAATACTAGGCATTACTCCTGAGCATTTTTCTGAGTCCTATGTTGCTTCAGAATTTAATTTTGAAGACCTTAAGAGGAAGTTTGCTATGTATTGCAAAGATTTCAATGACCCTTTATCTGATGGTGTGTCTAGCAAAGCTTTAGAGTTTTGCTCTAAAATTTTATTTGAATATGGGCCATTTATTAGAGTTGAACGCAAAGGTAAAGGTGATAAAGCAATCAGGTTCAGATTTTTATATTCTAAACAGGTTGGTAAAGAATTACATTTGAGTATAAAAGTAGTTATTGTAACAACATTTGAAGATATTAAATATACTACTGATTTAATGGATGATAAATTAATTCTGACTTTCAGACAGGCTGCGTTATTGTCAATGATAACATTTGGAAAAGCTATAGAAAATTGCTATAATAAAGTTATTGGTACTAAGTTGATGACACCATTATGTGGTGCTATATTTTCTAGAGACTCTATTGAAGATATGAGTCGTGACCTAAGCATGGAAGAAGTCTTACTAACTTAGACTATCAATGAAAGCTCAGCATCAGGAGGGCAATATTTATGCAATTCAAGCTTAGCATGTGAAATTGTTTGTATGATTACCTCTACAAAGAAAGTTTCAGACTCTAACGTAAGAGATTAAATGATTAGCAAAGTTGTAAAGCAATACATCCATAAAGGCAAAGATTACAACAATAATTATTTTGCCATATATGCAAAATATGCTTTAGGTGGTGTGCCAGCAGGCCTAGACTCTGAAACCTTGATTACAGCTTACAATGATCTTCAGCAGCAACAAGTCTCAGCTAGAGCACAAGTAATTACTATTACTAATTGTACTAATTGGAAAAATATTCCAATTAGTTCAACTTAAATAAAATTTGTAAAAAGTTAAACTAAAAGTTAAAATATTCCAATTACTTCAACTTAAATAAAGTTTGTAAAGAGTTGAACTAAATGGAAAAAATATTCCAATTAGTTCAACGAGTTGAAATTTGAGTGGAACTAAATGGAATAGGTGTTTTTAATTCAGTAACTAGAAAGCACATTAGAAGACAAAACTTTCTCTTTGAAGGATCAAATTCAAATTCCTCTGACTCCAATAGCGAAACAAATAATAGTCGTCGAGGACGCAAGAGATCACGAAAAATTGAGAAGTGGCAGTAAGTGCGATCGAAGCAACTCCGTAATAAAGGCGAATCGTATTATCTCGATGTCAAAAAGACGTAAAACTCTTCAAGCTTGATTTATACAAGACACATGTAACGAAAACTGTAAATTAAAGTGTAAAGATAATATCGATGATGAGGGTAGATACCACTTATTTAGCTCCTTTTGGGACCTAGGGAACTTAGTTGCACAGAGGGCCTATTTAAGAACGTGTATGGAAGATATTACCCCTAAATATAAATACACTAATTCCCAAAATCCCAGACGTCCAAACAAAGCTTTAATTTTATTTTAAATGATAATAAAATAAGAGTATGTAAGACTTTTGTGAAAAAAACACTGTCTATATCTGAAAGAATGATTTACACAAACTTAACCCACAGTTACTAGATGACATTCGAAAACATAATCAATACGATTCCAAAACTAGAATCACATGGAGCTTCGACGTCAAAGCAGTACATTGGCAGTGATAAGACTATTAAGGATTTGTACAATGATGAGCAAAGTAATACTAACAGTTAAGTAGGTAATTATATGGCATATTAAAAATTTTTTAACAATGAATTTAATTCAGGATTTTACGACTTAATTTGACAGGTGTACACTAACATAAATCATGTCCTTTTCTATCTGATAATGAAAGCTGATAATGAAAGAAACAGATGCAGTTAGAAAATTTTAGAGAATTTTAAGTTTAGAGATGTAACAACAGAATAGATGTAACAACAGAATTAGCAGCAATGATGATTAGAACAATAAAGATCTCCTTTACTAACTTTGGTATTATTGCATGTGCATGAGCCTACTCCTACTGTATCACATACGATACCCCTTTTTATTTTATATTTTTTTAAATATTTTTTCCATGTTTTGTGATACCTTAGGACTAATAAAAGTAGACAGAAACATTTGCTTTCGAAAAAAAAAATAGTTTCAGGTCCAAATGGGTTAAGAACTGGGGACAGCAATGAAAGATTGTGCCGTCTTTTTAAACCTCGAACTAGTTTGGAACGATGGATGACAGTAGCAAGGAATTGTTTAGTACGGGATTTTGTCCCTTTACATTTGGGGTTCAATAACATTACTGAGCAAGATATTGCTTCACGAAATAAGATTATTTCAGGACTCTTTGGCAAGCCTGATATACCGCCAGATGTTAAACCGGCAATAGTTATATGTGATGCAACCAGTGGCGTAACAATAGGGTGGCAGGGGTGGCAAAATGCCACGGGCCCCCGACCCAAGGGGGCCCCGGCCCAAGAGGCCGCGAGCGCCAAAATATTTTTTAGTATTGTACCTGAGTATTTTATTTTATTTGAAAAGTATATTTTTATAAGTTCTGGGCCTAGATTGTGCTAAAGGCAAACCACTGTCATGCCACTGATACTATTCAATTGTAGACTTTACCGTTATACAGTTAAACTCCAAAATGAAATGAAAAGAGTTCATTAAACTTTTCGATTCGCTCTACAAAATATCATTTAAGTAAGTTTAAACTTTAACCTGATAACAATAAAGACCAAAATTAAATGGCATTTTTTGTAGTGTCAGGAGAATGACAGCAGCTTGTTTTAACAGAATCGAGGCCCTGTTTAAATCTAAAGTGAGGCAACTAAAGACCATATAATTTCAAGTTAATGGTTAGGACCGACTTGGGCAACCAAGCGCGGGGCACGCCGTTGTAGCGGCAGTAAGATCCGTCATGGAAGACTGGCTGGAGAGACCTCACGGGGGCCTCTCGTACCGGCTGATGCAGGTGATCTCTGGTAAGGGGTGCTTCGGGGATCACTTGTGTCTGATTCGGAAGGAGCCAACGCCGGAGTGCCATCACTGCGATGCGGGCGAGGACTCAGGGCTGCACACGCTGGCCGAGTGTCCGGCGTGGGAGGTGCCGTGACAGGCCCTCCTGGCAGCCCTTCGGGGTGGGAGTCCTCACACTGCCGGTGCTGATCGCAGCGATGGTGCCGAGTGCGGACGTGTGGTCGGCCACCGCCTCCTTCTGCGAGTAAGTGATGCTCGAGGCGGCGGAAAAGGTTCGGGAGAGGTTGCACAGAGCTCTCCCGGATGGCGGCCGGCGCGGACGCCGAGGGCGTCGGAGGTCTAACGACGTCCGTCCTCCATGAGCGCTGGCCTAGGGGTGATGGGTGGAGCCGCCTGTCACCCTAGCAGAAGCAGGCCGAGGCGGCGGCGCGCGAAAGCGCGCCTCTCCCCTATTCCGGGGGCTTGACGGGAACCACGTAGTTCCCAAACCCGAGGGGGCCATCTCGAATCCGGAGATGGCCCGGGTCAAGCCGGGGTGCGAGGGAAATGCTCTTTGGACCACCTTACACCCTGGCGTCAGAAGACCCTAGACGGCGTGCAGTTTTAGTCGGTAAGAGTCCGACATAACCTGCCCCGCTGGCCGCGGGTTGAGTATCCATGAGGATTTCCGCACGGAAAAAAAAGGGGAATCCCGGGCATCCGGATTTTATATTTCTTTATGAGGGCAAGTGGTGCACCCGGGCAACGTAGGCGAGCAGCGCCTCCCACTCGCCATAGGAGACGAGAAAGGGTCAGCTAGGGTGCGAGGGATATGCCTATTAGGTAACCTTACATCCTGGTAATTAAGACTCGAGATGGCGTTCCATTTCCGCACCATAAAAAAGGGAAAAAACTGAGCGAAGAGTTTTGGCAGGTAATCAAGTGAATGGCGCACTGCATAATTTTATGAGCAGTCAGAACAGAAAATGTCTAAAGAGGCACGACTTGTTGTACATAGAGGAGTTCTCGTTCCCACATCGATGTATGGGTATGTATGGTAGTGAATGGTAGTGAATGTTGGGTGTGGCAGAAGAAGCATGAAAGTAGATTGAATGCTGTAGAAATGAGAAGTCTAAGAAGGATAGCTGGAGTAAAGCTGATAGACCGAGTGAGGAACAGTGTGATAAGGGAACGTTGCGGTATAGTTGAAGATGTAGTGACCAAGATAGAGAAAGGGATAGGTACTTAGATGGTTTGGACATGTAGACAGGATGGATGAAAGAAGACTGACAAAACAGATACCTATATGAGGTGAGGGTGAATTGGCAACCCGGTAAAGGCCGACCGCCTAGGTCGGCCTTACATATTTTAACCAGATCCAAGACGTTTTGGAGAAAGGCCTAGGTCAAGAGTAGGTACCCGCAACCGGCGTGCGTGTATAAAAAAAATATGAAAGTTGAAGAAGCGAAAGGGGTATGCTAAGATCGTAACAAGTGGAAAGATGTTGTCTCTGCCTACCCCAATGGGAAACAGGCGTGATTTGTATGTATGTATGTATATATGTATGTAAAAAAGGGCTCTAGGTACTGACTGCGTATTCTTTGTGTAATTATTTTGACATTGGTTTTGGTTACGCTGAAAATCACAAAGTTTATTAAAATTAAACTGAGTACAACGTGACGATTTTACTGATAGGGCCCCATCAACAGAATTTGCCACGGGCCCCAGATGGTATAGTTACGCCACTGGATGCAACCTATGTATTCGTTCAAAGTAGTTCTAATTATTTATTTCAAAAACAAACATCAGTTTACAAAAAACTGGACAACTAACTTGTGTGTTGTGTCGGCCACTTTATAGAATGTCTTGGTCCATACAAGGCTACTACTAATAACGCTACAATCACCAGTTTAAATATAAATAATGAGGGATCTTGTTGATATTTTTTTAGAAGAGGTGATATCTTTCTTCTCTATAGAGGTTTTCGAGATGTCATTAATGAACTCCAAGAACACGGTTTCGTCACCCACATGCCTGAGTAGATAAGTTACCCTGTATGGTAGATATAGAATTTGCAGAGGTCGATTTAGAAACAAGAGATCGAGATGTAGAAATAAAGGCGAAATTCAAAGAATACGCGGATAAAAAAAGACGTGCAACGGAATCTACTATCGAAATTGGGGAAAAAGTATATGTACCTAAAGGATTTGACGAAGGAGAACAAGCCGGCTACCACGTTTAACGACACACCACACAAAGTGGAAAATAAGTGAGAAAATGACGTAGAATTGGTAAATGATGAAAACGGGAAAAGACTACTGAGGAACGTGGTACATTTGAACCTGTCGCGGAGTTTATGAAAACAAAGGATTATAGGATTATAGGCAGCGCGTGTGTGACACCTTAGTGTTGCACACGTTCATAGGCCACGGTGACCGCTTCTCATCAAGTGGGCCGTGCGCTTGTCTGCCAACTACTTAGTATAAAAAAAAACAGGATTAGAAGATTCGGATGATCCTACAGGAAAATACCAAGAGTATGAGTGCCCTTAATGACTGAGCGATAACTGATTGATTGGTTATGTCATAGTTAATTAAACCAAAGCAGATTTAAAATATACCTAAGAGTAGATATAGCATATTCGAATAATATACGCGCGCCCTGGCGGGACGCACGGAGGTGACGGAACGGCGAGCCGTGCTGAATACTGCCAACAAGCTGCAGCAAAAAACTGTCACATGCAATTTTTTATAGGTAGTTACTACTTAGTTGGCAAGCACACCGCCCACCTGATAGGAAGTGGCCACTGTGGCCTATTGACGTGTGCAACACCAGGGCCTCGAGGCCCAGGGGTGTGAAATACTGGCTTAAAAATTACGTAACTAGGAAAATGTGGTCGGTTTTCAGCGAAAGACATCGCACCAATAACTGTTGCGAAAGTTAGAGTTCGGGTTTAATCAAAATGATTGGTCGAAAACGCCCCAACATACTACAGTTATTGAGTGCATTAAAAAGAGATGCTGAACAAAAGCGAAGGCAACCGCCAAAAAGACGTAACGCCGATCAAATATCCATTGATAAGTTAATTCAAGAAACACAATTGCAGTTATTAAACAATGATATAAGTGTAGGTCATTTCTTAGAAATTGTAAAATGAAAACAGTGTGAAAACATCTTTAAACTTATTTTTATTGCAAGGGGATTCTGGTGAACCGACGAGTTCACTGGGATCCCCAATGAACTGGGAAGCTTGGAAATGAATTGTTCGCTCAACACTACTATGTTACTCAAACAAATAACTGTATTTAGATTTTTGACGTTTTGTAAGTGCCGTTTTAATGGTCTTTACAGAATAAATGATTTTTGACTTTTGAATTTTGCATATATTCTTATTACTCAATCATACTCTAAAAGCTCTAGTATTAGTAGTATATAATATAGCTTACTGCTAAATAATACATTTCTTCCATTTCAGACCCATTCACACTAACATCTACTAAAACTGACTTTTGACCTTCACTTTTTATAATCCTTAGATAAAAATAACAGGACAGGGCCACAAGAGAAACAGCAACTTTCAAATGAAAAAAGATACTTCAAAATCAGTTTACTCAGTTGAAAGTTCTGAGGTAACAAATAAAAAGAAATACCCTTGAATTGAGAACCTCTTCCACTTTGAAGTTTTTTTTTTTTTTATTCATGATAGGCTTACGTTTGCTTTCCGGAAACACAGACTCAGGCAAGGAAGTTGGTTATAAATAGTATTATCTTAATAATAATATACAAATGCATAATTAAACCTATTTGGTCATATAGCAGAGTTGTGAGGGGAACATTTCTAATTTGGAAATATTGCAACAATTCCAAAGCAATACCCTTTGAATGATCTAAAATGCACCATGGTTCACAAGGAATGAGGAAATACATGAACACTTACAGATTCCTAGTTATACAGGAGCTAAAAGATTGCTGCCCCGAATATAAAATTTTTTTGCAGAAGCACAATAATGTGCTTGCACGAGCTATAGTTGTAATAAACCAGCAGATCAACGCCTAAAGAGGTGAAACATACTGGACATCGACAGTAGATAATAGGCTGTTTTAATATACTGGTTAAGTTAAGCATGGTTATTGCTTGCCCTCGTGTCGACCAGCAACAGTGGAGATGGACAGGCCATATGCTACGGGACACAAAGGGAAAGTGGAGCACAGAGGTGACTAATTGGTACCCATGAGATGGCAGAAGCTGAGGCAGGCAACATCACAGATGGGAGGACCACTTAAAGATAACAGCCGGACCCAACTGGAGAAGGGTTGCAAAGGATAGAGTTCAGTGGAAATCGTTGGAGGAGGTCTATGCCGAGAGGCACACTGTGTTGAGACATTCTCTAAGCCAACAAAAAACCAAACAAATTTAACAAACTATAACTCTTCAACACAGCATAAAGGGCTTATTATTATTATTATTATATATTGCTTGCCCTGCCACAATCAGATCTGATTGTGACTTGTTAGGGTTGTGGATGTAAGATGGTAGCATTTTTTTTTAAAGATACAACATCACAACATATTCTGCCAATACTCAATATCCATATTGTAACTGTTTACTATCTCAAAGAACTGCACCTTCAAACAATCATCTTTGCATATTCGTCTAACGATACTTTCTAATTCCGATTCACCCAGATCAATATAAAACGATTCAGCAGACATCCCTTCTCGTAATAACTTCCCACAATCCAACAGAGCTTCAATAATTAATTTGAATATATCAGAATTGTCTACACACATTTGATTAAAATATTTATCCTTTACTTCAAAAAGTAACCTCCAAAAATGTCTATAAACACAATCCTTACTACCGAGTACCTGAAGAAAGGTATCCTTAATAAGTTTTACTGATTTGTAGTATTTTACTTCACTGTTCAACAGACAGAAAACCAAAAGCTCGGTTGTGGCATTATTACAGTTACTTACTATGTCTAAGATACTCAAATTAGTTGATTGGGATAACAATACTTCAGATTTGAATTTGAGAAGTTTGTCTTTATCCACTATACTGCTTAAGTTACTTAACAATGTTTCCTTGGATGCCGCTTCTACCATTATATCTGATAAACATTTCTCTAATGTGTCTTCTGAAAATATTTCTAAGAATACTTGAAAAGCAATATCCATTTGATTTATTTTAGTGTTGGAGTTGATTACTTTTTTCAATATATATTTTGGTGGGTCTAACAGACAATTTTTAATGTTATAATTAGATGTATCTTCATGGCTATGAAGTACTGATAAAAATTCGTCAATTATCCCTTTTTTCTGTAATTTGTCAAGACTTTTTCCAATATGTTGACAAATCGTAAACGCATTTTTGAATTCTTGCTCACTTGTATCATTATCTGGCCAGTTCTCCAACTGGCATAAGCCTATGTAGTCTTGGAAAAAATTGAGGAACTGTTGCACCACAGCCGTATCCATTTCTAAACCGAGTAACTTCAACGTAGAGGTCTGGAACGTTCAGCATCTGTTGAAATGAACACACTAAGTTTGACTAAAATACAATGAACTCTCAAATGCATGCTAGCTTATAAATGCTGAGAACTGTCTGCGTCGAAGTTACTACGGTATTGTTAAATAAAAATAAAAGTGAAACTTACACTTTAAACGGCAATTTCGGGTCAGAAGTAAGCGTGATCTTGAAAGTCACTTTCGACCTGAACAAAAGAGAAATACTTAAGTATATAAATAAAATACACGGGTAAAATTACAATATCAATAAAGGAAGCCTGATACAGTTACAAATTGAACTTACATTTTTCTAAACTAGTGGTGAGTAATAAGAATTCAACAATTTTATGTTTTTTTAATCCACATCCACGATGGCGAGAAAGAGCACAAAGAAATATGGTGGAGAATTTCCGAGAATTTCCAACAAAACGCACAATAGTGACCATAGATTATACAAGTGGTGACGTCGTCGCGCGTCGTAACAAAACTTTTGTCGTCCATTTTTTCAAACTTTATCACGGTATATTAAAGCCATCGAGCATTTAATAAAGCATTTATTTGCATAGACAGAGAACTAATTCTCTATCTACGGTTATTTGCCAAGCATCACACTGGTACCAAGCGTCCAATACTATCACAAGATGTTTGTTTGTACCCAATGATTATAAAATGCCAAGGTATAAAAATAAACCCATCTATTATAGATGGGTTTATTTTTATACCTTGGCATTTTATAAAAAAAATAACTTAAAATCGTAGAGGGAGAATACCTAGAGAGGACACTAAATAATCTTAGTAATGAGTGAAAGCGACACACATATAATATTCAAACAAGAGTAAGCGAGACAGACGCCATCTTTTTTGTCTCATCTGCCGTATGCGGTTTGGTTTGTTTGGAACCTCTTTCATTGGGTACAAACAAACATCTTGTGATAGTATTTTGTCGAAAAACTGGTGATTGTGACTTATTTGTGTAATTAGAAGTTGTTTAGATATCTCCTGTGCGTAAACCATACCCTAATAATGGGGCGTTGTTCTGTAATATCGTGTAAAAATCGTCCAGAACGGAAAAAACCGAACATAACCTTTCATCGGTAAGTAAGCCGATTTAATGTTGTTTTATATGTATTTACTTATATAATTTATTTCGTAGATTAGTATTCACTATCTTTGCGCCCTGATTTACATACTTTGGTGTAAATTTAAAGTATAATTCTCGAATTTAATTTTTGTATTATCCGACTGATTTATGTAGCACTGTTTACATTATGACGGCCATGTTGTTTAGGGGACCATCCTCAATGTCAGTATATTCAGGGCAGTGTTACCAGTGTTTGGTAAATTGTACCCAAATATATTCTAGCTGTTAATTATAGCTATGGTTTTATTTAATTTCAGGTTTCCACAGGAACTAACTTTGAGACAACAGAGCAACATGCAGAAAAAACCGTGACGTTTTGTAAGTGCCATCTAATGGTCTATACAGAATAAATGATTTTTAATTTTAACTTTGACTTTGATTTTGACCTAGGCCTAGAGCTATACAGGGTGAATTTTTCAAAAGGGATTGGATGGCCAAATCCGAAACTATAAGGAATAGCGAAAAATGGTCAAAGGAGTCACGAGCCCGATTTTGATGAAACTTAAAACCTCATCATTAGATTTTTGAAAAACCAATAAACCTAGCTGAGAATCGAACCCGTTGATTTTGAAAAAAAAAACACACCCTTTATTATTACACCATACGATAGTGTCGCTGTTAAGGAACAAATTCTGCGAAGTAATGATATACGGCAAATTTAAGGAAAATTTGGAATTTAATAAGATTCATGTTTCATGTACCTATTTGTTTCGTTCGAAATCCCAGAAAAAATCGTACCTATTCCGTGTTTTAAATTATACTCAGAATGATTATAATGATTGATGTTTTTTTTTAAACAAGATGGAGCTCCAGCCCATAATAGCCGTAAAAAAGATTTTGATTCAGCAGTTTGACGATAATTTTATTGCAAGGCGTGGTCCTGTGCCTTGGCCAGCGAGATCCGTGGATCTTACTCCCTTAGATTACTTTCTCTGGGGGTATGTCAAAAACGAAATTTACAAAGACACATAATATGATACAGAGATACAGATGATTTGAAAAGTTCTTAGGAGAATATTCTAAACGGAATCAATAACATTGTAATATTGAATGCAGTACGATCCTTGAGGTCTCAAATCCAGCTATGTATTGAAAACAATGGTCTACATTTTGAACAATTTATCAGTTAATGTAAGAAAAATAAAATGTATTTTGTTAAAGATGAGCTCTTTCCTTTAGTTTGCGGTATGTCATTACTTCCCAGAATAAGAACCTTAATAGCAACACTATCGTATGGTGAAATAATATAGGGTGTGTTTTTTTTTTGAAAACCAACAGGTTCGATTCCTATCTAGGATATTTGGTTTTTCAAAAATCTAATGATGAGGTTTTAAGTTTCATCAAAATCGGGCTCGTAACTCCTTTGAGCATTTTTCGCTATTCCTTATAGTTTTGGATTTGGCCATCCAAGCCCTTTTGAAAAATTCACCCTGTATAAATATAATACCTGCAGTTCTACCGGTAAGTGTGAAATAAATAGATCTTAGTCTATGTTTGAGCATAACTTTGCGGAAATTCTATTTCTGAATGGTTTTAAAGAAATAACCACGAAGGCTCATGCGGGAGCTTAGCTCCGCTCCACTCATGCTTAGTCCTGCTTTAGCCTTAACCTAACCTTCTAACCCTTTTTTAAGTAGGTAGTAAAAAAAAGATAGCCATATTCCGTAAATTTAGGTATATCATAAAATTCAGATACTTAATTATAGAGATATAATATATCTATAATATTATTATGTGGTTACAATACAAAAATTCACACAGACACACACACACACACATACGGACATTCGCATTTATAATATTATTAGCTTCCTACTGCAAAAGTAGCATAAGATGCCTTAGGTGGGTGTTAGCTACATCTATACCAAATTTTTATCTGGTATTGTATCTTAATATGAATTTACCGAATTCTCAGGTAAAATCATTTGGTGTGAGTTGGTAACACCGATGTCATATTAGCGCTATCTCATAGGGTATACGCCAATGACTTCTCTAGGTATTTCTCCCTCTACGCTTAAAATAAAATAACTTAAAAATACTTTGTCAAATGTAGGATTTTAATAAGTTACTTTCAATTCGATTCATTCGATTCATTTGTGTATAGTCAATTGTGCTATATTCTTGCAAGACGCTTCACTATGACAAGTGGGCGGGGCTTGTCTATGAAATACAATAATTTTAGGGGTATGATTTTGTATAAAAAAATACGATACTTCATAGACATGAACTGTCATTTTTATCATCCTAAATTAGACAAGGTATAGATGGATTGGATAAACACTCAACAAAGGCCCAAAATAATCAATTATATACACAGTGGTATGTTTATGTCCTGGACATAAACATATCACTGTGTATTTATGTGATATATTATTCACATACGGTCATTTTGGGTAACATTGAATCGCAGTGTAACTTTGAATAAAGTTGTGAAAAAGAATTAAAAATTTATTTGATGCAATTGTTTTATTGTTTCAATATTATAACTGCCTAAACGGATCGCCATAATGTTTTTTAACAAACGTAACGTAAAACATTAAGCTTTCATAGTCATAATTTTGTAATTTAACCGCCTTTTTCGAGTGAAGTTTTTAGCAGTGTTTGTTAGTTGAATTTAATATCGGAATTATTTGTACAAAACTTGCTGTAAACAGGTATGTTTGGTGTTTATCTTTAAAATCTACTAAAAAAATTGTTATTTTTAAATCGCTGTCCGTACATGGTGTTACATAAATTGTCTAAAACTGATAAAGTTGTAACGACGATCAAAATCGAAGTGATTTGGGTAACATTGAATGGTTCAAAGTTATTCGTGTCTTATAAAAAGTTTCAGTTCTAAGTATGAGGACCCCAAAATTGATTGCTTTTTTTCTATTTTTATGTGAAATTCTTAATGTGGTTCACAGAATACGTCTACTTACCAAGTTTCAACCGCATAGGCTTTATAGTTTCGGAGAATAGTGGGTGTGTAACATACGGACGGACAAACGGACGGACGGACGGACAGACAGACATGACGAATCTATAAGAGTTCTGTTTTTTGCCATTTGGCCCTAAAAAGGTGGAAA
Source organism: Lithosia quadra (assembly GCA_963576445.1). Lineage (NCBI taxonomy): Eukaryota > Metazoa > Arthropoda > Insecta > Lepidoptera > Erebidae > Lithosia > Lithosia quadra. The sequence continues at coordinate 13,543,468 of OY754892.1, forward strand.
AATTCGTATTGACGATGACATTTTGTTCATGGAAAGGGGTGATTAGTTTTCTTTAAAAAATTAAATGTCCAGAAAAATTATTAGCAGTCATTACGATTTTGATCTCATCTGATAACCAAATAAACATATAATTTATTATGTTGTGCACTACGTTCCTACTTATCTTACTTTATTAGAAAATATAAAAATAACAATGTTTTTTTTCCACCAAATTGGTCCGCCTTGTTTCATATATGGCAAGACCTCGCTATTTTTCACAGGTAGGTACGTCAAGTTATTCATGATTTTCATAGATTGGACTTTTTTTTACAAGAATACATCATTCAATTTTATCCAAATCTTAAAATGTTTGGATAATAAAGGTTTTAAAATAAAAAAAAATATATATTCAAAGTTACCCAAAACTCGTGCTAACTTTGAATGTGAGTTTTGGGGCAAATTTTGGGCAGTCTTTGTGTTTTTTCCATAAATTTGTGGGTTTAGAAACATAAACCAACTCAAAAGAACACTATTTATTTTATAAAATAAAGGTGTAATAAATATAATCAGAGAGTATACATTAATAATCCGTTAAAAATGTTCAAAGTTACCCAAAATGACTGTAACAATAATAATAAAAATTAGCAGATTTTATGTAAAAAAAATAGCATTTTATCCAGTGATTTTATCCTTTGGCGTAATTTGAGATTAAAATCTGAAATCTGGTCACACTGCTCAAGTGTTTTCAAAATGTCAAAATAAAATATTTATAAAAAATTCTATAAAATAAAATATTGAATTTGAATACAATTTGCTTTGTAAGACTCCACTAAAATGTTAGCCAAAAGTAACTTATTAGAATACACTACAATTGTATCATGTGGCGGCACAATATTTTGCGTGTTACTTAATTATATGACAAATATTTCCCCAATAACCGGAATATGGTTTCCCCTGTACATTTTAACTGTGTTTATCGTATCCGTATGCATTAGTTTTAAGTTTATACAGTGGTTATTGAGATTGAATAAACCTATAAAGTATGATATAGAAAAGATTGTAAAGGATTATCCATATTTATCATTTCTATCAAGTGTTTTGCCTGAAACCCGTCGGCGGCAAATTTCGGAGTGCCGGGAATATGACACAAATGAACTTAGCGTTATATCAACGGTGCTGGAACGGAGGCTAGTCTCCTCTTGGTATGTGCCTTACATATCACAGGAGATCGGATTCCCATTTGCTTGCAAACAAATACTGGATCAGATCATTGGAAAAAGTTTTCAGGTACCTACCTAGGTTTCTTATGAGGAATATAAAAGTACCAACTAATCTGGACTACTTTTACTATCACAATCGTGCTGACGACCCTGTAGGGCGGGAGTTAGGGGATTGGTTTTAACCAAATTAAAAAAATAAAAGATTCTAAGTTTGTATGTTTTTTTTTACATTCATTGGTAAATAATGATTGATTATGTTAAAAAAGCTTTTCTCTTACAGATTTCCAGTAAGATAGAATCTAAAGATGTATTTGTAAACACATGCACAATTCTTGTGTCTCATTTAAAGGAGTACCAGAAAGCTGTAAAAAGGCATGAGAAAACGCCAACAAGTTCTATAGAATCGTTATACAATAAATCACATCCAATATTTACCGTTACCAACAACAAATCAATTCAAACCGCTGACCACTGTACTAGCATTTTACGAGTTGTTTTTAAAGAACTTGTACCTTGGGAGTTATGGGACACACCACATTCGGAATTACTTGTCCGTATACTATCAAAGAAGTTGGATAATTTCATTGACAGTACCCTGTGTGAACCAGTATGGTTGAATGACAAGTTATTAACCATATTAGAAGGTAAAATTGCATCAAATCATATACCAGAAAATAATGCAATGTCAACGAAAACTGAAGAAACGGTATCAGATGTGAAACAAGAACCATCAAATTTAGAATCGGTACCATCTCTAATATTGAAAGAAACAACTGCTCCGATAACACATGGAGAGGTGAACGAGGTAATTCATGAGGAGCCCGTTATTACTCCGATAGAAAATATAGTTGAGGAAGTACAGGTTTTGAGTAGTGAGCCTTTGGATATCAAGAATTCGCCTGTCTTGAGACAGAGGAGGGGCAGGCAGGGCAGAAATGAAGTCAAGATTTATGATAGGATTATTGAAGGTTTGTTAAGTTTCATATTATAAATATTTAGGCTGCATCTCTGTCTGGTTGGATCTCGTGCCTGCAACCTATCCCTATAAGAAGTAGCCTATATTTTGTTATTTCACACTATAACCTATCTCTGTACCAAATTTAATTTAGATTCTTACAGTAGTTTGAGTGTAATTGTGTAACAAACGTCCAAACACCTTTACAAGTTTTCACAGATGGTTGTTTAGTTACGAATATTTGTATTACGAACAGTCCCAAGTGGCCACCACTTGACTGAGCACAAAGAAAGCTTTATTTATTTCCACATTACCAGCCATAATTAGGTCTCGATATCCTGAACCAAAGCTATAGTAAAGCTAAGCTATACTAAGCCTAAGCTATGCTAAAAATACTGTTAATTTTTTTCATTGAATATTACAGGTAGCGTTAAGACATGGGACACCGATATAGACCTGCAGTGTATCAGCCTGGGCCAGGACTTACTGGCAAGCTTAGATGGGGAGATCACACTGAGTCGGCTGTGGGGGCAGGACGCAGATACTGACAGCAGTCCTAACCCACCTCGCAGCAAGTCACCTCAACCACTGTGGTTCGGTGAGTTATACTCTTGCATATTTAACTTATGTTCTCGCAAATAAAAGATAAAGATATCTATACAAATAAATAAAATTGGAGTGTCTGTTTGTAATATTAAAATAACCGCTTACTACTACATGCATACGAATGTATATACGGTACACATACCAAAATATATATTTTTAAAATTTTTGTCTGTCTGTCTGTCTGTCTGTCTGTCTGTTCCGGCTAATCTCTGGAACGGCTGGACTGATTTGGACGGGACTTTCACTGGCAGATAGCTTATATAATAAGGAGTAACTTAGGCTACTTTTTTTTATTACATTCCTCGCGGATGAAGTCGCGGGCACAGCTAGTTTAATGTAGCCCTTTAAGCCCTTGATTAGTTTTGTATATTTATTATTGGTTGATTGGAATGCTGAAAGAGGACATATCCTCTTTCAGCATTCCAATCAACCAATAATACTAATAATAACGGAAAGGAAGGGAGTGACTGAGGAGATGGTATCTGACAGGAATGTATGAAGGAGAATGGTATGTTGCGCCGACCACAAATAATTAGTACAAGGGCAGGTAGCCCTTCACTTTCCACCACAGAGATTTGGCCAATGTATGACTTGGCTTTTCAGGTGAAGAGGAAACTATAGAAGTGGATCCCATCGACACGAGCCCTCACAAGGAGTCGAGGAAAGATCACAGTCCGAAGCCCACGGAGTTGCTGAAGGACCTGCAGAGCACAGTCAGAGAGGCCAAGACGAAGATAGTCGACCTACAGGTGGAGGCCAATATTTTTGATGTGCCCCGCAAGCAAATCTCCAGTGTATGTTGTTTGCACGATACTTTCTGCTTTCGCTTTAACTATGTAGATGCTGTGCATGGGCGTACCTAGTGTTGTAGTGGGCGAACGGATAACAGAGCACATGGGTCAAAGGGAGAAGTTTCTTTGAAATAAAACCGTTTATAATGGATTTTAATGCGGTTTGTAGGGTTAATCTGAAACGGTTCACGATCAGTAATGGGTGAATGCCTAGGTAAATGCCCTCAAATGCCAACAAAATTCCTGAGGAACCGATCCGTTCATGTAATTATTGATGGCTGCGCATCCGTTCAACTAGCGATCAATGCTAGGGTTCTTCAGGGATCGGTACTTTCGGTTCCAAAAGGCAATGGTTGTCCAAAAGATAATTTGGTTAGTTTCAATGCTGCTAAGACCTAGGCGTGTCTTTTCTCTGCCAAGCGAAGCCAATTCCAGAATTGGAAGGAAGCTGGAGGAAGGATTTGACTGGTTAAATCCTTTTTTCCGAAATGTACCCGTGCCGATAACTGACCGCTTCGAGCTTCTTGGCGTAACTCCCACATCCACGCTTAACTTCGGGTCTTACATTGAAGCTAAAGCTCAGATGGCCGCAAAAAAGCTGGGCATCCTCTCTAAGATGCGACAGTACTTCACACTGAAGCAATTGCTTAATTTTTACCAAACGCAGGTTCGATCCTGTATGGAGTACTGTTCGTATGTTTGATGGCTCAGCTAAATACCACCTTGAAGCGCTGGAGACGATCGAGAGACGACGATGCACTAGTGCAGAAAAGGCTTCGAGCCTAGCCCATCGACGCAAAGTTGTAGGTCTATCGGTGTACTACCTATTATTATCTGTTTTATGAGTTCATATTTTTTGTAAATAAATACATATTATACCTCTACATAGAAACACTCAGACCAATGCAAATATACATTAACGTCATACACACAAATATTTGTGATAAGCGGGAATCGAACCTGGCGACTTTAGACGTAGCAGTCGAGTTTAGTGCCCTGATATTAGGCATGTGCGAAACATGTCCGGGAGCGGATTGAACATGGAACGGTTCCTTATACAGTCGGAACCATGTTCAGTAACCATGTCCGCGGACACGTTTCCCGGACATAGTTCATGCAATCCACGCTGATATAACATGTGCAGATATATATGAAAAGGTTCAATTTTTTTATATAGGTACTACTGAGGTAGCAGGCAAGCATGTGTTTAAGTATATAGTTATAATATTTGAAATGAAATCAGTTCAGAACAGTATTTGCATTTTCTTTTTTTTGAGTTCTTGTTCAATAAAACGATCCCAAAGTACCTATGCTGATTTTTCTATGAGATGGCATTTTCAGATGAAGTTAATAATTAGAAAGTCCTCAAAGCCTTATTATTTTCGAAATAATTGTCATAAATAAAAAATGCACTACCTAGGTATGTGCAAAGTAAATTACTATTTAAATCTATTCACTTATTCACTATAGAACTCAATAAACTATTGTTAGGTACTTATCAAAGACAGTGTAATTTGTTAAAAATAATTGGAAATTATGGTGTAAATAAACTATTCGGAACACGCACGCATTCGCAACTAATAAATAAATGCACCTAAACACTAAAATACGAACGTCGCCGCAGTCACTGCGCAAGTAGATAATTACGTAACACGAAATGCGACTCGGTCCGGTTCGGCTGCTGTTCGCAAGCCCGAACCGCTCCGGCCGAACCTGCACATGCACATTGGAGTATACTCCGCGCTACACGCTCCGCGCGCCGTTCCGCGCGCCGCGCGCTCTATTCATTCCATACTCCGAGTTCGCTTACTCGTTCCGGACATGAACATGGTGGAACTGTTTAGGCGGAGCGGTCGGATCGGAACTATATAGCTCCGGGAAAGGACATAGTTCCTGGAGCTATAACGGTCCGGAACTACTCACCTCTACCTGATATGGTATATATATACCTGTCTAGTGCTTTCTCTCTCTGTCGCACGATAGAGAACTGGAGTGCTTTATGTGTTTCCTTCTGCCTATAATCCCAGGTTCTTTAGGTTGGGTGAGAAAAGGCAAATTGGGACTATGATGGTGTGAACTCTCCCTACCCTTTCCTAGCCTCCCCAACTCTTCCTAGCCCTCTCCCTTCCCTTCAGGGTGGGCAGCGCGCGTGTCACCCTTAGTGTTGCACACGTCCGAAGGCCACGGTGACCGCTTCCCATCAGGTGGGTCGTGTGCTTGTCTGCCTACCTATGTAGTATAAAAAAAACTGGCGGATAGCGTTGTATATTGAGCTGATGGCTTGATATCTTTATCTGTAAACATCAGATGGCAATCGCTTCACGAAAAATATCGAGGTCCAACCAAACTCGCAGTTAAGACTGGTAAAGCGGACCCCAGACTCCGAGGTGAAAGCTTTGGACGCGACTGGGTTGAAAAAGAAGATTGATATATTTATAGAGTAGTTAAAACCGTTCATGTATATAATATTAAACATAGCATAGTTACGCAGTAGTCCTACAGTGATTTATCTATCTTCTATCTATACTTATAAAGAGGTAAAGTTTGTGTGTTTGTTAAATTGTAAGGGGTAATCTCAGGATCTACTGAACCGGTTTTAAAAATTCTTTCACCAACAGAAAGCCACATCATTCGTGAGTGTCATAGGCTATATATTTTATACGAAAACCGGAATTTACACCCGGGCGAAGCCGGGTCCCGGGTTTTTCCAAAATAAAACAGGCCTAAGTTACTCCCTGTTACGTCAGCTATCTACCAGTGATCTATCGGCCCAGCCGTTACAGAGATTAGCCGAAACAATAAATAGACATTGGGGTGTTGGGTTGAAAAATTTTCTGTGGTGACAACGCAGGAGGCTTTAGTGACAACGCTGACATCACAAAATCCCTCCCGTGAGCTCTGGCTACCCTACTTACCGGCGGGAACACAACACGATGGTTATTAACTGCAGTGTTCTGTAGGATGGAGGTACTACCACAGTCGGACTGCTCAGTTCGGACGGGAGATACCGTCGTGTCCTACCTCCATGAAAATAACGAGTACTAAAAAAAAATTTACTCGTGCGCTATAAGTTGAGACCTGACCGCTAGATGTCACCGGCGCGTTTTTGTACAGCGCACAAAGAGTCCAAATCTTAACTAATAGCGCACGTGTTATACAACTATAATGCTTTTGTTTTTTTGAAGGGGTTGTGAATATTATCATGGTAGCCGTCTGTGCTACAGGGTATTTTCATTTAATTATTAATATTGGATGGGTTTAGGACGAAGCAGCTGGCATGATGGAGGGCCTACTGGACTTCGGGATAGCCGGGCTGAAGAAAGGGCTCCGGTTCACCGGACTCAGTGACGATTCGCAGGTCAGTTTGTGTAGTTTTATCTAACAGAATTATTCTTATGATGAATTTAAATCGGACGGGACGGGACGGGACGGACATTCAGGACGGGACTGTGGAATTATCTCTATCCTGTGGTTTTCCCTAGCGTCTACAATATGGGGTTTTTTATAAAGAGTATTAGTAAAAGCAACCGGCGTGCGTTTATTATTGGATATATTATATAAAAATCTAATTTTATGTATACTGATGAATAAAGGAGAATAATAATAATAAATTAATTGTTTATCATCATGCCAAAAAATTCTGACAAAACAGTTGGAGCTTGAAATTCCTTAGAAGTCACCGAAAAAGAATCACTCTCATCGTCGCTTTAAAATTTTTTTTTCTGCAATATTTGTAAAACGTGCTAGTACAAAAGGTTTTTATTAGCTTTCTCATTTTAATTAGCAGGTGATAAAAGTCCACAAGACGAATAGCAAAAGTCGCGTTTGTTCACCTGGGTGAACCAAGTCCAAGGTGAACAAATGCGACATCATGTGTCCACTCATTTCACCTGGGTGATAAAGCGTAGGTGATATGATTCGCAGGTGAAATGAGGACACTAAAAAATCGACTTTGTTCACCCGGGTAATATCACCTAGGTGAACAAAGTGGAATATACAATAAGAATTGAATAGTGAAAAATGGAAACAACATTGCCTAGCTATTTTTCTAAGTAGTGTACTATTATCGGGCCCAGGGTCCATACATTTGTGAAACATCTTTAGAATAGTGGTCTAGAGGGTATGATGTTTTTAATTGTTTTGTAGGATAAGTCCCCGTCTCACCACAGGGCGGACAAGAGCCCTCCGCCAGAGGCGCCCCGCGGCAAGCCTATACCGGAGTACCGGGATATTCACGCCACTAACGCACTTAGAGGTAACTTTACATCCCTGGTGTTACACACGTCCATAAGCCACGGTGACCGCTTCCAATCAGTGGGCAGTGTGGCAGACAAGCACACGGCCCACACTGATGGAAAGCGGTTACCGTGGCCTATGGACGCGTGCAACACCAGGGGCGTCACACTCGCGCTGTCGACCCTTTCCTTTATCCGCTTTCTAGAACCCATAATATAAGTTAGTGGTATGCCGGCTCGTTAAATATTTATGATTTAGTCCGCCAAAAAAAGGACGGATTCGATTTTTTTTTCTCCCACGAATATCCGCGGATACGGATACCCGGTACATCACTAATACAAGCTAGTTTCACTATACTTACTTTGAGGTCTAGATAGCACTGTCTATCTAGAATGTTCTAGAACATTTCTGTTTGTCTGCACAGAAGACAACCCGTCCGCGCCGCCACTCCTGAAGCAGCAGCGGGTCATCTCCCAGGATAGCGTGGTTAGCAGCTTACTTACGTAGCTTTGTAAAACTTATTTGACGGCCTCTGTAGCGTAGTGGTAGTGCATTCGACTGCTACGACAGGGGTCGCGGGTTCGATTCCCTCTCAGTGCAAATATTTGTAACCAAGCTAATGTCTATTTGCATTGGTCTGGGTATTTCTATGTATAACTCGAGAGCAATGAATCCGGGTCACTTAAAGAATGTTAAAAATCTCGGAAACTAAAAATGATAGGTTAATGCAATAAATTGTATTTAATAGACAATGTAATACTCCTTAAATGAAAGTAAAAAAAATATGAGTCACCATACATTTTATTAACACAAAATTACATAAAGAAAAAAACTGCTGATCTCTCCTTAAAACAAAAATAGGAAACATGAAATTTTTGAACTTTATTACGATTTTCTTGAATTTTAATACTTCGTATTGCCTCCTCGTGCTTCCATTACTGCGTTTACGCGGTTTGGCATGCTGTACACCAAGTTCCTTATACGATTTTGGGGAATATTCTCCCATTCCTCTGTGAGAGCAATTTTGAGCTCACGAAGCGTGATTGGGGGAGGGTTTCGTTGTTTTACGCATCTGCCTAGCTCGTCCCAAGCATGCTCGATCGGGTTGATATCCGGGCTGCGCGCTGGCCACTCCATACGAGTAATGTTCATCTCTTGAAGGTAGTCATTCACAATCCTACCTGTATGAGGTCGGGCATTGTCATGCATAAATATAGCATCCTCACCTAAATTGACCATAAATGGACCAACGTGATCATTGAGGATTTCTTCCACATATCTTACGCTAGTTAAAGAGCCGTTTTCTATGATCACCAGCTCTGTGCGACTTTCAGAAGAAATTCCGGCCCACACAAGTACAGACCCACCACCGTAGGCTACTTTTTCTTCGATGCATGCTTGCTTGAATCTTTCCCCTGGTCTTCGATACACTCTGTGTCTTCCATCGTGCTTGTAGAGCATAAATTTTGATTCGTCGGAGAACATAACTTTTGACCAATCTTCAATACTCCAATTTACGTGGCTCTGGGCATATCTTAGTCTCGAAATACGATGCCCACGCTCCAGTTTAGGGCCGTTTGCAGGTCTAAGGGGTTTTAAGTTAGATTCAGCAAGCCGACGTCTTACTGTCCATGCACTTGGGTTACTTCCTCCGAGGCGTCGAAACTGATTGGTGAGTTCAGTTCCTGTGAGAAAGCGATTTCGAAGCATGGTGTTCACCAAGTATCGGTCTTCTCGTGCTGTGGTACACCTGGTTCTGCCCGTTCCTGGTCTGCGTAGGTTAGAACCAGTTTCTTCGTAACGTCGGAGAACTCTTTGTACTGTTGACAGCGACACACCGACAGTCCTGGCTGTATCGCGCTGACTCCGGCCGGTTTCCAGCATTGTAAGTATTCTGGTGCATTCTTCAGGCGTAAGCGACATAATTTCAGCTTGAATAATGAATATAGAGCACTATCAACATGGTTTATGTACCCACATAAATGACAGATTACAAACAAAAGCAAAACCAAATGCTGTAATTTCGTAGTTCCATCTTCGAAAGTGGCCCTTTTTCAAATTTGATTTTTTTATGATATAACTTTACAATAACTAAGAAGTTTTAATACCTTCATTTAAGGAGTATTACATTGTCTATTAAATACAATTTATTGCATTAACCTAGCATTTTTAGTTTCCGAGATTTTTAGGATTCTTTAAGTGACCCGGATTCATTGCTCTCGAGTGTATTATGTAGTTACCTATTTACAAAAAATGTATCTAAGTATGTTTATCCGCATTCTGGAACCCATAAAACAAGCTAGTTAAACTAAGCTTACTTTCTATATAGCGCTGTGATTATACTATACAGCGCTATAGTATAGATAGAGTATAGTATACTATAGTCGTAGAATATTTATTTACTACTTATATACATAAAATATTTATATACTTTTTTTTTTTTTTTTGTGGCAACACTACGGCTAACATCTGATTGCATTTCGTCCCGTATTTATTTTAATTTATAATTAAATATTTCTATATTTAAGGCTAAAACTCATCACAAAACACAATTATTATACCATCACAAAGTGTATTTAGATTAAAACGTGTGTGTAAAAGTGATATAAATCAGTGAAAATTGCGCTCAGCTGATTTTGTTCACCGGCTAAAGTCAATGACACCGCATATTCGAAGTTATTTGTTTTTGATTTTGTGAACTTTGTCATCTCTTTATTACAGTTTTTCAGTGATTCTTACACAGGTAATATACCAATAACTACTAAATTATCATATTAGTTTATATTTACAGCGTACTCGATCAATTTCGTTTTGAGGTTACATATTTATTTTGTCGGGTACCTGCTGATCAAACTGCCTTTTGGTATTTATTACGCTTTAATTTTATAAAATCACAATGCCAGCCACGCGTAGCATGACTTCTGCACGCCGTGATGAGGCTAAACTAGATAATATTCTTAAAAAACTTGAGCTGACTTTGAAGGAATTAGAAGTATCCAAAGCGCTGGTTGAACAGTTGTACAAAGAAAGAGATGACAATGAAAAGGAGCTACTGGATAGTTTAAATAAATACGACTTGGTAAAAAAGCAGTTGACTGAGCTGCACACTGAGCATAGGTTAGTGTTAGATGAGCGGGACAGATTGCACAATATTGTGGATGGGTTTAGGGAGTGCAGCGACGAGTACGAGCTCGGCCTCAAGCGCATGTCGGTCTTAGAGCAGGAACTGCAAGAAGCCCACGGCCACATTACCCACCTTGAGGCTGAGAAACGTGACACCGTAGTATCCCATACCCACAATTTGTTCCATGAGTTAGTCGGTAGTGTGCCCAGCCTTGTTTCAACTGAACCTAACTTAGATCCCACAATTACTATTGACTTAACAAAGGATGATACCTTAATAGATTATACTTCTAACCCCAAGATGGGCATAGTTGAGTGCAGTAGGAACAAACTTAAGAAATATGTGAAAATTAATAAATATATAAGAAAAACACAGAAACTTATCAAAAGACAAAAATGTATGTACAAAAAAGTCAAGTATATTAAAGAAAGAAGGCAGCTCGGCGATGAGCTTGATATGTATTCCTTATTAATAGAAAATAATATTTCAGATTATAATAATAACATATTAAAGTTAGAAACAGAAATTAGTAATTTAAAAAAAACACTAGACCTAATGACTGTCAAGTATTGTAATGTTAAAAGGGAGTATCAGGAATACATTCTGGCCATGAAGGATCTGATGACTCCTAAATCCACATTACCATCAAAAGATAATTTACTCAGTCCTCATCCAGCCTGTATGTCCTCTCTGACTTCACCCAAAAGCTCTTCACTTGAGCCAAATAAAAAGCCCAGTAGCTCCTATGCGGAACTAAATAATGTACCATCTGAAATAGTGATGTTTTGTGATGAAATGGGGAAATCAATGGGTCAGGTACTAAGTTCATATTTAGAACAAAAGATAATTAACCATTGTATGCCGGGTTTAACTTATTGTACCATTATTGAAAAAATTAAGAATTACCGTTTAAACAGCCACAATACACTCTTAATTCTAGTGGGAGACAGGGGAAATGCAAACAGAAATGAGCTTATTAATTGTTTTGAATCACTGAGCTTATTAAATGTTAAAAATATAATTTTATTCACGCTTCCATATAGCCGTAGCTTGTCACAGGTAGAAAACAATATTAGATATAAGCTCAATCAAACACTGCATACATTGTCATATCATAACCCAAATAAATTCCACTTGATTGATATAAATTTATATTTAGAAAATAAATTATTATTGACAAAAAATAAATTCTATTTGAATAGTTCTTTTAAGAGACAGATAGCATCTTCGCTATCATATTATATTAAATATTCAGCCAAGAACTTGGCTAACCAACCTGCTTTTATTGAGCATAAAAATGACAATGTTTGTCTTGCGACCTTGGAATCTGTTCCAAATAAGAGTGACAATGACAATCATTTAAACTTAATTCTAGGACAATAGAAGAAATCTCTAGCAATTTAATTTTAGCGCCAAAGAATAAATCTATGTACATGAATATTATTCACCAAAATATTGCTGGCTTTTCTGGCAAAGAGTTAGAACTGGAATTATTTTTAAATGAAATGCATATTCATGTACTTTGCTTAACTGAACACTGGTTAGAAGAACATGAACTGTTAGTTAATATTGATAATTTTAAAATCATTAGTTCGTTTACTAGAGATTCCGCTATAAGAGGTGGATCATTAATTTTGATTAATGACAATTTAAAATCTAAAGAAAGAAAAGATATAGTAGCACTCTCAAATGAGCGAAATATTGAAATATCATGTGCAGAGCTCGAGCAATTCATTATTGTTAGCGTCTATAGACCTCCCTCTGGAGATTGCCACCTGTTCTTATCTATTATGGAAGATATCTTAAAAAAAATATGTAAATGTAAGAAGTCGGTAGTTGTATGTGGCGATTTTAATATTGATATTTTAGAAAACACTCAGAACGCGGTAAGGTTCCTCAATCTTTTTAAATCCTTTAACTTACAAAATCTCTTTTGTGAACCAACTCGCACTACATCCACAACAGCTACCTGCTTGGACAATATTTTTACTGACGGCAATGTAAGTGAGAAGTCTAAAATAAACTTCATAAAATCAGATCATGAAGGTCAGTTAGCTAGATTTGAGCACCAACATGCTCCATTATCCAAAAATATTGTATGTAGACCAATCACAAATTATCGATTAGAAAAATTTAAAGAAAATATTGACAATAAAGTGCCTCTTTTGGAGCCGCGTAATGATGTGAACCCGAATGATCTTTACAAAGATCTGTTCGGAGTGATCCAATACGAATTTGATAATATTTTCACTAAAAAAACAATAAATATTAACCCATTCAAAATTAAATTTAGTGATTGGGCTACGCCTGGAATCCATAAAAGTAGAAAGAAATTGTATGAGTTATACGAAACAAAGGCATGTACAAGCAATCCACAAGTTATTGAACATACTAAAAAGTACTCAAAAATGTTCAAAAAAGTCTGTTCAATAGCCAAATCTAACTATATTCGAGCCAAAATACAAAAATCTGATAATAAAATTAAGGCAACCTGGAATGTTATTAACAAAGAAACCTGTAAAGCAAGGTCACGTGATCGATCCTTCGAATTAAAAATAGATGATAAACACATTAATACTGATGCCGCAGTGGCCAATGCCTTTGAATCCTTTTTCACAAATATTCCTATTACCACTACAAGTAAATTGAATTCTTCAAAAAATGTAGCCGCGTCTCTTCTTGAAACTAGTGTTGAAAAATGTAATGTTAATTTTGATTTTCAGTACATTGACCCTGTAACCATTCTTAAAACTTTTAAAGAACTAAATATTAAAAAAACTGAAGATCTTTGGGGCATTTCAACCAATATAATAAAACCAGTAATGCCCACTATTGCGCCTTATCTTGCATTTATATTTAATCAATGTATAGATGATAAACAGTTTCCTACTCTCATGAAGTACAGTAAAATCATTCCGTTATTCAAAGCAGGGGAAAAAAGTGATCCATCAAATTTTCGGCCTATCTCCATACTCCCAGTCCTCAGTAAAATTTTTGAAAAAATAATATTTAACCAACTGCTTTCACATTTTACGTGCAATAAGTTACTTCATGATAAACAATTTGGTTTCACTAAAGGTAGAAACACAACGGATGCAGGCGTTGCACTCATTAAACATATATTTGATGCTTGGGAGGAGAAGCAGGATGCCATCGGTATCTTCTGTGATCTTTCGAAAGCTTTTGATTGTGTTGATCACGAGACTTTGTTATTAAAATTAGGTCACTATGGTGTTTCGAACGGTTCACTTAGCTTGCTTGAGTCTTACCTCACTGGCAGAGTACAAAAAGTCAACATTAATGGCACCAATTCATCTGGTGCCCCATTAGTCATGGGAGTACCCCAGGGCTCGATACTAGGACCCCTTTTATTCTTGATATATGTAAATGATCTTCCTTACTTCACTGAAAATCTTTGTGAAATAGTATTATTTGCTGATGACACATCATTAATTTTTAAAACTAACAGGCAAAAGCTAGTATTTGACGATGTAAATAATATTCTCTCTGAAATATTGTATTGGTTCACAAGTAATAACCTGCTACTCAATGCTAAGAAAACAAAATGTGTAAAGTTTACGATGCCTAATGTAAAACAGGTAGATACTCATATTGTAATGAACGATGAAACTGTTCAAATAGTCGATACCACAGTTTTTCTTGGAATCACTCTAGATAGTAAACTGCAATGGGGTTCTCATATCACAGCCTTAGCAGGAAGACTCAGCTCAGCAGCCTATGCGGTTAGAAAAATAAGATCACTAACTGATGAGGAAACGGCACGATTAGTTTATTTTAGCTACTTTCATAGCGTAATGTCGTATGGTCTGATGCTGTGGGGCTCAGCTGCAGATATTGAGACCATTTTCATATTACAAAAACGAGCGATACGAGCTATCTATGGCCTCAGACCCCTTGACTCGCTGAGAGAACTATTTAAAGAAATTAATATTTTAACAGTTGCTTCTCAATACATTTACGATAATATCTTATATGTACGCAAAAATCTAGATCTCTTCCAAAAAAAATCGGACGTTCACAATTATAATACGAGAAATAAGAATAAACTTGTAGTGCCAATGCTAAGGCTTCATAAGGTTGGTAATTCGTTTGTAGGTAACTGGATAAAAATGTTCAATAAAATTCCTCAGGATCTGGTTGACATGCCACTTAATAAGTTTAAAATTGAAGTAAAAAATTGTTTAATGAAAAAAGGTTATTATAAATTAAATGAATATTTTGATGATAAAAATGCATGGTCATCCTAATCTCTTGCTCGCTCGCACTTTAAAAATTGTATTAAATAAAAACATAAAAAAATATAAAAATAAATAATGGATAATCGTGTTCACTGAGTTTCTTGCTGGTATCTTCTCAGTAGAACCAACATACTGAACCAGCGGAAGAATCATTTTCTAATGATTATTATTTATTGTATTTATATTTCTTGACATATTTTTTTTTTACTGTAAATTTTTGACGTTCATATGTGCTCCTTGTGTGCCTAAATTGAATAAATGAAATTGATTCTTTGATTCTTGATTATAAAAAATGAGATGTTAAGTCAACCAGTTTCTAAAGACGATGATGTTGTGTCTTGAGTCAAAGGGTAAAATAACAAGCCCCACTGTTGACAGCCATCGCAGTCGAAGCCCTTGGCCAAATCGTCGCCACTGGCGGTGCCCCTGGCGGAGTCGCCGGAGCCCGAGTACGAGGAGGCGGCCGACCTCTCCACCAGCATCGCCAAGCTGCGTTGTCTGCTGCAACAGCGGGCTGAGGTCAGCCCCAGGTCAGCCCCACAGTGACATACGTATAGATTCATAATTGGTACACATGTTCGCGAGCTACGATGCCATTGACATACACATACACACATCAAACTTGTCACAACACACCCACGCACACACGCACATATATACATTAATGAATTAATACATACCACACACACAGGCACGCAAACTCACACACACACACACACACACACACACACACACACACACACACACACACACACACACACACACACACACACACACACATAACACGCAACATCCTGTCTTTTTTGGTATGGGGGTTAAAAATAAGCCTAAACTCAAACTATGACTTCATTATTTTTAGTTCCCATAAATGAAATATAATCAATAAAAATAAGGTGTTTGGTTGTGTCGTGTATAGGGCGGAGGATGTGTGGTGGGAGAGTGCGGAGGAGACGAGAGGGAGGACCCAGCACCATCACTCTTCGCGACCCGTCGACACCGCCACGCTCGCTGGTAATCCTACTCGTATATTATAAACTAGCTTCCGCCCGCGGCTTCGCCCGCGTGGAGGTCGGTATCGCCACCAAGTCTATTTTATAAAACAAATTGCCACTCCACTCACTACTCCACTCTCCACTCTCCACTCTCCACTCTAACTCTTCACTCCACTGGTCTCCACTCATCTAACCAAAACCTTTCTAATAAAAAAACCCCCATCAAAAACCAATAATCGCAATGCACGTAAAAAACTACTTAACGTATTTTGATGAGGTATTTTTATTAGAAAGGTCTTGCTTAGACTTCAAATTTACCCTATGTTTGGTTGTAATTGGCTTAGTAGAACTGGAGACATGACCAAAAAATTATGACCTAGCTTAAAACGACGCACGGGCGGAGTCGCGGGTATCAGCTTGTATAAAAAATAGCCTTTTTTCCGTGCGGAAATCCTTATGGATACCTACCTACGGCCAGCGGGGCAGGTTATGTTGGACTCTTACTGACTAAAACCGCACGCCGTCTAGGGCCTTCTGACGCCAGGATGTAAGGCGGCCAACGCTCTGGCGCAGCTATTACCCAAAATGAGGGGGCCGGATGACTCCTGCAGGAGGCTCTACGCGGGGATCATGCGGTCCATAGCCCTGTACGGGTACCCGATCTGGGCGGAGGCCCTGAATAGCCGTAACAGGTGTACACTGGGAGCGCCGTAGCGCGTTATGCCTATACTGGTGGCGAAAGGAGGCGCGGGAGCGGGGACTGGACCCGGAGCCTCGAGTAATCGAGGCCGTACACGCCCAGCTCCGCAGGGATACCATGGTGAGGTGGCAGGACCGACTTGGGCAAACGCGAGCCTATCGACTATAAAAAAAAACCAAGCGCGGGGCACGCCATTATAGCGGCGGTAAGACCCATAATGGACTGGCTGGAGAGGCCTCATGGGGGCCTCTCGTGCCGGCTGATGCAGGTGATCTCTGGTAAGGGGTGCTTCGGGAGTCACTTGTGTCTGATTCGGAAGGAAGCGACGCCCGAGTGCCATCACTGCGATGCGGGCGACGACTCAGGATTGCACACGCTGGCCGAGTGTCCGGCGTGGAAGGTGCCGAAACAGGCCCTCCTGGCAGCCCTCGGGGTGGGAGTCCTCACACTGCGTTCGGGAGAGGTCACAGAGCTCTCCCGGACGGCGGCGACGAAGGCGTCGGAGGTCTAACGACCTCTGTCGGAGCCGCCTGTCACCCTAGCAGAAGCAGGCCGAAGCGGCGGCGCGTGAAAGCGCACCCATACTATTCCGGGCGCATGACGGGAAAACCGTGGTTGCCAAACCCGAGGGGGCCATCTCAAATCCGGAGATGGCCCGGGTCAAGTCAGGGTGCGAGGGAAATGCTCTATGGGCCATCTTACACCCTGGCGTCAGAAGACCCTAGACGGCGTGCGGTTTTAGTCGGTAAGAGTTCGACATAACCTGCCCCGCTGGCCACGGGGTGGGTATCCATGAGGATTTCTGCACGGAAAAAAGGGTGTAAGGGGGCCTATAGAGCATTTCCGTCGCACCCCGGCTTTGTATAAAAAGTAGCCTAATATGTTGTCCTGTAAGCGATGGTAGCTGAATGGATAAGAACGCGGCCTCTACTCAGAGGTATCGAGTTCGAATCCGGCCGGACAGTACCAATGTGAATTTCACTTTGTGGAATTTATATATGCTAATCAAATGATTTACCATCTGCTGACGGTGAAAGAAAAACATCTTAAGGAAACCCACATGTCCTAGAAGAAATTCTAAGGACATATTCGATCCACCAAACCCCATTAGGCCAGCGTGTGTGGATTAAGGTCTAAACCCTCTCAGCTCTGTCGTTATAGGAGAGGAGACCCGTGCCCAGCAGTAGGACATAAATGGGTTGATATTATTATGTTGTTCAGAAGTATGAACTATAATAAATCGTACCAAGTTTGATCAAAATCCCTCCAGTAGTTTTTTATCCATGCGTGCACAGATAGACAAATAGACAGAAAGACAAAAAAATTACTGATTGCATTTTTACCATTGGTATTGATCACCAATCATCCCCGAATAGTTATTTTGTAAATATTTCAATGTACAAAATTTACCTCTCTACAGTTTTATTGACGTAACCTACGACAAACTTATTATTTGCGGTTGGTGCAGTAATCGGGTCTAGGGATTGAACCGCAAAATTAAGTTTGTTTTTTATTGTATAATTTATCGGTCAAGTTACTTATAGTGTGAAGCTAGCTTATAGCATGTTTAACATAATAACACCATTCAAATATGCGTGTTTAGATTACACGTTGTTACAGAATGCGTTGAAGATATAAACGTTCACTGCTCGTTCCCCGTAGGTGAGAGCGTGATAATAAGTAGCCTATGTGTTGACCCGACTTCCTAATAATATTCTTGCCAAATTTGAAGTAAATCCATGCAGTACTTTTTGAGTTTATCCCGGACATACATACAGACAAACAGACAAACAGACAAACAGACAAAAATTCTAAAAACTATATTTTTGGCTTCGGTATCGATTGTAGATCACACCCCAAGTATTCTTTTAAAAAAATATTCAATGTACAGTTTTGACTTCTCTACCATTTTATTATATGTATAGATTAATGTCCGTTTGCGCGCATAAGTACGCACGTATATGCGTGTACTTATGTGTGCGTACGTATATGTGTGTACATGTATGCGTACATTTCGAAGTTATGTGTGTATTTATCGCAGGTTTATAAATGCCCGGTAATGGCAATAGGCTCGCCACCTATTACATTGGGACCTAATCATAAACTGGCGAAATGTGGGTGCTAGCACCTCTGCCTACCCTTCGGGGATATATAGGCGTGAGTTTATGTTATGTTATGTTATGTTATGTTACTATAAACTAATGTGCGTGTACGTTTGCGTGGGTGCGTACGTATGTATGTGTGCGTACGTATATGTGTGTATACGTACAATAATCGTAACCTTTTAACTTGTAACAGTTTTTTAATTATTTTTATTATCAATTGTGCAGATGAGTACGATATGACCATGGACAGGAATTCCTCCCCCGGCCAGACCTCCATCAACATGCAGAGACTTGACAAGTGAGTACATTTTTCTGCTGTACATCATTTTGCTCAGAGCCTTTACGCAATTCAGTCAGTTTCAGTCTAACTACGAAGCGGTGTACTTACTTCGATATTTTCCGTGAAGGAAGAAAAGAAAGAAAAATGTTTATTATTTTGAACACAAAAATTCTAAAAATAAACAGTAAATCTGCATCCGGAGTGCAAGCGTTCGGCGCTTAGCGTACAGCGCACAGCGTTTTTTGATAGTGAAGGAGAAATAGTCGATAATGTATCTATATTGAAAAATAATTCAGGGTATCGACAATTCCTCAAATAGTCTAACGAATTAAACACTTATTTTTTCCGTGGATATATAGAGTGAATTTTTCAACTGGGCGTGGATGGCTATATCCTAAACAATGAAGAAGATCACACGAATCTCGAGCCCGATATTGATGAAAACTAACACTACGTCATTAGATTTTCCAAAAATCAATGGTCCTTTTAAAAAAAACCTCCTGTATTATAGCACCATTCGATAGTACCGCTAGTAAGTAACGAATTCTGAGAAGTAATGAAGAATTAATGAATGAAAAATTTACGGCAAAAAAAGGATTATTTGAGGAATTATCGATACCCCGAACTTCTTTACTAATTTTTTCCCCTCAATATCGGCGAGTATCGCTGTACGCTGAACGCTGAACGCCGCCACTCCGGACGCACACTAATACTTATCTGTGAAGCGACTACCATCTAATTTGTCTGCTTTTGTGATATAATATTGGGCGATTTTCACATTCATTCACACACTTCGCTAAGGAGGGAAGTGGATTATGTCAATTGATGTATGATCAATTTTAATGCGGATTCCTTTTTGTCTGAATGTATATAAAAACCCTGCCCGAACGAGCAATCAAACTTTAGTTACGAATACTTAATAATGAATTTTTTAAACTTATTCAATTAATCGTAGGTTATATTAAACCCGGTTTAGTTGTACTGATATTTGTTAGTGAAATTCAGACTTTGGAGGTGTAGTTCTTTTGAGAATCAAGGTGAGTTCTGCAGATTGTTCCAACGCACGGTGACGGGCGTTTTCAACTCGCTCAAGACGGCCGTAGGGGCGGAGGGCGCGGAGGGCGAAGCACCCTCGCGAGCCCTGCACGATTGGACCTACGTATGCGCCAATATGGATCTCAGTGTAAGTAGCTTAATTTATTTACTAGTTATTTGGTCTGCCCTTCGGTCATTTCTCCGACTCTACTCCACAGAACCGACTAAAACTGCACGCTGTCTCAGGCCTTCGACGTCATGCTGTAAAGTGACCCAGTAAGGCATTTCTCTCGTACCTGATTTCCCCGGGCTATCTTCGGCTTCGAGATGACCCTCTCGGGTTTGAGGACCACAGGACCATAAGGGGGGGGTTCTGTACCGCCGCTTCGACAGGCTAATAGGCAGTTCCACCCATTACCCCCAGGCTTGCCCTCATGGTGGACGGAGGTAGTTTCTTAACAAGATGTCGCAGACAGTATAACCCCCCCCCCCTGTGCAGGTGGGGGGTGCGGTGGCGCGGCTGGTGGGGTCGCGGCGCGCCTTCACGCACGTGGAGGCGGCGCTGGACTCGCTGGACCAGCTGCACCCGCCGCCGCTCCAGAGGGGGGGCACGCCCGACGACTTCGGTAAGTCTTGTGTAGCTCCCCTGTGCAGGTTCATACGTATGCTATACATGGGAACACCCAAATACTCCGTAATACTTTATTTCGAATTTCAATGTCCCGATTTTCAAAAGTCCGAATTTCATAATACCTAAGAATTTTAACCTAAACCTTTCGTGCTCACCTAAGCCGAAGCTGCGGTGAGCACGAAATGAGCGTTGTATACATACAATACTCCTTTCGTGCTCATTTCATGAGATTTTTGACACCTCTAAACCCAATATATCACAGGTTAAATATAATCCTTTGTTTGATTTCCCTAAATGTACATACTACACGTTCGCTATAAATTGAGACCTGACCGCTAGACGTCACCGGCGCTTGTTTGTACAGCGCACAAAAAAATATCGTAAAAAAGCTTCTGCCCGAGTCGGTACCTACCTGTCTACCTATTTTTTTGCGAACAGTACATCACGGGCGACTGAGGGGCAGCGCAGGAGGAAGTAGGCGGAGAGCCCAGGTCTCAACTTATAGCGCACGTGTTATACATACATATTATATATATGTGTATGAAGTGCCACGTGTTGTTGCACCGACAGACGAGTGGTGCGGCAGCTGCGGCTCGTGCTGGTGCGGCGCGTGCGCAGTGGCGGCGCGCGCGGGCCTCGTGACGTCACACGTCGCGCACCGCCTCGCCACCTTGCTGCTGGCAGGCATGCCATCTATACTGATATATAATTGCACTAATACTTAGAAATGAAAATGAAATTGTAAACTTGGGTTATGTTATATAAACTCCGTGGCCTATGATGTTACACTCGTCCATAGGCCACGGTGACCGCTTCCCATCAGGTAGGCCGTACGCTTGTCTGCCACCTAAGTGGTATAAAAAAGATGTTTGTCTGTTTTTTTGCGATGAGTGCAAAAACGACTGAATGGGTTTTGATGCAGTCAATTTTGTTTGAAGGTTTTGGCCAGACTTAAATCTTACTCATATTTGATCACAATCGATTGAGTAGAACCGGAGGAGGTCAATCCGGCTAGTTATAAATGTATACATTTTTTCAGATCTTGGCGAATCGTTGCTAGAGTCTTGGCTGAGTGACCTCGGGTCGTGGCTCCGTGACCAAGTGTTCGTGATATTTGAGCAGTTGTCAGAGCGAGACGACACTAGTTTCTCCGCCTCCACAGTCAACAGGCCCCTAGACGTGGAGAAGACTTGCCAGGCAGTGATGGAGAACACCCCTGGTATAATACTGATTCGCTTTTCATCTACCAAGGAACTTGAAAGAAACTGCTCTTAACCCTTGACATGGGCATTTTTCTCCGGGGTACGAGGAAGGGTGCGGGTTTCATTATGACACACATTGGGATAGGCCTAAATTGGAATAGACTGACATAACATAACATAACATAACATAAACTCACGCCTATATCCCCGAAGGGGTAAGCAGAGGTGCTAGCACCCACATTTCGCCAGTTTAGGTTGTTTAGGTCCCAATGTAATAGGTGGCGAGCCTATTGCCATTAACCGGGCACTTATAAACCTGCGATAAATACACACATAACTTCGAAAAGCATCGAAAAGTCATTGGTGTGTGCCATGGTGAACCTGGGATCGAACCCGAGACCTCGTCTCAGCAGTCTATTACCCAAACAACTAGGCTACCGCGGTTGTTAAAATATAGACTGATCGATCTTAAATCTATATACATCAAAAATATTTGTCCCCTAGCTCTGCTGAAAGTCTTCGGCGAAGAGACTGTCTCCTCGGCCACTAAGCTGTTGGTGAGCAGCTTCACTCACAAGGAGGTGAACAAAGACATCGCCTTCAGACTCCTGGACATGCTCGCCGGCCAATTCAAGATGGCCGCCGGACTAAAGAACCCATCCTTCGATAGTAATTAGTTTCTGTACCGTTCTCTGACTTGTCCCCTCAGTATGACGTGCGTAGACACATTTCTTCTATTCTCTCGAGCAATGACATTGGTATTTGGGGGGGGGGGGGGGGGGGGAAGGAAGAAAATATCATGCAAGTGTAGATGACGCTTTGGCCACTTGATAACTTTTTTTCTACGATTTCTTTGGTTGAGAGAAATAAAAGAAAAAATTCTACGACATTCTACACAGCGCTCTCTATATGCAATGCAAAGTAAGCATAATTTAACTAGCTTGTGTTATCGGTTCTAGAATGTGGTTCTAGAAAAGAAGAGATAATGTGTACGTACGCCATGCTGAGAGGGTTGTACGTTTATAATTTCCCTCCGAATATTAAAAGTATTGTATTAATTAAATAAGCTTAGATGACTCGGTCCACTGGGCCAAGTAGGAGGGGTAGACCCAAGAAGAAAAGTAAGGTGAGGTTTAGGCGACAAGCAGATGGCGGGGCGGGGCGGTCAAAATGACCGCGACGTACTCTTATTATATACGATTATAAAGTTGAATTTGTCCGCGTAATAGCTAATATCGGTTGTCAGTCATACGCGGGCTAAATGCGATCTAATGATAGTAATAATAAGAGTGCTTCGCGGACATTTTGACCGCCCCGCGCCTCCGTCTGGTTATTGCCTTGGGTGACGTTTTGGTCACGTGACAATTTTCTGCGATTTCATTGCAGAGGGCAAGTGTGTAAAGATGTTGACTCTGCCTACCCTGATGGATTAGGGGTGTAGGTATGTTGATAGAATAAAGTTTTGTGGCCGGCGGTTACTTAGTGGACAGTGCACAGTGCGTCGACTATGTTTTCTCAAAATGTTATGCAGTTTTGAAGAATTTTATTTATTCAACGTTATTTTTTTACTTTTAAGAACTAGAATGTTCTACCCGCACACGTTTCCTTCTTCCTACAATCCCGGATTCTTTGAGCGGGACGTGAAAAACCATCTGTCTAGGCCGTCAAGGTAGGGACCGCCGTTTTAAGACGAATGGTGTCTAGAATGGCGGCCCGAACCCTCTGGACTTTACCCTAGCTTCTTACCATCCAGCGGGGTAGTCAACTGACGGACCGACATAAAAAAAAACTTATAAACATATACATTGTTAAACCATTGTTAACATGGTACGTGTATGTAATGGTGACCCTCTTTCCTGAGACTTTACTTTCCGCTTACCATCAGGCGAGGTGAAGTCAAATTGACGTGTCCTATATATAAAAAAAACAATAGAAAAACCCGATTGTTATATAAATATGTACTTGACAATGATACAGAACTGAAAATCAGACAATAAATAAATTTGAGTACGTCAAAATGTTTCTAAAACTCCATTTTTTTATACTACTGAGGTGGCCGACAAGCACACGGCTCACCTGGCATATCATGTATGTGCTTTTAATGACCTACCTAAGAGCCATGGCCATGGCCCCATTTCAGGTAAACAGGATTTTTTGGCATCACAAAATACAAATATCTAAATTGATGGATTGTCTGTTTGTCAGGGCTGAAACTGCTCCTCTTTGTAAAAAATCCGAGTACAAAAAATAATACATAAATATTAAAAAATCTGCATAATTTCCTTTGATGAGGCCGTCAAGCCGAGGGCCACCACTAGCACTATCGGTGTATGTAGTGGTGACCCCCGGTCCTGAGACTTTACCTTTAGCTTACCACAGGCGAGGTGAAGTCATGTTGATGTCCAATATATCAAAAAAATGTTAGACTAGGCCATTTCCAGCGTCATTTCAGACAAGTCGACACACTGCTGTGTTCCTTAAAATTGTTCCAAAGAGTTTTATATTGCTATCGTTTTAATTACTACTTAACTATACTGTTCTAGTCTTTTGAGATCTGTTGTAAATCTAATATGTAAAAGATTATTATATAATTATGTTTTTAGTTCTATAAGCGTTGTTCAGGATTTAATTGAAGTAATAATTGCGAAAGTTGTAAAACCGGTATTACTTTTTAACCGCCTTATAAAAAGGAGGAGGTTCTCAATTCAACTGTATTTTGTTATGTTTGTCGACTGGGTGAACCGGTTTTGATGTTTTTTTAAATTTAAATGTTGGTGCTCCCATATACTTGGTCACATTTTGGTTATTGGAGTTAGTGGAGCCATCTATCGTAATTCGTTCGAACTACGGAAACAATGAACCGTATTGCAATTGTTTTTAAACATTATTTTTAGATTCTCCGCCCGATTAATTGAATGAATTTTTTAAGCAATTGCATGCTAACTACTCCCAATGATTTTCTGATCGGAACGGACGGTAGATGTCTCCACCGGTGACCTTAGCCGTAAAATATATCGGAAAATTTCGAGCATCTAGAATGGGTCCAGGTAGCTCAGTTGGTCAGAGCATTCCACCTGTAAGGGACTGGTCACGGGTTCAAGTCCCGTCCTGGATGATCGTTTTTTCCGATCAGAAAATCATTAAGAATTGTTATGCTGAAGCTTATAATAATATGGAATAATTACTTAAGTTTATCAAAGTAGTCAAATTGAGATCCTTCTTTCTTTTTCGATGTTCTTTTTTCGTCGGTTAAAAATTGTCCAGAAAACGGTTTATGTGCCTACAAAATTGAATTTATGCATTTTATCATGAATTTTAAATGCCTGAACAGATCTGATTCCGCTGTAATGCGAGTTATTAACGATACATTCCAATACTAAATGTTAATGTTAAGAGAAAAATATATTATAATGGTCAACGGTTATATATATTTGTTTAATTACTTGACACCTACTTCGCCATATATGGGCCAAAGTTGAGGGTGGAAGTAAGTGTTACGCCAAGAAGCACGAGGTGGTCGGTCCTCGGAAGGTCTGCCACCAACAATGAAACACAGTATTCCAAAAACCATTATTTATTTCTACAAAAATATTAAATATCACAGAGATTGCATATTTGTTATATTTCTTAAAACACGATGTACAGACAGCAACAAGTACAAACTGTTCTGTCTCGAGGTCTCAGACTGGCCCTGGCATTTTAGATGACTATGCTATCCATATAAATTTGTCTCAGTGCATTAACGTTCTAAGCAATCGATTTAATCACTTATCATTTAAAACAAAATAATATTTCATCATAAATATGCATATGTAGTGAACGTCCAAAGTAGATGCTCATTATCAGATTTAAAAAATGAAAGCATGCATGAAAATTATGATTGAAATTTAGATTAAAACAGCATTTACGACATACTTAATAAATTATTTTACTCAATAAAGAATTTTCAATATCTGAAAATAAAAATCTACTTTTGATGCTGACTGTACTACCTAAGATATGTAGGTAGGTGCATAATTTTACTTTTTAGTTGAGCAATGAGCTTCATTGAGCATAATCTTCAGAAAAAAAGTAGGGTCAATTTTTTTTTCAAAATATTGATAGGTATAAACATTTTAAATTAAAATTAAAATCGATGCTCTGTGAGCAATAAATACATTTCATTTACTGTTTTATACGCAATATAGTCCCAAAGTAAAAATTAATAATGATTTGCTTATATTATGAATACAATAGAATTTTTAATATTAACATAATAAAAACACTCATGTTCTATATTCCGATGTATAGTACAGTCAGCATAATAAATCTAGATGTACTACGATCTCTGATGCTGACTCTACTAAATTGTACCTGGCCTGCAGGTTACCTTTCATATAGTATTCGTATATGTAATATAAATTTGTATCTAGTAACTTTACATTAAAATTTATTGTATTCATAACATAGGCAGGGATGGTTTTATGCCTCGTCACTTTGGGCATTAATCAGGCATTTATTTATTTATGTCCAAAATCTGGATGGGTTTATAGGTACCCTGTCATTTTGGGCATTTATCGGACATTTATTATTTATGCCCTGGTATTTGGGCCTAAGTAATAAATGTCTGAAGTTTTAGGATCCCTTATTCCACTCTGACCAACTGAAAACTGATCAACTATTCGTTTCCTAACGACACAACTATATGATTGGTCGGTTAGGAAATAAAGCCCTACTGTAGTTAAAGGATCCTTTAAAACGGAATAGTTTCTCTAAACATTACAACTACCCTTTATTGTCTTACGAATGTTACCATCTTAAAAAATTAAATAAGTCTTAAATTAATAAAATTATGTCGTTGCTTAAATTAATTAAATTCATTGGCTAAAGCACGCTGGTCCCTCAATCAAAATGTAATTAACTAAATAGGAAGGAAACGTTTGACCAAAGTATTTACACGTTCAAAAGCTATGGCGTCGTTTCTAAACCTAAACACTATATCTGTCAGAACGTCCTAATAGGGCAAGAAATGGACCGTCCCTACGTACAATACCCTAATTGCAAAATACTAATTTAATAGGAGAACATATTTAAATTTTAAACAAGTATTTTATCATATTCTATTTAACGTAAGGTAATGGTATTTTGGACTAAACTTTTTGCCTCCTTCCACTTGAATCCACCAATCTCGATCGACATGTGGATCTGGGGATAATTATTTTTCCACTTTAATCCACCGGTGGATTCATGGATACTTTTAATTCCTCAAGAATCCACCAGTGGATTCATTGAGTACTTTTTTTTCCTCATTAATCCACCGGTGGATCCTTGACTGCTTTTTCTTCCTCATTAATACACCGGTGGATCTAGGGATATTTTTATTCCTTTTCAATCTACCTACGTACATAACGGCATGATTATAAATTCATTATTGTTACGGTGTTATCTACAGTTAATAAATCTTTTGTGAGTATTGACATTTCTTCAACAAAATTCCCAAGGATATCATGACTTTACCTCTGTAATAAAATAAATTTAAAAATTCTGTAAAGAGTCATTTATTAGGAAAGGGCTAAATATATAATAGTTATTATTTAGATGACACAGAAGCATGGAATTAAGTTTGAAGATCTTATGTGAAGATTTTGATAGTGGATCCAAGTGGCATAGAAAATATATTAGTATTTTTGGATCCCCTCGCTTGTGGATCGAAGTGGCATATAATAATTATGTGTATTATTCGATCCACTTGATGGTGGATTCTTGAGGAATTAAAAGTATCCATGAATCCACTGGTGGATTAAAGTGGAAAAATAAGTATCCCCAGATCCACATGTGGATCGAGATTGGTGGATTCAAGTGGAAGGAGCCAACTTTTTTAACAAAACAATAGTTTCGGGTGTCCTAGCCTAGGGTCTTACTGTGAGCAGTTCAACTCAGGGAAAGAGATGGCGTTATACATGGTGCATAGCTTAGTCCCTCTCCCTGAACTGAACTGGGCCCGTAGACAAGTGTCAAAAGTCTAAATAGTTAAGGAAACGAATAGATCAGGTCGACCAATCACACTCCAGCTCGTGATTCCGCCGGGCGCGCGCATCGTACGCCGGCGACGAGCTTGGATGTGATTGGTCGACCTAATCTATTCGTTTCCTTAGCGATCGTTAGTGATTTAGACTTTTTACACTTGTCTACGGGGGCTGTATCACATTTGAATAGCAATTAGGAGCTCATAGTATGGGGCTGAAGGTCATAATAACAAAACCTGCAAACCAAGTATCTGCTACTTAGGTGATTGTACTCAGGGACCGTCGAAATAAGAGCTACATTACACATTTCCAATTTCACTAGTTATTTTTACTACTCCATACATTAGAAGCCATAAAATGTCAGACGCCCGTAATTATTTACTCGAATAAATATAGCACAAAAAAGTTAACCTAGTACGTATTTGGAAATAAAAATCATCGGAGTTTGAGAACTTCAGGGCATGTTTTTAAATCACATATCGTAAGCAGAACACTATGTATTTTTAAACGAGTAGTGTTAAAAGTACAAGAAATTTTCGCTAAAAGACTACCTCACAAACTAATTGATACCTATAGGGCTTCTTAAGATAATGCCCTGCTTCATGGACTGTATAAAACTTACGAACGGAACGCATTGAAGAATACAACTGATGACCCTAAAGTCAACCACTTACTTATACGTACGAGTAAGCTCGCACACTCGCACAATAGTCAGCTACTACACGGCAAGCGTCATTTGATTCAGTTACGTAGGTACCGTAAAATGGGGTGAATAGGGATTAAATGGTAAAATGGAACATTAAACGGTGTAGTTATTATCTTTTATGCAAAACTATAAACCACTTCCACGTCACAATGAAGAGAATCATCGAATATCCGGTAAAATTTTCTAAAAGAAATTATTAAAACAATTCTGGATAGTAATCGTTTTATTCCTATTCACCCCTTGATCCCTATTCACCCCGTTTTACCCGGTAGCGAAAAAAAAAACATCTCTTGTATAGTTGTAACTCAAAATTCACTCGCACATGGTTAGTCGCCGCTATTTATGACACAGTCTTGTCTTCGGTGCGTTCTGTCCGTAGACTTTATACTTCCATACCCTGCATACTACAGAGCATTATAAAACTATTACAAAATCCCCTTCATTCGGCTTGCTATTGCCGAACCCGTGCAGTTATTTTTACAGTGCCGTGACGGTATCTAGGTCATCTTCCCGGGTGATGTCTGTGGGTGGAGGGGGGGACGGTGGTGACGGCAGGGGCTCCAGCTCGATGTCTGTCGACAAGCCGGCGTTGTCCGTGAAACTTAGGAACATCTGCACAAAAATACAGATATAAGTAGGTATTGTGCCAAAGTAAGTATTTGAGAAAAATATTTGTGAAATAAACTTCATTTTTCACATTACTTGTGGGTCAGACTCAATTACTCTTAATTTCTTCAGCTGAATACTTTACTACACCATAAATTACTTTATTACAAAATGTTATTTTATGTTGAATCTTTTCAAAGCTCATTTTTTGTAACATTTTTTAACAAATAGAAAATATTATAATTAAATAAATAAATATTCTGTGTTATTTTACACAACGCTCTCTAGACCCAAAGTAAGCATAGTTTAACAAGCTTGTATTATGGGTTCTAGAATGCTTATAATACTTTTTTAAAATTATATTTCCTATTTGTTTAAAAATGTTACTATATAGTTCATTGCTAGGAAAAGAATGATACCTGTTCTAGTGAGCTTTGGTTGACGGTGTAGTCTTCGATGTCGCACGTGGACTGCATCTCCGCCATCAGCCGGAAGATGTCGCTTAGTCGCGTCGTCACTTCCTTGTTGTTCACTGAAATGTCATTTTGTAATTCTCGTAAAAAAATGTTCCATTTTTTTATACCACTTAGGTGGCTGATAAGAACACGTCACCGTGGCCTATGGACATGTGCAACACCGAGGGCGTCACCCACGCGCTGCCGACCCTGAAGAGAAAGGCCGGGGGTAGGAAAGTGTGGGGAGGCTAGGAAGGGGTGGGGGAAGGAGGGGTGCAGTGAGCTCTGGCTACCCTACTTACCGGCGGGAACACAACACGATGGTTATTATGGCCGCGGTGTTCTGTAAGGCGGAGGTACTACCCCAGTCGGACAGCTCATTTCGGACGGGAGATACCGTCGGGTCCTACCTCCATTATGGTGATGATGAGACTGACCTGTGACGTGTGTAGGGATGAGCACGTGCAGGGTGTGCTGGTGCAGGACGCGCAGGGAGGCGTGCGGCGCGTGCGCGTGCAGGCGGCGCCACGCGGCGCGCGCTCCTTGCCTGCCCGCCCGGCACTGCACCACGTAGCCCCCGCCGAACCTGTGCCGCAAAGACAGTCAGAGGTGAGGCAGAAGTTCACATGTTAGAAGACTTACCATGAGGTGTAGCAAAAAAAGAAATCTTTGTGGAACTGAGTGTAGGACTGTGATCCATTTGTGAAATATTAATCTAGCTTTTATGCACGATTAGGAACGAATAATAAGTAACAGTACAACACCACCTGTGGTTAACTTACGGTACTAAATTAATTCGGATAGATCATCACAGATGGCGTGACGTATTGTAGTTGTAGTTTTAGGCAATAAACAATACCAAACATCCATAATCATAAAATTTTGCATTCATAATTTGAACTAGTGTGAGTAGCACAGTGTGGATGTGGGGTGGGGGGTGGGGATGACTAGAGTACCTGTGTAAACAGCGGTCCAAGTCGTCTAGCGCCACGAGGCGGCCGGCGCGCAGTAGCGCCACGCGCGCCGCCAGTCGCCGCGCGTCGTCCAGCGCGTGCGTCGCCAGCACCACGCCGCGTCGTGCTGCGCATGCGCCGCGCACGCCTCGCGCCACGCAGCCTCGCGACACTGGATCCATACCGCTGGGGGGAGGGGGAAACACCATCAGTACATTACACTTCAACGTTGACCCCAGTAGAACAACCCCAGGAGATCAGACCCCAGTAGAACAGAGGCCAGTACGTACCTGGTGGGCTCGTCCAGCAGCACGAGCGGCGTGCGCGCCATGAAGGCGAGCGCGGCGCACAGCTTGCGCTTGTTGCCGCCCGACAGCGCGCCGCTGCGCACGCGCGCGTACGCACCCAGCTCGAACATCTCCACCGTGCGGGGAATCACCTGCGCCAGAGACAATACGCGCTTCACAATTTTTGTATCTCTTTGTTGGTAAGCGCAATGCACGGAAAAGGCGCGTTTGTGCACAAGTTCACTTACATACATGCATATGCTCACGCTTTTTTCCATCCAGAATAGGCAGACACAACAGACCTCCATATGCTTCTGTTCTCACATAGGTACTTCACGCGCTTTCTCTACTGTCATTTTAAATTTTTCATACAATACATACCCGCCGGTTTCGAGTGCTTTTGACCTACCCTTTTTGATTAGTTAACTTGTACCTAATTTCTGAAGGAACATGCAATCTGCTGTCAATTGGCATAATAAAATAATGTACTTATAATACCTTTTCGTGGTCCGTTATTCCTCGGAGTCGGCAGTAGAATCTTAAAATTTCGGTCACCGTCAGTAAAGGATCAATTGCGTCGCTTTGAGGGCAATAACCTGTGAAAAAAAAATGATTCGAATCACTACCATCTGATAGAAAAGGAGATGTTATTAGGCGATTGTTAAGTTTTGAGAAAATATTTTTTTTATACCACTTAGGCAGACAAGCACACGGTCCACCTGGGAAGCGGACACACACCGTGGCCTATGGACGAGTGCAACACCAGGGGTATAACACTCGTGCTGCCGACGGAGGGAATGGTAGGGATTTTTTATACTACGTAGGTGGCAGACGAGCAAACGGCCCACCTGATGGGAAGCGGTCGCCGGTGCCTATGGACGAGTGCAACACTAAGGGTGACACACACGCGCTGCCTACCCTGAAGGGAAGAGCGAGGCCTAGAATGAGGTGGGGAGGCTAGGAAGAAGTGGGGGAGGAAGGATACAGTGAGCTCTAGCTACCCTACTTACCGGCGGGAACACAACACGACGATTATTGTGGCCGCGGTATTATGTCGGACGACAAAATGGAGGGTAACATAGAATAGTACTTACTAATGAGTCCAGTACAAAGTTGGTTGGAATCAACTCGTTTGTTGTTGAGGTACACGTCGCCAGAGGTTGGCTTGATTTCACCAGTCAGTAGAGAGAACGTGGTCGACTTGCCGGCACCGTTCTGGCCCAGGAGAGCTGTGCACTGTTGAAGTAAAGCCATCACATCATATATGACTGGTTGATAATAAAAAAAATAATGGCAACCCATTTATGTCCCACTGCTGGGCACGGGTTTCCTCTCCTCTAACGAGAGAGCTGAGAGGGTTTAATCCACACAGGTGGATCGGACATGTCCTTAGAATCTCTTCTAGGATATGTGGGTTTCCTCACGATGTTTCTCCTTCACCGTTAGCAGATGGTAAATCATGTGATTAGCACATATAAGTTATCGAACTCGATACCTCTAAGAAGAAGCCGCGTCCTTACCCATTCAGCTACCATCGCTGGTCGATAAGTCGACCTCAAATTCTCAAGTAATTTGACTAAAAGTGTACCTGCGTGGGCGGCACGCCGAGCGTGAGGTCCCGCAGCGCGATGGTGCGCGCGCGCACGCCGCGGTACGCCTTGCTGAGTTGCACACACTGCGCCACGTCGCTCTGAGGCGCCACCAGGCGCTGGATCGAGTTCTTCGAGCCTTCCGTCGGCACAAACCCTGCACACATTAGACATGGTTACTTCAAAACTGTACAGTAAAATTCTTAAATTTTAACTGACTTAGAAAAAGGAGGGGGTTCTTAGTTCCAATATCTGTCATATATATATATATATTATATATATTATATTATATTGTTAACAGGCAGGCAGTCGTTACGACTGATAACGCCCGTATCCAGATTCCCTTATTCTGATTCAGTTGCCAGTTAATTTGTATTTATAGACTGAATTCAATGAAATTTTACAGCAATTAGTATGCCAACTATTCCTAATGATTTTAAATTGGCAAAATATGGTGAGCATCCAGAACGGGACCTTAAATAACTTTAACTTTTTTTTACTACTTAGGTGGCAGACAAGCGCACGGCCCACCTGATGGGAGGCGGTCACCGTGGCCTACGGACGTGTGCAACACCAGGGGCGTCACACTCGCGCTGCCGACCCTGTAAAAACCTTCTAACTTTAGCGACCGATCCCTGTAATCTGTAAAGATTATTCCCCCTGCAAGTCGCCCAACAGAGTTACCTGGATACGTTCTAGATATCCGAAATTCTTCGATAATCCCGTCCTGGATATATTCACTTTTTCCGATCTAAAATCATTACAAACAAATTTGTCTATACTGTACCTCTGTTGATGTTGCCAATGGTAGTGACTCCGTGCAGCGTGTGCTGGCCCATCAGACGTGACGAGCGCACTCTCTTCCTCTCCTCACTCACTTCCACTGGCTCCAGCTCTCCAGGGACTTGGGGTATTTTTTCTGAACGGAATCTGTAATATAGGACGTTTTACGATATGATGGCGTTGAAGGGGTTGTTGGGAGGGGGGGAGATAAGGTTCATTTTTTTAATGTTCAGTCCGTCAATTGACTTAACCCCGCTGGATGGTAAGAAGCTAGGGTAGAGTCCAGAGGGTACGGGCAGCCATTCTAGACACCATTCGTCCTAAAACGGCGGTCCCTACCTTGACGGCTTAGACAGATGCCTTTTCACGCCCGGGACCCCGGGATTGTAGGAAGAACCCGGGATTGTAGGAAGAAGGAAACACGTGTGCAGGTCAGGCATTTCAGTTTTTACTTGTGCGACACAGAAAGGAAGCACCGAACTGCTTGGTCATGCGCAAAATATTTTGCCCTGGTTCCCGCTGCCCAGAGGGACACGTGGAGAGCCTTCGAGCAGTCCTCTAGCAGGCAGCGGAGTCTCCTACGCGAACGGCAGACACTGCCGACTTTACTGCCCGGGCGTACTGCGTGGAGGTTCCGGTCCTGTCTAGATGCCTTGTTCTCTTACTAGTGGTGTGCTTACCGGAGGAGCAGACCCTCGAAGCAGTTGTACTCGATGGCGAGGTTGAGCAGCAGTAGCGCGGTGCCCACTAGCACCAGGTACGTGTAGTGTAGAATGATCAGCTCGCTGCCCAGGGGGTCCTTGTACGTATCCATGCCGAAACGACCCAGCACCTGACAACGGTACATATAAGTAAAGTAAAGTAATCTAATATTGCGGATGAATAATAATGGGCATAATAATGAAATCTTTAAATTATTTAATTTGAAATCTATGCAATCATACAGCAGTCGCTATTACAAAAGCCTATGAGAAGCCACCTGTCACCCTACCAGAAGTAAGCCGAGGAAGAAACACGTTAAACCTCACCACCTCTTTCCAGAGGCAAGACGAAGACACCGTGGTTACCAAACCAAAAAGGATATTCTCTTTCCAATTTAAATCTTATGATGATGACAATTAAAAAAATCAAAAGTGGTGAACAAACCTGTGCCCGGATGGTGTTCTTGGCGATTTCGAGTAGTCCGTCGCCCAGCGCAAACTGCGGCGCCAACATGAAGATCTTGTGGAGCACGTAGCGGACGTAATCGGTAGTCTGGAGGACATTTTTTTATTTATATAAATACAATAATATCAACCCATTAATATCCCACTGCTGGGTACGGGTCTCCTCTCCTCTAACGAGAGAGCTGAGAGGGTTTAGACCTTAATCCAAACACGCTGGTCTAATGCGGGTTGGTAGATCGGACATGACCTTGGATTTTTTTCTAGGACATGTGCGTTTCCTCACGATGTTTTTCCTTCACCGTCAGCAGATGGTAAATCATGTGATTAGCACATATAAATTCTACAAAGTGAAATTCACATTGGTACTGTCCGGCAGGATTTGAACTCGATACCTCTGTGTAAGGCTGCGTCCATATCCATTCAGTCACCATCGCGAGCTAAACTCATTCGAGATTTTCTGTGCATTTTAACCGTTAACGGGTAGATAACACAATTCTTTAAAAATAGCCTGAATTGGCGGTAGACTGCAAAAGTGAGCAAGCAATACACATACTAATTTTAGAAACTAATCGATGCTCGCGGTTCTGTCCGTGTGAGCGGCGGTTATCGCGTTTTTTGGCTATATCCCCGTTTTACTCAACTGATTGTGATCAATCATGCATAAGATTTTAAGTCTAACCAAGGACTTTCTAATAAAAAACCGCATCTAAATACATTCATTAGTCTTTACGTCCATTGCGAACAAACAGACGGACAGACAAGAATTCTAAAATCCTTCTACCCTCCCCCCTCTCCAGTGTCACACACATCCATATGCCACGGTGACCGCTTTCCGTCAGAATCGTTCATGTACCTAATAAGACAACCCAAAATGTACGCTTACCTCAGATTCGGAGATGATGTCGAGGATGAGCAGTATCGCGATGAAGGACAGGCCGAGGAAGGCGTTCCCGCAGAACAGCACCATGTTGGCGATGCTCGCCTCCGAGAACATCTTCTCCGCCACGTGGACCAGGCTGCCGCACGCGTACCTGTTTCACATCCGCGTTTCACTTTGAGTGGCTCGAAGGACCAGGAAGGAGTTTGGGATGTTAGTTACAATAATAAATATTCTACGACATTCTAGCACTTTCCAGATCAAAAGTAAGCATAATTTAACTAGCTTGTGTTATGCGTTCTAGATAGCGGATAAACTAAACTAGCTTTTATAGTTATTTTTTTGGAAATGAATACGTATTATACATATACACACCCAGACCAATGCAAACAGCCAATTCATGCAATGCAAAATTTATTTTATGCATATAATAAATATTTGCACTAAGCGGGAATCGAACCCGCACCCCCTATAATATGCGGGGGGGGGGGGAAGGGCTTTGAGAGAATCTCAACTTACCCATAGAGTATCAAAAGCAGACATATAGCTGGTAGATTGTGCCTCGCGACGAACACCGGGAAGCCGAAGGCGGTCATGACACCCGCAGTGATGCCCATGTTGATCACTATTATCTAAATAATTATAATAGGATTATTAATAACATATAATTGTAGGATGAGGGTGTGGACCCTGGGGCCTTACTCTGAAAATCGACCATGAACGTTTCGGATCGAACGAAAACGGCGCCCGTAGCCAAGTGGCAAAATTATTCTATTCGATCGAATCGTATCGAAGCGAAAACGTCAAATGTATTTTGGGAGTAGGAGGTGTACTGATAACGATCGACAACCTCAATGTCAAACGATCGAAGACGGATCCGAAATCGGAAACGAAACACTTTCGGGGTAGCTAAATGGTCAAAACGTCAACGGATACGAATATTTTTGTTTTTCGGAGTAAGGCCCCTGGTTTTCCTTATGTAGGAAAGAAGTTGAGGGGAGTTTGTTCCCATTAAGTCAAGGTCAACCAAAAGGAAAGGAAAAGTTAGGAGAATAGAAAAGAACTATATTTTCGAGTAGAAATCTTTACTGATACTACCTTCATCGACCATTAGGGGGAGGGGGATGTTGTTATATGAGACTCTAACTGACTAAAACCGCATGCCGTCTCATCTTCTGTTTTATCATGTCCCTGTTGAACCCCGGAATGGGGGGGGGGGGGCGAATAATCGTTGGTGTTAATCCTGGTGTATAGGGGTCACAAGAGTGGATGTGTGTTGGAGAGGGGGTTAGTCCTGTATACGTACCAGCATGTCCCAGGCGAGGGCGGTGCCCCAGTACATGAGGGGCGTGACGCCGCACAGCAGCTGCAGGCGCTTCTCCTGCGCGCGGCGCGCCGCCACCAGGCAGATGGCGGCGCCGGCGCTCACCAGCGCGTACGCCACCAGCACCAGCCCCGAGATGCCCGCGTCCGCTATGTACTGGTACCTGCGCACGCGCATACTCCACTATGAGTGGTGAGGCAACAGCTAAATAAATATTCTACGACGCAGTGCTATCTAGATAGATACAAAATAAGCAGTATCTAGCTTGTGTTATGTGTTCTAGAATATGGATGTGGATGAACATACTTAGATACATTTTTTGTATACGTAGAAACATCCAGATCAATGCAAATAATTTAAGCGGGGCGTGAAAAAGCATTTGATGAGGCCGTAAAGCTGAGGGCCGCCACTGTAGCACTACCGGTGTATGTGGTGGTGGCCCCAGTTCTGAGACTTTGCCTTTAGCTTACCATCAGGCGAGGTGGAGTCATTTTGACGTACCCTATATAAAAAAAATAGACATAATCATGCACACACAATTTGCACTGAGCGGAATCAATCCCGCGAGCCCTGTCGTAGAAGTTGAATGCACTACTAATGATTTTTTATACCACTTAGGTGGCAGACAAGCACACGGCCAAGGGAGTAGGGACAACACTTGCACGAGGTGTTAAGTGGTATCCTTACCAAACACCCCTCCCCCCACACTTGCCCTATCTACTCACACGGTGGCCTTGGTGAGCTGTTCCTTGGAAATCTTGAGCGGGTGCGTGTAAGTGGAGATGCGCGCGTGAGGCAAGCCAGAGGCGGCCCGCAAGAGGGCGGTGCTGATCGCGTTGAGGCGCGCCGGCGCAGCATGGTGGCCCTTGTTGTTGTACCACGCCACCACGTTGGTGACGTTGTTCGCGAGGGCGGAGGAGTAGCCTCCGTACCTGGAGAAAGAACAAGTAGGTATAACCAATTTAAAAAAAAATAATTATGCCGTCCGTTGTCTCCGGCAGTCACCCTATACCCCACCGTCAGCGAGATGGAGCGATGCTCAATGCTCACACCACCCCCTTTTCAGGGGGTCGAGGAGGCCATCTCAAAACCGTAGGCCGTCAAGCTGAGGGCCGCCACTGTAGCACTACCGGTGTATGTAGTGGTGACCCCAGTCCTGAGACTTTACCTTTAGCTTACCATCGAGCGGGGATCGATGGTAAGCTAAAGGTAAAGTGTATTAACCTCTTGGCAGAAAAAAAATATTTTGTAAGGTCACGTACCTTTTCTCAATGTATATATCCTGTGTATCCACGAGCCAGTGGTTGAGTTTCGTCACGTCCGGTAACACCACCATGCCCGGGACCGCCGTCATATTCTCCTTGATGTCGCACACTTGGTGTTTCACTTGACATTCACATGTAGGCGAATCCTACATTACAATATCTTGATAAATATATATTTTATTACATTGAAAAAACGAAATGAGACGCGATAATAAAACCGAGCGAAAATAAATATATACCACTTAGGTGGCAGACAAGCACACGGCCCACCTTATGGGAAGCGGTCATCGTGGCCTACGGACGCATGCAACACCAAGGGCATCACATTCGCGCTGCCGACCCTGTAAAAACCTTCTGACGCCCTTCTTGAAGAACCCCATATTGTAGACGCTAAGGAAAACCACAGCAGGGAGATCATTCCACAGCCTAAGCGTGCGCGGAATAAAATTCCTCTCATACCTCACAGTGCTTACTGATAATGGATGCATCGTGTGAGGATGGATTCTCTGCCGGTAGCGCGAGTGTGCCGCCCTTTGTGCTGCATACGTCCATAGGCCACGATGACCGCTTCCCATCAAGTGGGCCGTATGGTTGTCTGACACCTAAGTGGCAACTAAATATAAAAATCATCTATTATCAGAATCAGCTATTGGACCTAGCCTTATCTCTTTCTTTCTTCTATTATTGGCTCTGCGTCACCGCGGCAAATGTGGACACGGTTAATGACAATAGGCTCGCTACCTATTACATTGGGACCTAAACATAAACTGGCGAAATGTGAGTGCTAGCACCTCTGCCTACCCCTTCGGGGATATAGGCGTGAGTTTATGTTATGTTGATTCAAAAATAACTATATTATTCTACTTATGATATACATACCGCTTCAGTCCAGTTATTAGTTTGTCTGTCCGCCATCAAGTATCCAATAACGGTTTCGGCAAACGAGGCGTCCAAGTTCTTGGAGTATCTCGAAGGGTGAGGTCTATTTGAAAAATGTTAAGTTAATTATATGAAAACAACTTTATCATGATTTTTTTTTTGATTTCCTGTCTATTTGTCTATGTGTGTTCACGATGGACACAAAAAATACTGATCGGATTTGAATGCAGCCCCCGTAGACAAGTGTCACAGTGTAAATTGCTAAGGAATCGAATATATTATTAGGTCAACCAATCACATCCAAGCTCGTCGCCGGTGTACGATGCGCGCGCCACGGCGGGATCACGAGCTGGAGTGTGATTGGTCGATCTAATCTTTTCTATTCCTTAGCGATTTAGACTTGTGACACTTGTCTACGGGCCCTCTTTTCCATCAGAAAGGTCTTGTTGAGACTTAAAATCTGTCATTATGTTTTATTACAATTGGTTGAGTAGAACTGAAGATATATGACCAAAAGTTGTGGTAACATATTTACGCGGATGAAACTGCGGGTATCAGCTAGTCAGTCTAGACAGACAAATACTTACACAATAAAGTCTGTGGTGTTGATATACAAGTCGTTGTCGAGTTTGAGCGAGATCTCGTTATCGGCGGGCGGGCGGAGGGTCGAGAAGGCCATCGCGATCGTCACGAATAGCGATGGGAGTACCACCAGCATGAACAGCAGCCATCTATTATAAAGTGGCCTATATTAGTGACGAGGTTATTATATTATGACGTCATCATAAACTACGACAGTATTAAGAATTACATATCATATTTTAGTTTATGCAAAAGCAGGGAGCGGGCTGGAACCTCCACGCGGTACACCCGGGCAACGGAGGCGAGCCTGTAGCGCCTCCCACTTGTCATGGGAGTCGCTGCTGCCACAGGCAAATGCCGGCCGAGGCGGGAATAGTCTCCTAAAGGGGTATTCCGAGGGGAGGGGGGGGGGATGGTTCTCTGAGCGCAAACATCCCATCGTCAGGGAAAAGGCTATAATATATCTTAAACTTCAACGGTATGAAGAATATATATCTTATATCCTGTAGTGAGAATGGGACAATTATTGGTAAGTGATAATGTAGTCGACGGTGGAGTACGCTTGCCTATAGTCAATCAGTTCACTCTAGACTTGAAGACTCCCAGGTTTATAGCTTTCCGGAAATACAGACTCAGGAAGGTCATTCCACTCTTTAGCAGTACGTACTACCAGTGTAGTGTAGGTTATTTAGCACTTATATTAGGAGTGGACTAGCTCCAATATGAGGATCTGATGAAGACCGACCTGTTCCTAACATGATGCAGGTATCTTGCGTACATGAGCGCCGAGAACTGTTGCCAGGTGGAACCTTTCACCGGCCCTTCAGGGGGCACCAGCTGTTGAGGTGTTCGGTCTGTTCTGATGCTGGAGCTAGATGCGCTCTTGGAGGGTAAGCTTTCTGATGACGCTGAAATATAATGATGGACGGTTCATGTACTATTTTTGACTAATTACAGAAATTAATATTCTAGGACAGGGAATTGTGAGGGGGTTGGGGGAGGGGGTCAAAGTTTCTGTGCTGACAATGCTGGAGACTTCTACCCATGGTCTCCCCGCTGACAGCATGGAAGCCCTCCAGTGAATTCTGGCTACCCTACTTACCGCCGGAAACACAACACAGTATGAGATACTTACTGTACTCGATAGGGGTGAGGGCGGTGTCGGCTTGCTGGCATACGTTGAAGAACACCTGCTCCAGGCTGCTGCAGTCCACGGAGAAGTTCTTGAAGCCCAGCGCGGACTGAGAGGCCTCCAGCACTGAGCACAGCTGGAGGAAACTGAAGGGAGGGAACATTAGTTACAGAATTTGTTTCTTTGCTTGGTTGAACGCGCTGTCTCAGTAAGTACTGGTTCGAATTAAAAATTTGTGATTTTATTAGATAACCCATTTATTGAGGCAGCTTATAGTCAATATCTTATTACGCTACTACCTAGAGGAGTGGAGCAGTAATCATGTAAACAAATCGAACAATTTCCTATACATTATTGCGAAACTAAGAACGAGTATGTATTCGACAAATCGGTGCTACGGGGACGAAGTATATCACAGACAAAGCCGCGGGGGAAAGCTAGTAGAAAAATAAAATTAATCAGGACTTACTTATTATTCAATCCATTGACATCAAAGAAAGGCAATCCAATTTCCACCTCCAGATCATTGACATCTGTGACGTTGGCGTTCTTCACCACGTCCCTGACGACGGTGAGGAGCTGCTTGGTCTTCTCCTCCTGCGTCATCTCTCCTAGGACCTCGTCATCATCAGCCTTGTCTGGGTACATGACTGTCAGCTTGTACCCGTTGCCTAGAGTACGTTTGATCTCGATTGGGGAACCAGTTGTGTGGATTTGACCCTGAAATTTTATAAAATGTAATGCCAGGAAGCAAAAACCTTGCGAAGTGGACAATTAAAATTTGGGAAGTGGACTCCGAACTCCGGAGTGACAGTCTCGGTCGCAACTGATCTGGAAGTAGGACATGAAGGTATATCTCCCGTCCGAATTGAGAATTCCGACTGGGGCAGTACAGAAGGCCGTGGCCATAATAACCATCGTGTTGTGTTCCCGGCGGTAAGTAGGTTAGCCAGAGCTCACTGGAGGGATTCTGTGCTTCAGCCTTGACACTAAAGTCTCCTGCGTTGTCAGCTTAAACTCTGAAGAGAATGAGAATCGAACCTTGTGCATGATGACGATCTGGTCGCTGAGCAGCTCGGCCTCGTCGAGGTGGTGTGTCGTCATCAGGATCGTCTTGTCCTCCTTCAGTTTCACTATCATTGACCAGATGTCTCTGCGGGATTTTTACAGACGGTTTAATGGCAAATTTGATTCTGTGGGATTTTTGCAGAATCTTTAAGTAGTATACTTAATGGCAAATTAGATGGAGGGGAGGTGGGAAGACGTACCTCCAGCGTCCTGTGGTGTAAAGAGGACACGTACCTCCAGCGTCCTGTGGTGTGAGGGGGGGACAAGTAACTTCAACGTCCAGTGGTGTCAGGGAGATACGTACCTCCAGCGTCCTGTGGTTGAGCGGGGGGAGGGTGACACGTATCTTCAGTGTCTTGTAGTGTTAGGGGGAACCCCCTAGCGTCCTGTGGTATGAAGGGGAGAATGTACCTCCAGCGTCCTGTTGTGTGAAAGGGGGGAGGTGGTAACGTACCTTCTGGCGGCGGGGTCGACCCCCGCGGTGGGCTCGTCCAGCGACACAAGGTGCGGCGCGCCCACGAAGGCCAGCGCTACGCACAGCCGCCGCCGCGTGCCACCTGACAGCCGCCACACCGGCTCTTCGCACACGCCGCCCAGCGACAGCACCTCCAACATCCTGGGGGAGGGGGGGGGGGGGAAATCACAAACTAATTCTTTATCATACTTAGGTGTTTAACTAGCTTGTCTACTCTATAGGCATAAGATATCATTACAACAGCATAAAGAATTTCTCAGAAAATGAGGTGTAGCTATGTGACATGCTGTATTTTTTTTCCCACAATTCATTGAATCGATCGAAAGTGAGTGTGTATCGATTCCTATGTATAAAGCATGCAAGCTGGCTGATTCTAACTTCAACATTTCGACACATTCTGTCCTTTAGTTTTATACTAGCATGAAAAGCGTACTCACTTGTCCACTTCGTCTCGTAGTTCGTGCTTGTTAGTCGTACCCTTGAGTTGCGCGTAGAGCGCGACGTGCTCGCGCGCGCTGAGCTGCTCGAGCAGCACGTCGCGCTGCGGACACACGCCCAGGCGCGTGCCGGCGCGCTCCGAGCGCACGATCACGTGGCCCGCCGTCGGGCGCAGCATGCCCGTCAGGATGTTACTGAAAAGTCATCAAAAATTCATCATCTCAACCTGTCGCTGTTCAAGATCTCCAGCGCGACCGGTCCATTGCCACCTGTATTCAACGAGATCCAGCAATTTTTACCAGGTTGTCAGGCTGCTTCACCT
Source organism: Lithosia quadra (assembly GCA_963576445.1). Classification (NCBI taxonomy): domain Eukaryota; kingdom Metazoa; phylum Arthropoda; class Insecta; order Lepidoptera; family Erebidae; genus Lithosia; species Lithosia quadra. Next base: position 13,586,495 of record OY754892.1, read on the forward strand.
TTCTCTACGTGATCGAATCAGAAAACTTGTTCATGGAACTCGTGAGCATTTTTGAGAACGTAATTTAGGTAGCTTAGAGGTAGCTGCATATTGGACAAATAAAATTAAACCCCATTTTATCGCATGGAAAGCTCCATAATTACCACCCCCATTGCCGGTGGTACCACCTGTTTTTCTAGTCTCTTTAAAGACTTCTGCCAGAACCAGGGGCCTTACTCCGAAAAACGAAAATATTCGTATCCGTTGACGTTTTGACCATTTAGCTACCCCGAAAGTGTTTCGTTTCGGATTTCGGATCCGTCTTCGATCGTTTGACATTGAGGTTGTCGATCGTTATCAGTACACCTCCTACTCCCAAAATACATTTGACGTTTTCGCTGTCGTTGTTTGACAAATTGTCCGTTTTCGTTCGATCCGAAACGTTCATGTTCGATTTTCACAGTAAGGCCCCAGGGACCATCATGGTGGCATAGAAGTTTCTCTGATAGCGGGAAGAAGAGATCGGGAACTTCTGTGCTCTCCAGTGATTTGTTCTGGCTAAGGAGAGTCTGGCTTTCGATGGTCGAGGGGGCCATCTTACAACCGTAGATGGCCCGGGGTCAGCTAGAGTACGAAGAGATATGCCTATTAAGTAATCTTATACCCCGGTAATTACGACCGACTAAAATTAACTAAAACCGACAGCGTGCGGTTTTAGTCGATCCGATTCCCACATAAACCACCGTTGACTGACGGGGCTGGTATCCCTGGGGATTTCCGCACGATAAAAAAGAGGGTTAACTAGATTATAGAACTTACATTAAAGTAGTTTTGCCAGCGCCATTATGTCCCAGCAAAGTGGTGATCTGTCCCTTGTGCAGTTCTATGGAGACGTTGTCGAGTGCTAGCTTGGGCCTGCGGGACCGCTCGTGGTACGTCTTGGACACGTTGAGGATGCTCACGCCGGCCTTCTCGTTGGACGTCGTGCAGTACGTGATGTTGGTCTTCAAAGTTTTTATACCTGGGTAGCATGTATGAAGATAATTAGGTATATAAAGAGAAGTAGTGAAAGACCAAGATCGTAGCAAGTGGAACATGTTGTCTCTGCCTGCCACTAATGGGGAAAAGCGATAACCTCGGACATGCTTGGCAAACCACGATGCATTACTACACCACGATGGCAACTACGACACGAGAGAAAAAATAAGAATCTATCAGGTTATGGGCCCTGCTAAAGAAATTCGAAGTAACATAACATAACATAAACTCACGCCTATATCCCCGAAGGGGTAGGCAGAGGTGCTAGCACCCACATTTCACCAGTTTATGTTTAGGTTCCAACGTAATAGGTGGCGAGCCTATTGCCATTAACCGGGCACTTATAAAGGCGCAGCCGGTATATGAATTGATTTGTGTTATTGTGTTACTAACATAGCTTTTAAGTATTGTGTACTACTAACATTTTATGGATGAAAATCCGAAATAAAGTCTTATTATTATTATTATTATTATAAACCTGCGATAAATACACATAACTTCGAAAAGCATCGAAAAGTCATTGGTGTGTGCCATGGTGAACCTGGGATCGAACCCGAGACCTCGTCTCAGCAGTCCATTACCCAGACCACTAGGCTACCGTGATCTCGAATTCGAAGTAACTGTCTCAATACGTATAATCTGAGATAATGAATATTTGAAGAACTTACCAAAGAATCTATCGATGAGCCAGCCGATGAGGAAGTAGAGGGCGGCGTCCACCAGCAGCATCATCGCAGCCAGGCCAATTGACATGTCTTGCTCGCTGGGTGCTGCCCACACCTCGGCCCAGCCTGCGCCCGCGCCGTGTGCCTCGAACCGCGCCAGGACCAGGAACGCGTAGCAAAGTGATGAAGACATGGACAGGCACTGAGGGGGGGAGGGGGGAACAAAGTGTTTATTCGGTGTACAATCAGCGTCAAAAGTGGATGATCATTTCAAATTTTGAAAAATACTTTTGAGCTACCTTTTTGTCGCGTCACAAAAATGGGGACAGGGGGGGGGGGGGCGAAGCATTTATTTAGTGTACAGTAAGCGTTAAAAGTAGGTAATCGTTTCAAAAAAATACTTTTTAGCGGCCCATGTGTTTCGTGATGGTTTCGTGTAACCCAAATTTGATTGAAACGTGATTCCTGGATATTGTTTCTTCCTGTCACTACGTGTTTTACACCATTTCACTTCTTTGCCGCTACTTAGGCTGGTTTTATCGTTACGCGTTTCGGCAGCGCCGTTGGAGCGCGCGCGTTCAGAGATATATGGGAGTAGAAGTTACGTTTTTGTGTCGCGCGCTTGGGCAGCGCCGTTTAATAAACGCGCGTTGTTCGACAGCGCTGTCCAAACGCGCGCTGCTCATTCGCTTCTACGGCCAGTGTGCGTTTTAGTGTGACGCTGTTGAGACGCGCCGTAGGTATAGTTGAGAAATGAATTACATCGATACGGGACGAGTAATCGAGGAAGTTCGATCCAGAAGGTGTTTATGGGACCCGGCCGATGAATTATACAAAAATAGGATGCAAAAAATAAAGCCTGGGAAGGAATTGTGTGGCGAACTGCTTGTTGATAGGCGAAAAAATTTATAAAATTTATTAGGTACTATTTTCTCGTAAATCGGAGAAAGACGTTATGTGTTCGCCTTTCAGTAACCTTATAGCGTTATAAGGATCAACTACCCTTTTTTGCCGTTACCTTCTTTTCCATAATAAGTAAATAGCCAGTAGGTACTCGACTCGCATTAACCCTCATAATATTGTACACGACTGTATCACAGCAGCGGAACGCGTGCTACTAATCTCGTTTTATAGTGCACCGCTGTTCAAACGCGCGCTGCTCAACAGGGCGTCTAGCGGCGTGACGATAAAACCACCCTTAAACTGACTTATAAATCGATTTACGTTTGCCAAATATTGGCTGACTAATGTTTCGAGCAAATGGGGCGACTCTAGTGTTGTCAGTATGTGTATTCTTCAAAGTATTCCGTCCGTGGGTTTTATAGGTCCATGCGTGTATAACTCACGATCAAGAACTTGAGCGAGACGTCGAGGATGGCCTCTAGCGAGAGGATGATGACGAACGGCATGAAGGTGAACAGGTAGAAGATGGCACCGCACACCGCCGCCAGGCTCGCCGACTGGAACATCTTGGATATCATGTAGCTGCAACGAAATAACGCACTCAAAAATAGCTCTCCGTCCGGGCCGTCTCAAAGCCAGCGATGGTCCTGGCTCAGTCGGAGTACACCTTACATCCTGGCGCTCAAAGATCCAAGACGGCGTGCGGTTTTGGTCAGTTCAAGTCCGACATAACAACCCCCGCTAGTTCAGAGAAGGCGTTTTCCGCAGGAATTATTTAGGGTGTGATAGTCTTTACTTTTAAGGACTTCAAAAAAGATTACCATCAGGCGATGTGTAATCAAGTTAAGTAAACAAACAAGCAGTCAATAAACAAACTCTTACCAGAAGCTCAACATGGATAGGCCGAATATGAAGAGTAGCGTGAAGACCAGCGAGGGGTCTGTGGAGGGCAGAACGCTGCCGGCGTAGAGGATGGCAGTGATGCTGGCCATCGTCAGCAGCATCTCCAGGAATGACGCCAGGAACCACGACAGCGTGTGCCAGCGCAGGTTCACACCCATCACCGACATGAGCTGTGGAAATAAAACGAAATCATCATCATTTGTGTGCTGTCCCCGTTGGATCCAAGGCTTTCTCCGCGGAGCCCGGGGTCCGCTTACTCACCCGAGGGGGCTATCTTGGAATCAAAGATGGCCTGGGTCAGCCTGAATGCAAATGTAAAAGTCCTTTTGGGCTACCTTACTCCCCAGCGCGGCGCTACAAGATCCATGACGGCGTGTGATTATGATATAACCACCCCCGTAGGCTGGGTGGTATCCGTGAGGATTTCCGCACGAAAAAAAGGACACCATCTCGGGTTTTCGATCGCCGGGGTTGTAAGTTACCTTTTAGCTTCGAGATGAGCCCCTCGGAGTTACGAACCACGGTGGCCATCTACGTTTTTAAGATCACCCCCTTAACCACCCGAAAGGGGGGGGGGGGAGGGAGGCGAGCATCACGATGCCTCGCTAAAGGTGGGATGTAGGGTACCGTCGGTATCAGGGTATGAGGAGCTTACCATGGTGTTGCCGGTCTCCTTGTCGGACACGATGAAGCGCACGGTGGAGGCGACGGTGAACAGAAGCGCGAAGAAGAACGCCACGAGCATTGACTGCGATTCGTACAGCGACGTCTGGAAACTAACCACACACGCTTCTGTCAGCCTGGTATAGATTTAGATTTTACCTATTATATTTTATACTACGTATAAAATACTACGTTTTGCGGTTAATTAACTAATCATTTGTACAAATAATTAGAGTCAGAGAATTAAGTCAAAAGTCAAAAACCATTTGTTATCATTAAAGTGGAACTTACGAAACGTAAAAAAACTTTAATGTAGTCTCATTTGAAAGAATGGAAGTGTGTTTGTGAAGTTATAATAACATTTGCAAATGATTATGATACTTAAATTAGAAACAGGAATTACATTTCAATCAAATTTGAGTAGGTGACACATTGCAACCCAAAATAGACTCACACATGAATAGCCACTGCCATTTTTGTGACACAGCATCATGTCCAACCTGTTCCATCCATAAATTTTATATGTTCATAAGTTAGATACTCACTAATCCTTGGTATAACACGGGTAGGGCGCCTGCTGGGTGTACACTGCCCAGTCCAGCTGTGTGTCTCCCGCCCCCGGCCCCGGTCGGACGCTGGAGGCGGACAGCTGGATGATGGCTTTGTCGATGATGTCCTGGATCTCGATGAACCCTCGGAAGTAGCGCATGTTTTCGATGAAGTTGGACTCGGGACCTGGGATCCATAAGCTGTGGAGAGAAGCGATCATTTTTTAATCGATTACCACTGGCCACAAATTTTTATTTTTTTATTTACATTGTATTATAGGGATAGGAAAATTATTATAAAAGATAGCCTACGCCCGCAGTTCGGCTTACGTGGATGTCGGTATTCACGTTTTTGATTAAGTATATCTCCGGTTCTACACAACCGATTTTGATCAAACATGCCTAAGATTCTAAGTCTGATCAAGACCTTTCCAAAAAATCCCATCAAAATCCATTCAGTAGTTTTTGCGTCCATCGCGCAAACAGACAAGAATTTAAAAAATATATTTTCGTGTTGAGAATCGTTCATATAACATAGCCTAAGTATAGGTTTTTACAGGATCGCCAGCGCGAGTGTGACGCCCTTGGTATTGCACACGTCCATAGGCCATGGTGACTACATCCCAACAGGTGGGCCGTGTGCTTGTCTGCCACCTAAGTGCTAAAAGCTTACTAGTCTTTCATCCGTTTGGTGGTGGGCACGTTCTCGATGTCCATCCGGATCTTGTACTCCACGTTGGACAGTGACTCGTTCTGTTCCTCGCTGTTCAGGAACACCAGCCCTACACACACAAACCAACACGTTAGAAATATTCCTCAATGAGAAATACATAAACACGATAATTATATGCTAATGGATTTGTGTGAAAATTGGGGCAAGGTTTCGACCGGTAACAAATAGGGTTGCTTGAACCGACTGAAACCCCAGTTTTATGGTCCGATCACACGAGATTTTTTATCAGACACCCCTGGGAAAAGAGTTCCTACTGAACTCTTTTTTTGTTGGCCAATGGAACCCCCAATGTCGAATTCAAATCGACTAAAACCGCACGCCGCCGCCGTCTCAGGTCTCAATTACTGGAGTGTATTCAATTTTAAGATGCCCAGGAATTGCCCTTAATCGCCAGGAAACCTAAAGAGTAATAATGCAGGTGGTTTCATTATGAAGCGAGGGGGTTACCTCACCCTATGTTTCGGAAGGCGGCTTTACTCCTCGGCTTGCGGATGAGGTTGTCTTTACCTCGAAGACCTTGGTGGATAACCAGCTTTGCTTAGTGTTGCCTGTTTAAAAAATGGAAGTCTAGGTGTACATGTTGGTATTGCAACAGTTACCAGCCAAGAACTCGCTGACGCCGCTGAGGAGGGCGGCCTGGTGCGTGAGCTCGTACTCGCCTGCCGCCGGCTGGAACCGGTCCAGGCTGAGGCACTGCAGCAGGTCTGATGCCTTCGATAGTAACTTGCCCATACTCTGGAATACATAGCTTCTTATTGGAAAGTCGTCAAGGTACTGAAGAAAGGCCAGGCCTTGTATGAAAGGTTTAATAACAGTAGAGGAAGTTCAAGAAGTATTTAAGGACAGAAGCAGATGGCGGGCTGTTATCTCTGCCTACCCCGGAGGAAAATAGGCAGACCCCAGGGTTAAAAGCTTTGGATGCAAGCGGGGCTAACGCTGTAAGGATGACGATGATTATTGGGAAGTCATATTCATAAGTAGCTGAAGTTCTGACTAATGAGAGCTACATACAGTGCGCCATTTTTTTACAATTACACCTATACATTCCTAAAGGGGTAATCGAGAATTTCCCACATTTTAAGGGACGAGACCATTGAAGTTAAGCGGACACTTTTTGAGTACCCCATACTGATACTGAGGACTCACCAAACTGAGAATTTAACCTAGGACATCAAGCAATCGGTCAAGTCTATATGAATTCACCCCGCCTGATGGTAAGTTAAAGGTAAAGTCTCAGGCATTACATACGTCGATAGTGCCTTAATGGTGGCCCTCAACTTGACGGGCTCATCAAATGCTTTTTCACGCCCCGCTTAAAGGACCCGGGACTGTAGGAGGAAGGAAAAACGTGAGCTGGTAAAGACCCACACCATAACTGCAGAACCAAATTCATCAGTAACTGAGAACAAATTCTTACATCAACATCTCCAAACTCGTCGAACAGTCCATCAACGTTGAAGTTCTGCGAGCTGCCGTTGTCATCACCTCCATCATCTATGATGACGGCGCGTATGGAGCTGAACCGAGGGTCTGTCATCACACTGCGGAGGACGTCCACCCCACTGCGGTGGGACAGCAGACGGTCCACCGACGGGAACGACTTGGCGAACGAGTGGACTAGTTCCACCATTTTAACCATCGGGGCAAATGTGGAGTTGGCCTGTGAAGTAATTGTAGTTTTAAAAATTTATAAAACGGTAAATGTGCCCGCTAATTGGATTAATCACGGAACCCCAATTCATGTTCTAAAATAAAACTAGACTATATGGTACGACTAAAATTATTACCCATCGGGCATAAAGGCCCATCAAAATTGGCCCAGCCGTTACAGAGATTATATTCTGATTCAAACAGATAGATGGACAAACAATAATTTAAAAATTACTTTTTTGTTACAACGATATATTTTTGACCAAATTATAATGGGACCACACGGGACGCACCAGATTTCAAATAAAAAAAAATCATCAAATTCGGATCACCCAGTTCGTTCTGAGGTAAAAAACATAAAAAAATACACTCGAAAAAGAATTTTGAAATCGGTTAAAAATACATAAAATCCAAACCTTCTCAATAATTTTATTGACAGTAGGAGTATGTGGGGTGTAGAGGATCTTGCCCATAACGAGCGGCTTGAGGAAACTCCACAGGATCTTGCCCCCCTCCTGGCTCACCACGTCCAGGTACAGCGAGCGGCAGAAGTCGGCTGCAACAATTTACAATGTGAGTCACAAGTGTACATACCGGTGAATAATAATATAGCATAGTTATAGGCAGTTTGATCCCCCCCTCATTTGTAGTCTAACCCCCCCCCCCCCTTATATCATAAAATTACAAAGTAGCTGTGTCTGTACATTAGAGTTTTACAAATAAATATTTTGTCTTATGTACTTCTTCGCGATGGACGCAATAACTAAACGGATTTTAGTACTATAATTTATTAGAAAGCTCTTGGTTAGCCTTAAAATCTGCTGTATATTTGACTGCAATAATGAACATTTTTTGTACCACTTAGGTGGCAGGCAAGCACACGGCCCACCAGATAGGAAGCGGTCACCGTGGGGCATCACACTCGCGCTGTCGACCCTGAATGAGGGGGGGGGGGGTTATTCCTTCGAGGATATAAAAAATGTAGGTATTTGACCTATACGTACTTGGCAAGACGTCAAGTTGCGCCTGGTCAGGCTCCGTGGAGAGGTCCTCGGTGGCTGCTATCTGGTTGTAGAACTTGTTGCTGGCTATCTCGAACGGTTTCCCGCACATTATATTGCCCGCACTCGACATGAATTCTGCAGCTGGAAACAAAAGTATAGCTTAGTAAATAAGATTGTTGACTAAACAACAACAATTTTCTTCTTATTTTCTTGCTAGGTTTTGCATGCGGTTTCGCCCGCATGGAATTCTGATACACACGTGTCTACAATTCATAGAAATCATTGTTATTCCAGAGTATAATCTAGGTATGTGATCCATTCAGCCGTTTGATCGTAATATCTTCACCAACTTTCGAATTTAAAAATCTTCTAATGACCATTTTGAAAAACCCCATATTGTAGTCTCTAGGGACAACCAGAGTAGGGAGATCATTCCACAGCCGGCGCGTGCGCAGAATAAAGTTTCTTTCACATACTTTACCGTGACTGCATGCCTTCCCTGAGTCATTTTGGAAAAAGAAAACTTACATGAGAATAAATTCCCGAGGGAATCAAAATCCTTCAAGCTCTGGAACATGGGTTCGTTGGCGAACAGCTCGGAGACGAAGCCTACGTTGTCCTGCACGGCGGGCATCAGCGCCGCCATCTGTGGGTACTTCGACAGAACTGAGGCGCCCTCGTCTTCCGTCAGGTCTGACGCTACGTACAGTTTGCTGAGGACTTGTGTTTTGACCTGGGGAACATTGATATTTTATTATGAAGCTGCTACCCGTGGCTCGATCCAATTCTGTTCCCATTCTCGATTCCCATGACATCCAACTTGTTTCATGATTAAAATGTAGCCGATGTGTTATTTTAGACTGTAATCTATCTTTGTGTCAAATATCAGCCAGAAGCATTCAGCTGCTTTTGCATGAAAGAGTCCAATACGTATTCCATAATGACTTCCTATCAGTTCTACAGTAACTTCCAAAATGTTCTACAGTGACTTCCTAAACGTGTTCCTTGGTAACTTCTAAAACATGTTCCATAAAGACTTCCTAAACGTGGTCCATTCCGTTAGGAATGGAACAAGTTTCGCAACAACTTACAAAATCCAATATGGGCGTGAAATTGAAGTTCCTGAAGAGTACTGAGAGTATTTGCTTGGCGGTGGAGTCGGGCAGGCCGCAGAACTGGTCGACGACAGCCGCCAGCACGTCTTCCGCGGTCACTACATCTAGGTTGGCCGGCTTCAGGACCCGGCCCATGGCGTCCAGCTGGCACAAGTACGCAGAAATGCGGGTCTGTTCTTGTTTAGATGTTAGGAGCTGTTGACAACGTATATTTTGTAATAGTGCTTTGATAGTGGAACGCAGCTAGTGTGAATATTGGATTGAAGGTTGAAATTTTCCCAGACTGGGACTTTGTCTCAAAGCGGGTACGGGCGAGACGCGGAGATCGCTCAACGAGATCCTTCCTCTATAAACGTGAATGGAAATTAGGAATGAAAGTTTTCTACTGGGGAATTTTTAGAAGCATCTAGGTACTTCTAAAGAACCTGGTAACAGATTCTAATCTGAATAAAGCAAATCCTTACCGGTTTGAGCTGAATGTGTCCTGCATATATCCGGGGCGCCGCTACAGACCAGAAGTTGGTGTTGTTGATGCCCAGGGCCATCAGCTCCAACTCGATCCACTCAGGGTTCTCGAACAGGCTGGCCACTTCCACTGATGATAATGTTAAGAAATTTACTTACTTTGACATTCCAAGTAGGAAATTGGGATACAATTATAAAAAAAAATTGTTTATGAAATATAAGAACGACCCCATAGGGCCAGGCCACACCACATTACTCAGCACCGCACTGGATGGCGGCCACACGAGCAGTGCGGCGTCTCAATATTCTTACGGCTTCGCTGCGGCACCGCAACAGGCTTGGCTTGGCTCTTGCCTATGCCGTACAAATAACTGAGTGGCGCCGGTGCGACACCGCACTGCTTGCACCTCTCCCCGCCTTGTCTGCCTCGCGCTGTTGTCCGGTATGCCTGCGGTGCGGCGCCGGTGGGTGCCGGACGTACCGTGTGGTATATCATACATTTTTATATGTAGGAAACCGTTGTGTTGGCCCTTACAATAGTCTAGGTTACTTGTTATATACACTTAATAATTTAATGTATTATTTTAGCCCTTTTTGTCACACTCAATACTTTTATCAGGGGTAAAAAGTATACCAAATGCTTACTCTTTAGATCGACTTCCTCCAGCAGGTAGTTCTTGAACTGCCGCAGTACGTCGAGGCCGGCGGACAGCGCGCGCAGGTCTACGTCCAGGGAGGAACCCTCCAGGAGCGGCTCTAGCTCCGTTATCAAGCCCAATAAACTAGAAAACAAAAAATGTAAACGTGATCAAGTGTGTACTGAATTTAGTAGTTTTTTTATACCACTTGAGTGGCAGACAAGTTGCGTTGTACAACAATAGACAAGGAGGTAGTTGAGGTGTAATGCTTCAGATGAATAAGAAAGCGATATATACAGTATGGCCCACAGCGATGCCATAATTATATGGAGGGGAAGTATCTTGATTATTGTAGTTTTTTTATACTACGCAGGTGGCAGATAAGCATACGGCCTACCTGATACGAAGCGGTCACCGTGGCCTATGGACGTGTGCAACACCAGGTGTGTCACACACGCGCTGCCTAACCTTAAGGGAAGGGGGAGAGAGCTAGGAAGGGGTGGGAGAGAAGGGGTATAGTGAGCTCTGGTTAAAAAAATATTTACCAACCTATACAAAATACTGTCCAAAATATCGTCTTGTATCAACAACAGTCCGGTGTCCAGCAGGGCGTCGATCCTGCCCGCCTGCAACCCCTCCAGGTCCAGTTTGCTGGCGACACCCAGCAGTCTGGACGTATGCGAGATCAGGCCCTCGGTGTGCTGGATTATTTTGGACAGGAATTTGAAGCGCCAGAATTCCTCTTGCTGGTATCGGGGAAGCTGAGTTAACAATTAATAGAACCCTTTAGGAATGAATTTTAGAAGAAGAACTATGCTAACTTTCAATAAACTTAAATAGGAAAAGTACACATTCAGGACAGAATTTGAACCTGAAACCAGTTCCAATCTAGAGGGAAAGCACTGTGTAACTGAGCTACCTTGTCTCTCCCGCGCGAAAATCCTCATGGATACCCCCCCACCCCCGTGGCCAGCGAGGCAGGTTATGTCGGACTCTCACCGACTAAAAACGCAAGACGCTTTTTTAGCTTTTTTATCATTTTAGTTAATTCTGCCAAATGTCTCCCCTTTACCTAGAATGGAACGGAATAGCCCTAAGGTTAGTTTATCTACCGTCCTGGAATTTCACCTTTTCCAATTCAAATTATCACATTCAAACCGTTTAACATTCTGTACTTACCATTTTATCCACCTTAGACGTGTTTAGATGTTTAATGATGGTAGATATAATTTTACTGCAGTTGTATTTGCTACAAATGGCGTCCCAGCTGCCTTTGGGGAGAGTGATCTCGTTCAAGGAGTCTGACAAGTTCCGGATCTGAAATCCACTTCATGTTATAAAATTTATATGTTAACATGATATTAAAAATTACTTTGTTGTCTTCCATGTTATTTCGTCTGCGAACTGGGTTTAATATTTTTATGCGCAGATCTTAAAAATAAAAGTAGCTTAAGTTATGCCTTATAACAAATCTGTAGTAAATCCCGTTAAAATCAGACCAGCTGCTTCAGAAATTACCTACCCGCAACAAACGGGCACAAAAACCGTCAGATAAAAATGTTGAAAATCCTTTTTTTTTAAATTCAATGTTATAGATTTCATCAAAATCGATAATGAGACTCCTTCGATCAGTTTTTGCAATGCCTCATAGTTTCGTATTTGGCCATCCACACCCAGTTAGAGAATCTACCCTGTATATTGTACTTACTTTACGTAAATTAACTTGCGCATCTTCAATATCATTCGCCGTTTCGAGGTCCACAATCTTGGTCAGATCGTCATGCAAATTATTCTTGACATTGAGGCACTCTGCGAGAGGTTTCTCAACATCGATCTTGTGAGCTACCTCTTTGGAAAGTTCCTTAAGAAACGGCACGTCTTTGATTCCGTCTACCTCATGTACGTGAGGGAGCTCGGCTCTTAAGAGTTTGCCTGTATGTGATAGTACTAAGGCAAATCTGGAAGTAAATTATAATATTGTTCAATTCAGTTTATGTAATCGGGAATATGCATGCTTTTTACACGACTGCGCCAGCGAGGGTAATATTTTTCGCTCGCGTGTGATCAGGTCATTGAATTATACTTATACCTAAGTAAATAGACAGAAAAAAGGAGTGAATAATTTATTCTACTTACAAAGTGGCATTGCCAAGTTCGTTCCTGGTGATATTCTTGGCTAAGCATTGCGTCAGCTTGGTCGTGTTGGCCGCGATGTCTTCTAGAAGGTACAGCTTCACGTGGTTCAGGAACTCGCCCATGGACTTGTTCATTTCATACTTTGTGTAGTTACGAGTGGAAATTAACTGGGGAACGAGACTTTAATTTTATTTTGACATAAGTTTAAATCAGTGTTTAGTTTCTGTATAAAATTTAAAAACTTAAACTTTTAAAAAACAAGACCCAAACGATTTAGTTTACAGTTACACTGTAACTAAATTATCTATACTAATATTATAAAGAGGTAAGATTTGTTTTTTTGTTTGTTTGTTTGTAACGAATAGGCTCCGAAACTACTGGACCGATTTCAATAATTCTTTCACCAATAGAAAGCCACATTATCTGTGAGTAATATAGGCTATAATTTATCTCCAAAAAATTTATGGATCTTTACTAAAACTTCAATAATGTAACCCAAGGTGTAAAAAATGACCTAAACAAATTACTTACATCGCGTGCGCTGCGAAAACTATTGAAGATAGAACAAAATAATGTACTGTGGAAATGTACAACTTAAAAAGGTCTACATAAAAGTCCGCGATAGCATATGTCTACCTAATAAGGGTAGCCCACAGTAGCCCATTTTTATCTTTACAAATAACGAAAAATTCATGTGTCATTTTCGAAGCTAATTTTAACAATACAGTATTATTTCTTATACAATTAAATACGTTAGATACGTTGTACGTTTAATGCAGATCAAAATTGCCATTCACACTATATAATTACCATAAATAGTTTAAGAGCTATCGCAATATGAAAAATAATGCGCGGCGAAATAAATCCAAGTTGAAATGCGGACGTAAATCAAACCAATATACTTCGGGACATTATAGGTACCAAAGACGATCTATCGTCTTTGTAGGTACGTAGGTAGGTATCTAAACTGTGCTCAAAATATTATGCTCTATACACGCAGTACAGTTTTCTTGGGTGCCTTTGAGGATAGCACGGGTGCTACAGCACTGGACGAGCTCAAATTCACCAATCATGGATTATTGAAAAACAATCCGCTCGCGCCAGGACGTCGTTTGTCTCGCGAATTATACCTATCTAAGATTATGTTTCCTTATGTATATCATTGTATTATCACTGCGATGCGGGCGAGGACTCAGGGCTGCACACGCTGGCAGAGTGTCCGGCGTGGGAGGTGCCGAGACAGGCCCTCCTGCCAGCCCTCGGGGTGGGAGTCCTCACACTGCCGGTGCTGATCGCGGCGATGGTGCAGAGTGCGGACGCGTGGTCGGCCGCCGCCTCCTTCTGCGGGCGCGGACGCCTATCGCGTCGGAGGTCCGACGACCTCCGTCCTCCATGAGCGCTGGCCTGGGGGTGACGGGTGGAGCCGCCCGTCACCCTAGCAGAAGCAGGCCCTCCCTCCTATTCCGGGGGCATGACGGGAACCACGTGGTTCTCAAACCCGAGGGGGCCATCTCGAATCCGGAGATGGCCCGGGTCAAGCCGGGTTGCGAGGGAAATGCTCTTTGGGCCACCTTACACCCTGGCGTCTGAAGACCCTAGACGGCGTGCGGTTTTGGCCGGTAAGAGTCCGACATAGCCTGCCCCGCTGACCGCGGGGTGGGTATCCATTAGGATTTCCGCACGAAAAAAAAAGGTATATCTTTGTATTCCCATCCAAATAAATTATATCTTAATCAAGACTTTCAATAAAATTGTGTAAAATTATTTAAAGACTGTTTGAGTTATTGAAATCGGACGTCAGAGGAGGGGATTTGGGAGATAGGGAGGGGGGTTGTGAGCTCTGGCTGCGGTCTTCTGTACCCCCTGTCACCCCATCTCCTCTTTTCCGGGGTTCGGTAAGGACATCATGCTTTTTTTTATACCATTTAAGTGGCAGACGAGCACACGGCCCACCTATGTGACCTATGCACCTATGGACGTGCACAACATCAGGGGCGTCACACTCGCGCTGCCGACCCTGCAAAATCCTTCTAATGCCCTTCTTGAAGAACCCCATATTATAGCCGCCAGGGAAAACCACTGCAGGGAGATCGTTCCACAGCCTAAGCGTGCGCGAAATGAAATTTTTTTCAAACCTTACAGTACGCACTGCAGACGGATGCAACGTGTGGGGATGAATTCCCTGCCTGTGGCGAGTGGTGCGATGATAGAAAGTGGCTGTAGGCATCATAAATCAAACAATTCCCATCCCAGGGTCAACTGGGTAGCGCGGGATATGCTCTAAGTAATCTTACATCCCGGCAACTGAAGACTTGAGACGGCGGCGTGCGGTTTTTATCAGGTCTGAGTGAGACTTAACCACTCCTGCTGGTTAACAGGGATGATAGGTATATGAAGGAACTTCCGCACGAAAAAAGGCATTTGAAACAGAATTCGCAATCCACGCGGGCGGAGCCGCGGGCAACAGCTAGTAATTCTATATAACAAATGTAGTGCTCTGTGGCCCGAAGCCTGACTGGCTGAACACCACTGGGGCCTGACTGGTGCGAAGCCCGGGAGTTTCTATGAACCGCGGCGATCGGAGCGTAGGTAACATAGTCGAATTATACTTGTTGCGTTACAAAACATCAACAACCATCTCTATTCTATTCAATCTCTATTTAAGTTTATTTCTATTGTATCTCTAATCTATTCTATTTCTATTCTATTCAATCTCTATTCAAGTTTATTTCTATTGTATCTCTAATCTATTCTATTTCTATTCTATTTTTCCATTCTATTTCCATTCTATTTATATTCTACTAGCTGTTGCCCGCGGCTCCGCCCGCGTGGATTGCGAATTCTGTTTCAAATGCCTTTTTTCGTGCGGAAGTTCCTTCATATACCTATCATCCCTGTTAACCAGCAGGAGTGGTTAAGTCTCACTCAGACCTGATAAAAACCGCACGCCGCCGTCTCAAGTCTTCAGTTGCCGGGATGTAAGATTACTTAGAGCATATCCCGCGCTACCCAGTTGACCCTGGGATGGGAATTGTTTGATTTATGATGCCTACAGCCACTTTCTATCATCGCACCACTCGCCACAGGCAGGGAATTCATCCCCACACGTTGCATCCGTCTGCAGTGCGTACTGTAAGGTTTGAAAAAAATTTCATTTCGCGCACGCTTAGGCTGTGGAACGATCTCCCTGCAGTGGTTTTCCCTGGCGGCTATAATATGGGGTTCTTCAAGAAGGGCATTAGAAGGATTTTGCAGGGTCGGCAGCGCGAGTGTGACGCCCCTGATGTTGTGCACGTCCATAGGTGCATAGGTCACATAGGTGGGCCGTGTGCTCGTCTGCCACTTAAATGGTATAAAAAAAAGCATGATGTCCTTACCGAACCCCGGAAAAGAGGAGATGGGGTGACAGGGGGTACAGAAGACCGCAGCCAGAGCTCACAACCCCCCTCCCTATCTCCCAAATCCCCTCCTCTGACGTCCGATTTCAATAACTCAAACAGTCTTTAAATAATTTTACACAATTTTATTGAAAGTCTTGATTAAGATATAATTTATTTGGATGGGAATACAAAGATATACCTTTTTTTTTCGTGCGGAAATCCTAATGGATACCCACCCCGCGGTCAGCGGGGCAGGCTATGTCGGACTCTTACCGGCCAAAACCGCACGCCGTCTAGGGTCTTCAGACGCCAGGGTGTAAGGTGGCCCAAAGAGCATTTCCCTCGCAACCCGGCTTGACCCGGGCCATCTCCGGATTCGAGATGGCCCCCTCGGGTTTGAGAACCACGTGGTTCCCGTCATGCCCCCGGAATAGGAGGGAGGGCCTGCTTCTGCTAGGGTGACGGGCGGCTCCACCCGTCACCCCCAGGCCAGCGCTCATGGAGGACGGAGGTCGTCGGACCTCTTACGCGATAGGCGTCCGCGCCCGCAGAAGGAGGCGGCGGCCGACCACGCGTCCGCACTCTGCACCATCGCCGCGATCAGCACCGGCAGTGTGAGGACTCCCACCCCGAGGGCTGGCAGGAGGGCCTGTCTCGGCACCTCCCACGCCGGACACTCTGCCAGCGTGTGCAGCCCTGAGTCCTCGCCCGCATCGCAGTGATAATACAATGATATACATAAGGAAACATAATCTTAGATAGGTATAATTCGCGAGACAAACGACGTCCTGGCGCGAGCGGATTGTTTTTCAATAATCCATGATTGGTGAATTTGAGCTCGTCCAGTGCTGTAGCACCCGTGCTATCCTCAAAGGCACCCAAGAAAACTGTACTGCGTGTATAGAGCATAATATTTTGAGCACAGTTTAGATACCTACCTACGTACCTACAAAGACGATAGATCGTCTTTGGTACCTATAATGTCCCGAAGTATATTGGTTTGATTTACGTCCGCATTTCAACTTGGATTTATTTCGCCGCGCATTATTTTTCATATTGCGATAGCTCTTAAACTATTTATGGTAATTATATAGTGTGAATGGCAATTTTGATCTGCATTAAACGTACAACGTATCTAACGTATTTAATTGTATAAGAAATAATACTGTATTGTTAAAATTAGCTTCGAAAATGACACATGAATTTTTCGTTATTTGTAAAGATAAAAATGGGCTACTGTGGGCTACCCTTATTAGGTAGACATATGCTATCGCGGACTTTTATGTAGACCTTTTTAAGTTGTACATTTCCACAGTACATTATTTTGTTCTATCTTCAATAGTTTTCGCAGCGCACGCGATGTAAGTAATTTGTTTAGGTCATTTTTTACACCTTGGGTTACATTATTGAAGTTTTAGTAAAGATCCATAAATTTTTTGGAGATAAATTATAGCCTATATTACTCACAGATAATGTGGCTTTCTATTGGTGAAAGAATTATTGAAATCGGTCCAGTAGTTTCGGAGCCTATTCGTTACAAACAAACAAACAAAAAAACAAATCTTACCTCTTTATAATATTAGTATAGATTTCCATTCTATTTCCATTCTATTTATATTCTATTTCCATTCTATTTATATACTATTTCCATTCTATTTATATTCTATTTCCATTCTATTTATATACTATTTCTATAAACACTAACCTCTCTGATCATCATGTCCCAATGGAAGTCAGTTTTCAGCGTATTGTGCACATCACTCAGGCTCATGGTCTGCAGATGGCACAGCAGGTTGTCGTACTCCTGCTTCTTGAACAGCTGCAAGTTCAGCTGCTTCAGCCAGGTGGTCAGTTGAGAGCATACGGTACATTGGCTACGAAAATCATTAACCTTAGTAAATATTACCATGAGATACTTTTAAAAAATAGCTTCTGGGATATGATATTTAGAATAATTTTGATCAGTTTTCCTCCTGTAAGGGGCAGAGGATTCAAATTCAAATTCAAATTCAAATTCATTTATTCATTTGCGTGTAATGTGGTACAGGAGATGGTAACATTATATAAAATATTTGGTTCAAACACATTTCGCCATAACGTTGACATGCAAACAGTTAGCTATATATAAACATTAGGTACTACAAAACAAATAGGAATGCCAAAAAGCATTACAGTCACAAAAAGGAGCATCCATTACAAAAACATTACAATGCATTTCTGCAGTGGTAAGAACGACATGCATATTTCTTTAAAAAGTCTTCCACTGTATAAAAGCTTTCCTCTACCAACCACTTGTGTAATGCAACACAAAATCTCTTTTTAGGCAGGTGTACAATTGACTCTGGTAATGAGTTGTATATTAGTGGAGCCATATAAACACAACTACGTCTAAACATTTCCAGCCGAGGCACAGGCATTTCAAGAGCCATGTGTCAAGTCCCAGATGTTAAATTTTGCCGACTCATTAGACAATTTGGTTTTCAACTTGTTGATCTTCTTTTTCTTATTTATATTTTTATACCATTTAGGTGGTAGTACACGGCCGACCAGATGAAAAGCGTTCACCATGGCCTATGCACGTGTGCAACACCAGGGGCGATACACTTGCATTTCCAATACTTGATACTAATATTTAGTTTTGTTGAACTAACTGACTGAGACTTTTGCTGAATTTAAATAAAACGAGTGAAATTACCTGCCATTTAAATATAATGTCCCAGCATCAACTCCATTGCTGATGACAGTAAACGCCATTTTGGTCAACGACTGCTTCGACAAAAGACCCAGCGCCACCTGCCGGAGGTGTTGCAACTTCTTCTCAGTGACCCACGAGGGGGACTGGGGGACTTTTGGCCCGTCCCTTATACTGTCCAATTTTAACTCCAGATTTAATATATCAGTCTTCAAAGTAGTGTAGTCCACTTCTTTCGGTATCTGTAGCGAACTTTCGTACCCCTAAAATTTTGTAAAAATGATAAATTTTCTAGGTTTTATGGAAGGGGATTGAGAAATTCTTATTGTGGGTAGTATTTTGGATGGGAGGTAATAGGTATCTCCATAAAGCTGAATGTAGAAATTTGTTAGGTTCACTAAAATTATGGGTTCTAGAATGCGGATGAACATACTTATATACTTTTTTGTAAATAAATACATAGGTATCACTACATAGTATAAAACAAAGTCGCCTTTTCTGTCCCTATATCCCTATGTGCGCTTAAATCTTTAAAACTACGCAACGGATTTTGATGCGGTTTTTTCCAATAGATAGAGTGATTCAAGAGGAAGGTTTATATGTATAATACATGCATCATTTAATTTAGTATCAGCATTGCGGCGGGTCGCTAGTTATACATAAAAAACACCCAGACCAATGCAAATAGACATATTCCTGCACACAAATATTTGCAATGAAAGGGGATTCAAACCCGCGCCTCCTGTCGTAGCAGTCGAATGTACTACCACTACGCCACGAAGGCTTATATTAGAACTTGATCATTACTCATTCAGTTAGTGGTAGCCAAATTTATATCGAAACTAGGGTCTAAATCACCCCTAAGATAAGTGCCCTTTTCGTAACAAAAATTATAAAATTAGAATTGCTAAAATGGTACTTACTTGTGAAACAAACAACATAGGAGGCAGTTCCTTGTATAGCTCTGTCTTATCAGCGTTGCAGACTTGGGTCTTGATCTCGGAGAGCAGGCCGGTGGAGTCGGGCAAGTAGTCGGAAAGCATGATGTTGGGCTGGCAGATCGAATCTGTTTCGTTCAAATTTATCTCCCGCAGCAAACGGACTATCTAAAACAGATAATCATTTACTTCTTTATATGAATAAGCACCGGAATTTAGCAGTATTTAATAGACCCTTTTTTTTCCGTGCAGAAATCCTCATGGATACCCACCCCGCGGCTAGCGGGGCAGGTTATGTTGGACTCTTACCGACTAAAACCGCACGCCGTCTAGGGTCTTCTGACGCCAGGGTGTAAGGTAGACTATTATGAACACTTACAAAAAAGTCTTTAAAACGAGGTTTATTGCCATCCAAACGGAAAATGTATGCAAAATTTTAACTCCAGCAACCAACATTTCAACAGATTGTAACATTATAAGGACAGTGCAAGTTAAACAAAACCTTGTAAAAAAAAACAGAGGTGTCACTCGCGAAGGCGTTACCACCATAGACAAGAAGAAAAAAAAAAGAGAAGAAGACTGGTTGAAAGGGAGGATTTGAAAAGGAAAGGAAGGACGAAAAATGCCGGTACTATCAATACCAAATGTAGCGTACTGCTACTTAAAGGTAGCTTTTAAAGTAAGAAGGTGATAATGGCAAAGTCAACGTATTTGGACGACTCACTTACATGTATATCATCGAAATTTGTCAACAGATTCTCTGCAACATCAAAACTATTCTCCAGGTAGGTAAAGAACTTAGCGGCATAAGGGCCGTTGTACACGGCTTTCAACTTCTCCCACCAGTCCTCCCCGGCGAGGAAACTTGTTATAATTTCATAGCCCTGCACGTTGGACTGCAGGTACTTGAGGTAAATTGGGATATTGAGCTCGTAGGAGTACTTTATTGAAGTTTTTAAAGCAGCCACAAGTTGTTTTCTGTAATACGAGATATAAGGGTAAATGTGTGAGTAGATGAATGAGAAGATAAATGAGAAGATGAATGAGAAGATGAATGAGAAAATTAATGAGAAAATTAATGAGAAAATTAATGAGAAAATTAATGAGAAAATTAATGAGTTAATCCATGAGTTCATGAATGAGAAAATTAATGAGTAGGTAAACCAATTCATGAATGAGTATAGATTGAACAAATGAATGAGTAATAATAAACGAATGAGTAAATAGAATAGATGAGGATGTAAGAGAAATTGCAATTGCCAATGTCTTATACAATATTGTATAGACAGATCGTTTTATATGCTTGTATAAGAAAAGAGATTTAGAAATAACCATGAAGACAAACTATGGCATGAGCAGCTAAAATATAAGGATTGATTAAGAACGAATGATATTTTGGTTTAAAATTTAGTAAGATAAAAGTACATAATGTTCAATTATCCTTTGATCACAAAACATAACGACACGTCTGAATACATGTCAATATAATTATGTAATTAATTATTTTATTTTTCATGACCATTTAAAATAAAAAATATTACACCTACCTATTACGTAAAACTCCAAACACATCTTCAACGTCATCACCACTATTTTGCAAGGTCTTTACAAGATTCAACAAACTGTTTCTCGTTTCCGGATAGTCTTCAACTATACTATTTTGTACTGCTTTGTATATTGGTCCATATTTTTTAATACAAACTTGCTTCATAGTTTTCTTATCAATGTTTAAAATAGTTCTACTATCATCATTCGTTTGTATATCTTCACACATTTTATTTAGTGCATCCACCAAAGTATAGTTTTCATTATTTTTATCCAAAACATCAGTAATAGCATCAAAATGAATGTTTATTGCGTCTACAGCTTTTCTCTTAAATAAGTATTTTATAATATTAAAATCTGCTTCTATAGCTTTGATTTCTTCATCAGTACCTTCAATGATATCACTAATTTTTAGTTTATTGATATTTTCTTGTAGTTTATTGATGATAGTAACAATTCTTGTTAAGTAAATACTAGCTGTGAATTGTTTCAAATTTATGTTATTAAACAATCGGTAGCTAGGATCGTTTTCATCTATTTTATATGAAAGCACTTTATCTACAACGGTTTTTAGTTTTCCTTCAATGCTGTTCAGTTTGAAGTCTTTTTCTCTTAACAAGGTTTGGTTCTTTTTGGATACTTGTGTGACATAGTCGGTTAGTTCAACTGCTTTGTTATAAGCGTTTGCAAAACTGCTTGTGATGTTCTGGACGTGGATAGTGAAGAAGAAGTATTGCTGAAAATATTTAACAGTTTAGTATTCCTTTACAAGATTATCATCACTTATCGTACTAGCTATCACAAGTTACGTTGGAATATTAGTTGTGCCCACATTGCTTTTTAAGAGCTGACGTCGAGCGTTTTTGGTAAACGCGTCCTTTGGATGCCATCAATGCCATTCAAGAAGTTGTCGGATGCTTTGTTTTAAGTTGAGCGTTCTTATCGAGTCTAACACGTGTCGTCAGTTCGTTTGAAAATATCGTGTGCAAGGGTTCCAAGAGTTAACTGATTCATTACCACTTTTATTTGTGTGTGGTATATTACTATTAACCTCTTCATCATTAAAAATACCTGTTATATTAATAATACTTACAGGCTTAGCAAAGATATCGAGCAGAGTGTTTTCTCCTGTGGGCAACGATAACCAATGCAAAAGTGATGGACAGAGGAACGGCTTCACCCTCTCGATGTGGGTCTTGTCGATGGGGCTGTCCGGGGGAGGCACCAGTGCTGCCACTACTGCGTCACAATCCCAGAACTGTGACTGTGATGCGCGACGAACCTAGGAAGTGATGTCACGGGATATAGTCTATTTTCCAATACTTGGAACCAAAGTTTTAGATTAGTCTGTTATCAGTAGTACAAAATATTAACTTCACAGGAATTGAACGCTAACCCACTTCCAATAACGTGTGATTTGTAAATGCCTAAAGGGCACTTAAATCGAGGCAAAAGAAATTGCATAGCTAAATTTAATGTAGGTACCAACGTATTATGGATATCTGTTGCTTGTCACAATTTTCTTTAAAACACAACCCAACACAAAATACAATCCCAGTATGTGACGATTACAGGCATGCAACTGAACAATAAGTGCAAACTTTAGCCAAAGAATTAACAAGGCAATAAGATAATATTTTTATCATCAAACTAGTGTTAATCCCTGTTGCATCCAAAGCTTCCTCTTTGGAGCCGAAGCCCACTTTCAAGATGGTAATATTTTCCACAAGGATAAACGTTATTAATATGGTGATCCATTTTACCTGGCTCATGAAATTGAAGTCCCAGTAAGAGTTGAGAAGAACTCCAACAAACACCGGCATTTTGTCGTACAGAAGGTAGAGGGCTGTCTTCTTGGTGAAGCCCACCAGTTGCAGGAAATTGGAGTCGGGCTCTGTAACGTCATATCCGTAATTAAAGAAGATCCATCAAAGAAGGGTAAATATGTTATAAACTGATTTAGAATTACAGATTTTATTAAAGCAAATTTTGCTGTACGACATAAACAGCGCAAATCTGCTGTTTAGGTACAGTTAGCGAATTTTTTTATTGGAGAGATTTCCGAAGGCCTGGACCAAATGCAACGAAACGTTCTTTTTGATCTCTCAAGTGGTATGAAATATAGTAGACTTAATGTTAAAGTAAAGTCGGTATTATTTGTGAACTAAAGACCTTCCTTAGTCGAGCCTGCCCATTCATATCATACTTCAATTGCAAAAATTCATGACTCTACCACAGTAAAAATTTGGTGATTCATATACTTCCTTAGTGGTATAAAG
Organism: Lithosia quadra; assembly: GCA_963576445.1. Classification (NCBI taxonomy): domain Eukaryota; kingdom Metazoa; phylum Arthropoda; class Insecta; order Lepidoptera; family Erebidae; genus Lithosia; species Lithosia quadra. The sequence goes on from OY754892.1 coordinate 13,609,769, forward strand.
TAGCATAAGAAATTCTTTTGGGTACATAGTTAACTACACTACTTTTAGAATAAGTTATAACAGAACATTTAACAAAATACCGTTGATTTCCGTGAAATATGTCAGCAGATCCGTAGCACCATTCTCGATGATCACCGAGATGGACCCGAACAAGTACTTCCAGGCCTTCCGCCCCACCATTCTACAGTCGTTGTCTATGTAGTCCTGACTGCATTTGACGAAATCCTCCCACAGGCGGTTGGCAGAGACGTTGCTGGCGATAGAGGAAGTGTCTACGGAGTTGAGGATTGAGTCGATCTTTGTGAAGACTTTGCTGTAAGAATAAGTTCAATTAAGTATCTAGGGTAAACTATTTATTGAATTGTGAACTGTGTGTTTAATTGTGAAGTAATGTGCCATTGTACGGTCAGAAGTAGATGATCAAATACAAATGAAAAAAAAAAATTGATGAAAATTATTTTTTATATAGGATAGTTGTTACAAAACGTTTTCAGAAAAGAAAATAAATAACGCAGCTCTACGTATTTGCATGAAACACCATACACAGACCCTTTATATTTGCTAATACGAGCATATGGGGTATCAGTCACTTACCTCAATATGTCATGTTTTTGTGGAGTATTAAGTGTTTTCATGGCATAATTCCACGCTTCTTTCAATCCAAGCTCGCCATCCTCTTTATCCTTGAAGATATGGTTCAGGATGTCCTTCACAATGCCAATGTCGTTGATCAAGGAGTCGAAGCTTGTCGAGAATTTCAGAAACAGGTGTGGAGGGTAGACGGTCGTGTTCCAAAGAGATACTTGTTTACTCTGAAACATGAAATAGTTGCTTTCTCATTCTTAAGTTTAGAAGGAACTCCGAGAGGAAAGCCTTTGCCAGAAGCCGTGAACAATCATTTTTTCCTGCCCGGAATACCTGTTTTTGCAAGATAAGAAATGGTAGATCATGTGTCTATTAGCGTACTAATTATAGGGCATAGACAAAAGAAGGACTCTTGAAGTTAACTGACGAAACTCTCCAGATGAAGCATGAGTCTCGTTGTAGAAGGGTTATCAGGATACTGGATGATATAATGACACTGAATATAGAATATCTGAAGGATTGGATGACCTGAAAATGACTGTTCTACGTATAAAGACAGTTTTATAACAGCTAGTTTCAAAAGAACGTCCGATATGAATGCCAGATATCTCACGCCTTTCCCGAACCATTCATAAAACTAAAACTTACAGATATTGTAACATTCTTCATCTTAAAATACTGGACCCATTCCTCCTGGAAGTCCTTCTCCATACAGAACATGATCTCCAGACTCTTCACGGCAGCTGTCGAGCGCGGGGACAGCGCCAGCAACTCTGATAGGCTGGTGGTGGAACATGGCCAGGGAGGGTTGGAGTTCAGCAGCGTTATTATTGGTTGGATCTAGAAATTAGAAATGGTGTTTTAGAATCGCAGATCAGAGGCACTTTTGTTTGAAAGGTCTTGGTCAAAATTAAAATCTTACAAACGCATATCGTGCAAGGCTGAGATATCACCATCATATGGTGCAAATAATTCCATCAAGAACCAAGCGGTTCGGTGCCTTTTTTCCTTGCCCATCAAAACCTGGAATTCTTTATCAGCTCACGTGTTTCACCTTTACCTTACCATCAGGCGAGGTGAAGTTATATCGACGTGTCAGACATAAAAAAATCACAATCGATTGAGTAGAACCGGAGGATTCTCTGATCATGAGGATACCTTTGCTTTTGATCAGAAAGCATTCGACATTCCATATTTGCATACCAGGCTTTCACAGGTGGACTGACTTACGGGTTTTTAGGACCCCGTATACTCTACATTGGTCTTTTGAAAGCCTCACCTCTATGAAAAGAAACAGTTTCTAACATTTCGTCCACTTACGTCCGTATCGTCTTTAACGATGATGTCCATGGCGTCTACGGTGAGCTGAGGGATGTTCGGTACGATGTTACTCAGTGCTGCCACCGTGGTCGGAGGCAAGTCTCCATTGTATGAGCTGTTTGTGATGAGGGCTGGAACATGAAAAGGTTATAAGATCCTGCTCATTAAATTGCAAGGTTGAGATAGATACGATGGATGAAACAGCTACCTACGTTGTATAAAAATGAAAAAAAATAGCACTCCGGGAGTGCCGGCAGAAGTGAAAACTTCAATATTAACGTTGTGTTTAATTATAAGTATAAAAGAACTATCATTTATGAGGTAGAATACAATGTTTATTTATTGCGCTATCGTACACAAATATGACAATTTATATGTTGTTATTTATTCACATTTACGAATACACAACAGTGTATTTACTACACAACAGTCAAGCAATCAGCTGTCACCATCCTTGGATACGCGTGGGACGCTGTACATAAACACACACGGTCATTCGCGCAAGCGCCCTGTGCCGCCTAAACAGAGCAGCACACTCAGGCACGGTAGAAAGAGTGGGAGATACTAGTTCCTCTCCCTTCCCCTCGATCTTACGCTTTTTCGATCAGCATCACGTGACCCTGACGCGAGTTTGAAAGTTTTTACCCATACAAAAAAAGTGCTCAGCGCCGCTAAAGAAGTTTTCACTTCAAAAAAACAGCTGAATATCATCTTAGGGAATAAATTATTTTTAGAAAGTTGAAGTATCGTGCCCAATTTTTTTTCATATTTCTCCTCCTATTAATCATATAAATATTTGTGAAAGTTTGTGAAAATAGAGGAATGGAAAGATAGGTATTTTTTTTTATATTAACTTTTAAACTTTCGCGTTCCATAACTATTATACGTAAACGGGAATTAACGCGATACACGTTAAAGGTATATACATACCTTTAACGTGTATCGCGTTAATTCCCGTTTACGTAAAAATTTTTTTTATGTAAAAATGGCTGATAGAGTCAGGAGGCAATTTGGCAGAAATCTAGCTTATAGTCGTATGGAATAGCTCAAAGGCTTTTATCCCGGGCATAGGCTTCTGTGGGTAGCAGGAACCGGATAGTATTTTGCCGCGGGCACACAGTAAGTATAATAAAAACTAAACTATTGTTCACAAATTAGGTGCTTATTCTTTGTAATAGTAAAAAGATTTGATCTGCAATAAAATGGTAATTCACCTCCAACCAGTTGGATCGCTTGATCAAACACGCTGATCGGTCCCACAGAGATGTTGATGGCATGCTTGATCTTCAGCCAGTAGTCGCTCTTCACATCAAACAGATCATAGTCGAGCAGATCCAGGAAACGTAAACCTAGTTTGACACTGCAAAAAATTAAAACAGGTATAGTAAAAACAATAATAATATTCTGGATATGTAATGAGCAATTCGACTATACAACGCCATCTCGCGAATTTTTGAGGTACTAATATTATGAGTATCGATGTTAGCTACTGGTGCCTTAAAACTCTACGAGATGACGTTAAAATAATGATGACAACGTGGTGTCTACAATATGGGGTTCTTCAAGACAAAAAGGTTTTCACAGGGTCGGCAGCGGCAGGCCACGGTAACCGCTTTCCATCATCGGCCGTGTGCTTATCTACCATCTTATACAAAAAATATTCTTCATATTACCTCAAACGTAAAGTCCTTTCCAAACTCTGCTGGCCAAACCAGTAGTCTTTAGCCGAGGTGAACAGTTTATCCAGTTCTGCCTTCTCCAGCATATTCATCCCGTAGTGAGAAAAGTTGAACACAAACGGATAGTCGTCCTCTAGCTTCACGTACAAACTCTTCAGGTTGTTTATAAGTTGGATCCAATTTATGGTCATTAATGATTTGGAGGATGAATTTGTCATTGTTATTATCTGAAAAATAAAGAGTTTAAGCAAGGCGCATTTTAACAATGCATTGATAGATAAGTAATATAAGACATCTAATATTTAGGAGAATAAGAATTTCCCAAAAATCTCTATTAACTCAAAAAATACTATGGTTTTGATAAAAAGGGATAAGCAACTACTACCAGTATTTCTTCGTAGGTTTCATTACATTAAAACACAATCAAGAATACTTACAGCTTCAGTGACAGCAGAATCAGCACTCAGTCCGTTTTCTATCGCAATGGTAGCTTTGCAGAGGGCCTTCACAATCATTTCTGCCTCATTGTCATCAGCTGGTAACTCCAGGTATGCCCTCGCAGTCTCCACATCATTGCACATAATATCTTGACCAGGAGTCGACATGCATTTGTAAGTCTGAGTAACGTGAAAAATGGACGTTTAAATAAAAGGATTGTGTAGAATTTCTAATATCAAGGACGTGTCTAGAAGGTTGCTTAGTTGGTCAGCCAGTAAGGAACTATTCCGTTGGTGCCAACTAGCAACTGTCGTAATTCTTGCGAAACAGCGTCGCACACAACTTTTTCACGCTCCTCTTAAGGGACCCGGGACTGTAATATACGTGTCCATGTAGCCCAGTTCATCAGTCTACCGTAATTCTTGCAAACCCCAAGACGACCAAGACGTATAATATTTTGGAGAAGTTTGAAAATTAGACATGTCTAGGTAGCTCAATAATAGGTCAGCCTACTTCACCCCAAGACGTAGACGAAATATATCGGTAAATTTTCAAAATATCTAGGACGTAGGTATTGTAATTGCTCAGTTGGTCAGAGTATTCCTTCTATAAAGGAGTAGTCCCGGGTTCAAGTCACGTGCCAAATACTCACCTTTTTCGAACGAAATCTAGATCAAAATATGTCTACCTGAGCATAATAATATAGCAAGTGAATTCCAACTTTAGATCTATCTATTTAAAAAAATCATACATACCTTTTCCTCATTAAGTGCAGTTCTCAGGACAGTCATTATAATTCCACCATAATTGTTCTTAACCTCACTGGCCACTTCGACTGGAGTTAATTCCAGTTGTTTAATCATACCAGAAGTCAAGGTTATCACGTCCTCCAGGTATGGGGAGATCTTGTAGTCTAGGAGAACGTTCTGTTGGACTATTTCTTTGGCTAGAGCTCCATGGAGAACTATACTAAAACAACAAATTTGTACAATACTTTTACTGACTAATTATTTTAGGCATACTTATTTGCTTATTTAGGGGAGTTGGAGATCTATTTTTCTGCTGTAACGCCAGTGGAAAAGACCAAAATGTATAGGAGTGACATTATTTGTCGTGTTACAAATAACGTTACTTATCACTCGTGCGATTCGCTTCGAAGGGATTCCACTATTAGATGTCACTTTGTCCACAGGCTCTGCATCTTTTATCAAAGTGACATTCTATTATAGGAGTCACTTTGGAGCGAATTGAAAAAAATTACGTTCAGATATGAATCTTATATCAACAGTATTAAACACAAACAGCTACGTGTAAAGTTTTGCAATTAGCACGTTTGTCTTATACACTTTTAATTAATGGTTCACGATAAAATCCACTTACAGCATCTGTTTTCCCAATGGCCCCTTTTTCCTGAGCATCTCCATGAATTCTGAGTCCGGCTTTAAGTCCAGGAGTTTCCCCCAGTCCACCTTTCTGTTATCCTGCGAGTCTAACTTCATTACTGTTTGGGTGAAGTTTTTGAGGATCTTGAAGTCCTCTTCGATGGTGTATAACTGATCGCTAGTATCCTTACCAAGGGTTTCTTGGATCAGAAGAGAAGCCATGTTGTTGATCTGAAAAACATTTTTTATGTAATTTATTTGCCGGTTGTCTTACGAACGTCTAAGCCAGTACAGCTACAGGTAATTGGAGCCCTAAAAAGTCCGACGACTAATGTAACTATAGAACTTTGATATCGCTAACGGATTGTGAAGATCAGAAGTAGTCGCTTCACGAAAAATATTGAAGTTCAGTCGCTTCGTAGTTAGACTGAAAAACAGCAGCACTTGGGGAAACCCTTAGAGGGATTTTTTTTCCACGTTTCTGGTATGATGCCATATGGAAACGTTAGTTCAAAGAGAGTAACTATTCATACAAATTATTATTATTCACCGTATTTTTAACTTCAAAAACGCCAAATGCCTGGATCATATCCGCAATATAGCTCTTCCAAGCGTCTGTACATAGCTGTTTCTTTAACGATTCCATCTGCTCTTGGTTTGAAATCACCAAGAACTTTTTCAGTTGGTTCGTATCGCAGAACACCTTTTCTGGAGAATTAATCTTCGATGTCAGAATCTAAAAGGAAAATAAATTGTGAACTAAATTTAATATCTACTTTTATCTGAGTAAATAGAACTTCAGACATGAATGATTATAAGAGTTTAGATAGAGAGATCTATAGTTCGTTTTAAGAGACCAATCGTTAAGAGAGAGATGAATCAATAAAACAGCACTTACAAAACGTCAAAGCAAAAAGAAACTAAATTATTTTCCAACAAATGGACGAACAGTTTCGAAACGCAGTCCCATCTTGAGAAGATTCGGGCATGGGATATTTTTTTCTAAGCTAAGCGTTCGATATACTTGCAGTTTATATTGTATTCTCAAAGGTTTCAAATCTCATATAATTAATAGCATCAAACCTGCGCTCTTTCAGCATCCGCCAATCCCTCAAAAGCTTTGCCAAGAATCTCAGGTTGGACGGCTCGTAAGATCTGGACCGCGCTGGGGTGCCTCAGGGTAACATTATAGGACAGCTGCTCAATGTGCATGTTGATGTCGATGACCCTGGACGCGCTCTCGATGAGCTTGGACAGGAGAGTCGCGTAGAACAGCACGTCGTGTTTCGTATTGGCTGATACGAATTTGGTGACGAAATTCGTTATATGAGATAAACTGGAACATAATAATATCATTAATATAATCACTGTACCCCTCCCTCAGCCCCTTTCTAACCTCCCCACCCCTTCCTAGCCCTCCGCCCTTCCCTTTAGGGTAGGCAGCGCGTGTGTGACACCCTTAGTGTTGCACACGTTAATGGGCCACGGTGACCGCTTCCCATTAGGTGGGCCGTGTGCTTGTCTGCCACCTACGTAGTATAAAAAAATTGGTCAAATATATAACCCTACTCTTTTGGTTTTGCCGCAGTCGGATACATGCAATTACTAATGCTGTGCATATCCATGTAGCGATATTGAAACTTGAAACTAACGGGTTTAAATAGTCTTGGAAGTTGTTGGAACTCCCTCTAACTCCTCCAGTTCAGCTAAGTTGTTTCTGTCAGGAGTGGGTTCACGTTGTTAGTGTAATAAATTTGAACCCAGGACCTTCCGATCCTAAAGTCGAATCAAATTAATTTCCAGTTAATATTCTTTTAAACAAAAATGAAAATGAAGAGACAATTAACAGTAGTAGCTCATGGAGATAAATATTTTGTAGTGTATTTTTGGACTCATGCACAAGGATTATTGAAGAAGTTATACTGACATTGCGAATTCATGCTATTCAAATTTTCCATGCAAAAGATTGAGAAGAGTATGTGGATTTTTTTCCTGAGAATATGGAAGGCGGAGAATCAGGAGGTATGGCGCACATTGAGAAAGGCCAGCACTGTACGTCAATTCGTCTATAGGCTAATTGATTGATTGATGCAAAAGATAGGAACTTAAAACTCACGCTGAAAAGGCATCAAACGTTGAATTTTTCGGTAAAACCTCTTCAATAACATCTGTTGTATGATGCAGTACATTGGACAAAGCTTGCAGTCCACTCTTCGTGTCCAGCACACCGTTCGTCGCCGGCGATACTACGTTATCTAAATCCTTGCTAGTTCGTATTCTTGTGAAAAAATTGTCTAAATATTGAAGTCCTATAACTGCTCCATCCGCTAAATCTCTTACTATTCCATAAACTTGCGTTTCACCAAATGTTGGTTCAAATAAACTCATCAGCTTTGGTATTCTGAAATTAATTTTATAGGTGTTACAAAAATAGTTATATGATAAAGTATAGGATAATTATTTATCACAGATTTAGTGTAGGTTAGATACTGCGTGTGCATTAAATAGTGTCATTTTTTCGAGGCAATCCAGTTAATACACCAATTTTGAATTCCACCAAAAAAATCAATTTAGTTATGAGATAGTTTTGGTGCGATTAGAATTTATGCTATTTTTTCACCACTAGGTACTTCTCACAGCATTTTAATTCAACATTTATACCCGACTGCCGAAGAAAGAAAGGTAATGTTTTTATATTGACTATTGACAGTCAAGGTTCAACGTAGACTAAAGTACCTAAGCACGCGACAAGACACGAAAAGCTCAGTGACACGCTGGTACGGCGGCTTGCGATATCTAGCCTATTCTAAATCTGTGGTTATAACATTGGTATTGGTGGTATATTCCTATTAGATACTATTGGTGTTTATATTATTGGTACCTATTGGTATTATAACGTGGATATTATTTTAAACGCAAAATACTTACAAGGTTAACTGTATGTAACTAAAGTCTACTTGCTTCCCATCAAAGATGGATATTAGCTCCGGAGGGAGGAAGCTCTGAATGTTCAGCATACGAAGAACAGCGGTTAACATTTTACCAAGAGTAATGATTCGGTTATCCCCCGACAATTTGTTGTACATATCACCTAACTGAAAGAAAAATCAGTCCTTGAAATTAGTTCGAATAATAGTCACATAATTACACAGCGTACGCGTCGGTAGCCTAGTGCTTAATGAATCGGTTTTACGATTGAGAAGTTCAAGCTTCGAATCCAGGACATTACACTACCGACGTGAACCCATTCTTAACACAAGCAATTTAGCTTAGCTGGAGATGTTAGGGAGAATACTTGGAATTTCTTCATAAAAGACATAGATTCAAAATACATAGTTTTTTTTTTAATCAATCTGCTGGCTGCTGGAGTAGTTATGTCGGACTCAAACCAACTAAAACCGCACGCCATCTTGGGTCTCATAATAAATGTCGGGTGTAAGATGGCCTACTTCTTCTACCAATCGGGTACCTACCTATATTGTATCTTAGATTCAAAATCAATTCTTACCATAGTCATATATTTAGTGTAATCTAGCTCCAGCAATAGGTCTACGAACACCTTCTGTAACTCCTCTATCGACATTGAGCAAACTTTTTCTACAAGTTTATTGAGATGTTCCGGGTTTTTTATCATTAATGACTTAGATAATGACTCTGAGCTGCATCTGTCGAGCGATCCTTCAAAGAGCTGTAAGAAAAAAAAGCACATAACTATAGGAGATAAATAAAATTGTATAAAACTTACGGAGAAAGGAGTATACTATAATGTTGTTAGTATGGAAACCAGATTCACTAAAATTACTTAAGTTTTTAAAACGTGTGATTTCAAAACTTAATTTAATTAATTATAATTTTATTGTATAAAAACTTTTATAAAAATGATGTAAGAACAAAGGCAAACATTACCTACTCAAAAATAGTTCTCTTCGAGCATACTTACAGAAACTTATAAAAAGTACAATAGGTGATTTGAGCATTTGTAAACTATGAATGATTCTGCCCCCGTAGACAAGTGGCACAGCGTAAATCGCTAAGGAAAGAAATAGAATAGGTCGACCAATCATATCCAAGCTCGTGATATCTACTGCCGCGGCGCGCGCGTCGTACGCCGGCGACGAGCTTAGATGTGATTGGTCGATCTATTCTATTCCTTTCCTTAGCGATTTACGCTGTGCCACTTGTCAACGGGGGCTGTAAGTTCTCTCGAAAACATAGAGCTGGGTTTCTTTATTCCACTTAGGTATCAGACAAGCGCACTGCCCACCTGTTTAGACAGATCCTACGGAATACGATTTTTTTACTATTTCGTTTCTAATCAAATTTAAGTCGAGATCTTTCGATATGCCGTGGTAAGACTAAATAGCATGTCAAAACAAACTTACACCTTGGAAACCGAGTTCTGCCTCCATGACGCTGTCCATGACGTCACTGTCCAGGCCCAGCTTGTCGCCGATGAGTCTCTTCACCCTTGAAGGTTTTGCGAACAGATCCTTGACGTGCAGACCATTTTCTGAGAAATTATTTTTATTAGAGCCATTTCATTATAAAACGCCAAATTTAAAAGGTTATTTTGAAATATTTTGTCAGTTTCTCTTTCTGTCTGTTTGAATAGTGTAATCTCTGAAACGGCTCGACCAATTCTGATGGAGCTTTCACTGGCAGATAGGTAATATTATAAGGCGTAATATAGGTGTAATATATTTATTTTAGAAAAAGAGTTACGTTTTCACGTAAATAAAAAAATTAAACCTTGTAAATCTAAATGGCATTAGAACCAAAAAGACCGCGCGAATTTGGGGTCAGGTTTTTTATACTTACCACTTTCTTTTTTTACTACTTTATTAGTAAAATGAACTCACTAGTGATCTCCACGAAGGTGGGCTCGTCGACCACGTCGGCCAGGGTGCTGATCAGCTTGAGAGCGTCCGGTACGGACGACGCCACATCCAACGTGGACTCGTTCACGATAGGGGCCAGCCTATGCATGAGTTGGGTCAACCTGCAGGGCATCACATTTATTTTACATTCCCGTGAGTTTATTAGGAAGCTTTAGAAATATGGGCCTGATAGACCATGGCCCTTACCACAAACTCTTAAAGCAGTATTATTTCTATATAACCTAACTTTCAAAGTGTGAATCGGACCATCGACGTCGACGGATTGTAGTGTTATGTGGTCTAGCATTATGAGCAAAATTCATCTTTGGGAACAAATTTGTTATAATTCTAACTTAATTTAGGTATGCCATGATTGTAATTCATTCCATAATTTCATTGTAATTTAATTTATTAATTCGATTCTAAATTTTCCTTTTAATCTAAAACTATCAAACTAACACTTGTTTTGTTTAAGTTACATTTGTTACTAACCCAGATACGTCCTAAATGTTGAATTTTTCAGATCTGAATTTTTACGGTTCTAATATTTATTTTGTAAACAATGATAGGGATGTGTTAGATAAATAAATGAATAAAAAATCTTGAATAACTTACTTGGAATTTTCGTATGTGGGAATTTCATCAAATTGATCAAGAGGCGAGCACTCATTGTTGACAGTGCACAGAAAGGACTGCAGGAACGGCAGCATTCCCGCACTGGGCAGCGCACGCGCAGGGAATCCACCTGCATATCGGCATTGCATATATTAAGTAGGTAAATAGTAGGTATTATTGAATATAATATATTATTGACCAGCGTATAACTGATAACCTCAATCCCCCCGCCTCCCAGAGTCAACAACAACCAAGAAAACTACGTTTTTGCATTAAATTTTTTTTATTTAGCTTGTCAATTGACTTAACCCCGCTGGATGGTAAGAAGCTAGGTTAAACTCCAGAGGGTACGAGCCGCCATTCTAGACACCATTCGTCCCAAAACAACGGTCCCTACCTTGACATACGCGAAATAAGTTACCCTCACTAGCGTAGTCGGGTAAAAAAAGAGGACGCACTGTAAAATTAAATAAAGATGTGCTAAATTAAAACGCTGGTTATAAAAAGCAATTAAAAATACTTATAAAATACATACTTAGATATTTATCTTAGAATAGGTATTAAAGTTCATACAATACAATGGTGCGTTGCCGGTGTTTGGCGTGTGAAAGCGATAGTGAGAACTTAATAAATAGCTGGTGTGACTTTTCACGCGTAAGCGCACTTGTCTGTGATATTGTTTCGGTTTTACTGCTAGATATTGTGATAACAGCCAATTCCAAAGAGGTTACGAAGTAGAGAATATGATATGTGGATTATTTACTACATAGGTTTTTTGCATTGTAGGTATTGACAACCGGACCGGGAATGAACACGAAAGGAGTGCTGTGTACTATTATATTTCGGTGTTCTAGATGATTGTGTCACTTTATAAATTCTTCTTCCCTCGTGTCGATGATGCCATCGTGTTGCAGTAATTGGTTTCACGGCAATACCGTTACTTACGGGGAGGGCCCGAGCATAGGTAGACACTATCATTTTTTTTATTTGTGTGGTGGTTCACCAAGATCTTCGGGTTAAGTGTTCGCAATTATCAAGCGAATCGATGCGTTTGAAAATAAATACTTTTTTTATCAAGGGAATCGATCCGTTTGAAAATAAATATTTTTTTGTTATCGATCCGCCCGTGATGAATCGATAAATCTAGAAAAATATTTTGGCGATTCGCACTTTTCGTATTTTAACAAGAAAAAATTGTTATTTTTTCTGTTAAAATAGTGTTAAAATACTGTTGTATACGAGGTGTAGGTGTTTGGGTCTCAAGTCAACTTCACCTGTTAGCCGGTACGGTATGGTACACCTTTTGATTAACAGACGAAGGAGGCATAGGCTTACCATGGCTCCCGTCAAAGCGAAATTTATCTTAACCTGGGTTTGAAGAATAGGAGATAGGGACTGTCACTGTGTCGATGATATTATTTTAGATATAAGCTATACTCACACGTGGGATATTCTTCATTATCTACATTTGTCCTCACTATGTGTAAACTGAAAATCACTGCTGACGCCCATATTAGACCCGCTAGCGTTATCTGAAACAAAACAGTAACGTATATAGTGCTAAAATAACGTAAATAATAAAATTTCCGCGCACGCTTAGGCTGTTAAATGATCTCCCTGCTGTGGTTTTCCCTGGCGGCTACAATAATGGGGTTATTCAAGAAGGGCATTAGAAGGTTTTTACAGTGCTCCTGGTGTTGCACAAATCCATTGGCCACGGTAACTGCTTCCCATCATACCCATACCATACCATAGGTATTCCCATGGGCCATACGCTTGTCTGCCACCTAAGTGCTATAAATAAGGTAGCTCGGCTTGAATTCGCTAGATGGCGCTGATTATACGTGACGTCACAGCAATATAAAACCGTAAGTCATGTACATACCACTTTCCTTTTCCGTATGAGGTAGTCCTTCCACAGCAGCAAGCGGAGTTGCCGCCTCCCCTCCATGGTGTGGGGCTAGTGCACCTCGCGACATTCCTACAACAAACAGACGCACTGGTTAATTAAAATCATCTAGGTACACATTCACGATAAAGGGTGATGTGGGGTGCGAGGGAAATAAGCCGAGGTGCAAGGTAAATGCTCTATTGGCCACCTTACACCCTGGCGTCAGAAGACCCTAGACGGCGTGCGGTTTTAGTCGGTAAGAGTCCGACATAACCTGTCCCGCTGGCCGCGGGGTAGGTATCCATGGGAATTTCGAAACAACGGAATCTCCCGTCGGAAATAAGCTGTCCGACTGGGGTAGTACCTCCGCCAGACCTCCGCCCTACAGAACACCGCGGCCATAAAACCATCGTGTTGTGTTCCCGCCGGTAAGTAGGGTAGTAAGAACAGTCGCCCATCACTCGTTGTCGCGACCGGAGCGTTTTTAACCTCGCTGCGCAGATAAAAATTCGTTTAAGTGGGTTTTTGTAGCCCGATTTCACCGTGTGATACATCAAAAGTTGCATCTCGCTGACGTCCATCCGCCTACACATCGCACTGGCCGCGGTCGATACGCGTGTGCCGGGGAAACCCGGAAAACCGCGTTTCTCGCTCGACCCGCCACGTGTTCTTGGCGTTTTTATGTGATAGAAGTGGCATAGTGAATCGGATCACAGTGAAAGAAGTGTCCCCGGCATCGGGCAACCGAGGCTGACGTCCCACGCGCACTTGTTTTTCCGGGAAAACAGCCGTTTTCCCGTGAAAAGCAAAAAAACAAGTTCCACGTGGTGACCTACTTCTCAACCAGCAGTCCGGGAGAGCTGAATTTTTGCATAAAGGAAGACACCAACCAGGCAAGCATTTTCCCGTTTTAAGAAAAATTTTTCGCCAAAAGGGGAAATAACTATAATTGTTAATATATGCCAACTTTGACCCAAAATTCCCACGGAACCAAGCTGAATTTTGGAATTCTGCAACTGCAGTCTGTTGCGCGCTCGCGAGTTCTACAGGGTTGCAAGACATCAGATTTTTAAGACTTTTTACGGACCGGTCACAATTGAAAAACCGAACTTTTCGGTTTTTCGGAAAAAATTGTACCAAAATTGGTTTATTTTTATATTGTGTTTTTACCATCGCCTAGAGCCTACTTTTAGACTAATTATCATATTTTTTATTGATTTTTACATTCATCCAGCTCGGAGTTATCGATTTTAAAGTGTTTTTTCTAAATTAAATCAAAAGGGGTAATAAATCGTTGTTTTTGACGTCGGCGTTGGGTTTAGACAAGCATTCTACACTTGCCTAAGCCCAAACAAGGCCCCTCTAGCGCCAGAAACAAAGATTTTTGTAAAAACCAACTTTTTCGGACAATTTGTACCAAAGTTGTAAAACTAAATAACTCCGGACTGGACCGGCCTAGAGCTTTGCGGTTTTTTGTGTTGAACGTGTTCCTGTGTATTTTTTAGGAATAAGTGCTTTTTTGGCCATTCGGGCAAAATTTTTTATTTTTGCCCGAAACCCCCCCCAGGGGTTAGAGAAACTCGAGTAGACCCCAGATATCGATTTTGGGAGTCCTGGGACAAACCGTTCCGGAGATATCACAAGCCAAAGTTTGGCGCGGCCGCGCGGCGGCCATCTTGTTTTTCTTGTAACGCCGATATTTCCGCAGCGGGAGGTCGTAGAGGCTCCGGAATTCGACTGGGGGCATCAGGAGAGTACCGACTCTCTCACCCTACACTTTTTTGGGGAAAGTGGGCAAAATTTTTCGCCAAAAATTTTTATAGTTTTTGGCGCTATAGGGTGGTAGGGGGACCTGAGCCAGTCAGCGAGAAACTTTTTGCGCCTCGCTGGGACGCCTGGGACCCGACTTACACGGGTTCAAATTTTTGCAAGTCCGCCATCTTGGCAAATTGCAAACCCGTGTAACTCGGTAACGGGTGATCGTAGCGGGCTGCGGTTTTCGCTGGCGGGCTCAGCATCTCGCTCCGCTCCGGGCCTGTAGGGTGGGAATTTGACCCCACCGAATCGGGGGGTCAAATTTTGGGGGTCACCCTTTTGACCCGATATATACGTCGGGACGTGGGTCTCGCCGAGACCTTTCCGGGGAAACCAATCTCGGTGAAATCGGACTACTGGTTCGGGAGCAAACCCGGTTTCAAGGTTTTTGCACGAAGTTCGTGCAAAACTTTGAACACTGATTGCGGCCGGACCCGTGGACCTAGGACCTCCGAGTTTGGGGTCTTTTTGAAGGGCTCGGGGAGCTCTATCGGATCGACTCATCAGGGCGACTCTACATAGAGCCGGGAACGAGTTCGACTGGGAAGCCACTCCTGTGGTGCGATTTCGCTTAAATTTCGCCAGGACCTTCTCCCCCTGGGCTGGGATCATATAGGTGGGCGACCTGTGTTAGGTTAATTGTAAATATAGAGTTAAGTTAGATTTTAAGATTTTTGACCCTTTTTAGCGTGTATCCCCCTTTTATCACATCGGGGCGAATATTGTCTTATCTTAGACGCTATTATCACTATATTAACTAAATATAACTATATACCCGACTCTATAATAGAGCCAAGACTGTAAATTCTTTTTAAAATTAAAAATAAGAGTGTGTAACTTGACGTAAGGTTTTTACCTTACCGACTGGGCCCTTACCGGCCAAAACCTTGACAGTAGCTGGGCTACAATAGACCTGTTGCACCTTGTTTCTAGGGACTTGCTACCAATTCAGATACGGATCGACTGTCAGCGGAACATACACGCACACTACAAATACATAACACGGACATACACACCCTCACTCTCTCACACACACACACACGCACACACCTACATTCACTAACACACACCGACTCTTCACATCTCGCTGATAACAGCGTGCACGACACGCGCAGGGAAGAACCCTAGAACTCTATTTTACACATTTTTTACACTCGACGTTATTTTACACCTTTATTTTAAAATAGATAGTAGGACGTACCTGACCAATTTTTTGGCAGGCACATAGTTTAAGTTTACATTTTTATTTTTGCTTTTATTTTTACAATTCGTGTTTTTCTTTTGTGTCACTTTATTTTTAGCTGCGAAGCATAATTTGCTCGCACACCCTAGTCCACTTACACGTGTTGCGTGGACACCCTACATTACGAATATGCCGAACACAGTGAGATCTCCTATTACCAAACGGCCAGCACCCCCCCCCGTGGCGGGACTGTCTGCTTCATCATCCTCCCCAAAACACTCCCAGAGGTCAGTAAGGGATAGCATAGGGGAGATTGAGTCTAGAGCTCCGCCAACTACTCCTCCTTCTACAAAACCATCAACGGCGCCGTCGAACATGTCGACGACAGTTACAAAGCCGAAACCAAAGCCAACGATTGCAAAAATAACTGCAAAAATAAGCACCCGCAGAACGTCAACATCAGCGGAGGGTTACGAAATATTAACAAACGTTGCGCTTATGGAACCAGTAGAAAGGCATACAGCGGCAATGTCTTGCTTGGATCTCATCAAGCAAGGCTGCGCCGAATCTAAGAATATAAAAAGGGAGATAAGGGAAAAAATTGAAATCCAGGCTGACAACTTAAGACGCTTACTGGTTGTGATAGACGGGGAAAGACGCAGGTCCGAAGGTAAGCCACCTGGACAAGACGTCGTCACAGAACCCGGAAAGGTCACGGCCGAGGCCACAGGACCTAAAACGGCTAACGGGGAGATGATGAAGAAGATAGAGGAGAATGCAAGGCTTCTCCAGCAAAACGGCAGAGTCCTCGCCGAGATTCAGGACTGCCTAAATAAACGCGAAGAGGACAGGAGGCATATGCCATCGTATGCGGCTGTAGTGGCGGACACCGCGGGAGCTTTACCCCCGCGACGCCCGACATTGCACTCGTTAGTGGTCACCTCCAAAGACGAAGCCAAAACGGGGGAGGATCTGCTGAATGAGCTAAGGCAGACCGCGCGAAAAAATGACGACTGGGTAACGGTGGAGCGGATTCGAAAGGCCAAGGACCGAAAGGTGATCCTTGGATATAAGACCAGTGAGCAGCGGGAAAGAGCGAAAGGGGCGTTGGAGGGGGGGCAGGGGACCCTTAGGGTGGAAAATGTCCAAAATAAGGATCCCCTGCTGGTTCTCTATGGCGTCTTAAAAACGTACAAGGACGAAGAGTTGCTTAGGGCCCTAAGGGCGAAGAATAAGCACGTATTTAAAGACCTTGACTCCTCACAAGATAGAATGCTGATAAAATTCCGACGCAACGCCAGAAATCCGCACACCGTCCATGTGGTTCTACAAGTATCGCCCACTATTTGGCGCAGAGCCCTGGAACAGGGAACACTGCACATAGATATTCAGCCAGTCAGAGTGGCCGATCAGTCGCCACTCGTACAGTGCTCCCTGTGCCTGGGCTACGGGCACAGTCGTAGGTTCTGTAAGGAGGTGGAACCGAAATGCAGCCACTGCGGGGAACAGCACCTGAGGGCAAACTGCCCCAGATATGAGGTAGGCGCTGAGCCCAGGTGCTGCAACTGCTGGCATGCAAAAGAAGTAAACGACGTCGCGCACAATGCCTTCGACCGGGAATGTCCGGTCAGGAAAAAGTGGGATGATATAGCGCGGTCTGCAACCCAATATTGTTAAGGGCAACTCCCGGAAAGACTCCCATTATTTGGTGCTGCAGGCTAACCTCCAAAAGAAGATACTTGCGACTGACGACTTCATTCTGGAAGCCATCAGGAGGAAGGCGTCAGTCGCACTTATCCAGGAGCCGTACCGGGACCCTGTCAGGGGCGGAATGAAGAGATACCGGGGAGTTCGTATCTTCCAGAACACTGGACCGGGGGGCACTGTAAAGGCGGCAATAGCCGTGTTCGATCCTGAATTGGACGTCATTCAGTGCCCTCAACTCACCACCGACCATATGGCGGTGGTGAAGATTCGTACCAGTGCCTGGGAGATCGCCCTTGTGTCTCTTTATGTCGAACCTGACAAACCCATTGGCCCTCACCTGGACCAGCTCAAAAGAGTTGGCACCAGGCTGGGCCCAGGGCGGCTCATAATTGGAGGTGATGCTAATGCGAAAAGTGCTTGGTGGGGAAGTCGCGTTGAGGATGCTAGGGGCGAAGATCTGTTGGGCACACTCATAGAGTTGAAACAACACATCCTCAACGACGGGAAGGTGCCCACCTTCGACACGATTAGGGGGGGCGTTAGGTACTGTAGCTACGTCGATGTGACTGCCTGCTCGGGCGACCTCCTGGGTCTGGTCGACGGCTGGAGGACTGATGATAGCTTGGCCGCCAGCTCCGACCACATCGGCATAGAGTTTAAATTAAAAATGGTCAGGTCTAAGGGCTCCAGCATTAACAGAACGACCAGGTTGTTCAACACCAAAAAGGCCAACTGGTCTCATTTTCGTGAGAAAATGGCCAGCTTTTTGGTGGAGAACAACCTGGACGTCGAGGTCATTAACAATATACAAACAACGAATGATCTCGAGGAAAAGCTCAGAACTTATAACAACTGCATTAAGCAAACATGCGAGGACATTATCCCGAAAAAATCCAATAAGGAGACTCTTACTATGCCGTGGTGGTCGGAGAAGCTAGCCAAGCTGAAGAAGGAGGTCAGTACCTTCAGGCGCCGAATCCGGAACGCTGCTCCGATCCGGAGGCAGTTGGTCGTAGCGCAGTTCCTGGAGCGCAAACAAAACTACGAGTCGGAGGTTAAACTAGCTCAAACAGCAAGCTGGAAGGAGTTTTGTAATAAACAGGATCGTGAAGGGGTATGGGAGGGTATCTATCGAGTGATAGGAAGATCCACAGCAAGGGAAGAGGACCCGCCGTTGGAGCTCAACGGGGTGTTTCTGAACGCTAGCGAGTCTGCGGGGCTCCTCGCCTCGGTCTTCTATCCAGAGGACCGGGTCGAGGAGGACGACGCGGACCATAAGAAGACCCGCGCGTTGGCCTCGGTGGTCAATGGCGGGGATACTGATGGAACATATGACCCGCCATTCACCATCAGCGAGCTCGTCGACGCGCTCGCTACGTTCAACCCGAAAAAAGCACCGGGAGCCGACGGCTTTACGGCTGACATTTGTACCCATGCTGTCAACTGTGCGCCGGCACTGTTCTTGAAGCTGCTCAACAAATGCCTGGCTCTCGAATACTTCCCCATCCAGTGGAAGGAAGCGACAGTCGTCGCTCTTCGAAAGCCAGGCAAAGACTCCTACAGCTCTCCCAAGTCATACAGGCCCATAGGGCTCCTGCCTGTTTTGGGAAAGCTGTACGAGAAAATGCTGGCAGCCCGGCTCAAGTTCCATTTGCTCCCACGGATCAGTACTCGCCAGTACGGCTTTATGCCACGGAGAAGCACCGAGGACGCCCTCTATAATCTGGTAAGGCACCTGCGTGACAGAATCGGTCATAAGAGGATTGTCACGTTGGTGTCGCTGGATATAGAGGGGGCCTTCGACAGTGCTTGGTGGCCGGCTATAATCGCACGACTGGCAGAGGAAAAGTGCCCCGTAAACTTGAGGCGGGTTGTCAGTAGTTACCTCAGCGAAAGAACGGTGCGGGTGAGATTTGCAGGGGCTGAGTGCAAAAGGGGAACACAGAAGGGCTGCGTCCAGGGTTCCATAACAGGGCCCTTGCTGTGGAACTTGCTATTAGACCCTTTGCTCAAGATGCTGGAGGAGAGTGGGGACTACGTACAGGCTTTCGCCGATGACGTGGTCCTCATTTTCGAAGGGGAAACAGCACTTGAAATTGAGAGGCAGGCCAATGTCACCCTCGAGCGTGTTCGGGCGTGGGGTGTCATGAATAAGTTAAAGTTCGCGCCGCACAAGACCTGCGCGATGGTCTTAACCAAAAAGCTTAAATATGACACCCCACGCCTGATCATGGGCGGGGTGGGCATTGTCCTGTCTCCAGAAATCAAAATATTAGGACTCACGATAGATGCTAATTTGACTTTCAATACACACATCAAAAACATATGCAGTAAGGCAATTAAAATCTATAAAAAGTTGGCACGGACGGCCCGGATCTCCTGGGGGCTTAACCCCGAGGTGATCAGGACCATCTACTCCGCAGTGATTGAGCCTGTAATACTTTACGCGGCTAGCGCATGGTCTGAGGCGTCGAAAAAAGAGTATGTCCGGAAGAGGCTGAACGCGGTACAGCGTGTGTTTGCACAAAAATTAACCAAGGCCTACCGCACGGTCTCCCTGAACTCGGCACTGCTGCTGGCTGGGATACTCCCTCTGGACCTTCGAGTTCGGGAGGTGGCAGCATTGTATGAGGCCAAGAGAGGAGTGTCCCAACCGTGGCTTAGAGGCAGGGAGATCGAGCGGCTGGCCCCCGTTTTGGCAGCCCCGCACCCCGCGGAGCGTACACGCTTGGAGTTCGATAGCGTGGTAGACGGAGAACAACTTGCGAATATAACACTACACGATGTACGAATATACACTGATGGGAGCAAAATTGAGGGCAAGGTCGGGGCTGCTGTCTCCGTATGGAACAGTCAGTCCGAGACCAAGGCCCTCAAATTTGCTCTCTCAGATTACTGCACCGTCTACCAGGCTGAGCTCCTGGCGCTGCGCAAAGCGGTGTGCGAGGTAGAGCGGCATGACGTTGCCGCGTTCGGCCTCTTCAGCGATAGCAGGGCGGCGCTCCTTAGTGTGGTCAATCCGCACTCTTTCCACCCCTTGGCAGTAGAGTCAAGAGCCGCTCTTGGCCGCTGCAAGCAGCAGGGCAAGAGCGTCTCTCTCTACTGGATCAAGGCCCATGTTGGCCTTGAGGGGAATGAGAGGGCGGATTGGCTCGCTAGGGAGGCCGCCTTGAAGCTCAAAAAGGCCCCAGATTACAATCTGTGTCCTGTCTCATTCGTCAAGAGAGTCCTACGGCAGGGCTCTCTTGACGAATGGAATAGGCGTTACCAGGAGGGCAACACCGCCTCAACAACAAAAATATTCTTCCCCTGCGCAATACATGCATACAAAACCATCAGGAGAATTTCCATCTCGGGCCCAACCACCCAATTCCTCACAGGACACGGCGGGTTCTCCGAATACTTGGAGAGATTCAAGTGTAAGGCGGACCCGTCGTGTGCCTGTGAGCCGGGTGTGTCCGAATCGGTCCCCCATCTCCTGATGGATTGCCCAATACACGCCGCTGACAGGCTTGACCTAGAAATTGAGACAGGTATTAAAGTAGATGAAGATGGCATTAAAATATTAATAGCTGAACACACAATTCAAACGATAAAATTCGCCCTTAAAATAGTAAGCATTGCAAATCTAAGAAACAAGGTGTAAACAGACCATGATAGCGCGTTATGGTAACAATAACGTTGTCTACCATAATATTGTAAGTAGAATAATAAGTAAGCTTGTATTGTGTTAGATTAATATAAATATTAGAATAATATAGTTTTAATTGCAAATATTTAAATAGTTAAGATACAATATTGTTTTAGTTATAATTACTGGTTAAGAAAAATGTAAACTGTTTTCTATAAATTTAATAAAGAGATACAAAAGATTAGTTAACAAATTAGCATAGGTACACTATCTCCCAGATGCCCTCACTCCCCGCAGAGTATGAAAGGATAAGAATGAAAGTGCGAGAAGGATAAGCGCGAGAACGGTATGCTTAAGAGGCCAGAATAAAAGAGGAAAGAATAGGAATAAAAATTAGGAGTCTTTAATTTTAAAGAACTTAATAAAAGCGCGGCACTTTGCTGCGGTAGGGAAAAAAAAAAAAAAAAAAAAAAAAAAAAAAAAAAAAAGTAGGGTAGTAAAGTAGGGTTTCCGTCCTATAGTCCCGGGGCCTTTAAGCGGGGCGTGAAAAAGCAATTGACGAGGCCTTCAAGCTGAGGGCCAACATTATAGCATCATTGGTGTTTTTAATGGTGACCCCCATCGCTGAGACTTTACCTTTAGTTTACCATCAGGCGAGGTAAAGTCATTTTGATGTGTCCTATATAAAAAAAACATACATTTATATGGCCATGTGTCCATCGCACCGCCCAATGACGGGCCGATGTGCCGCCAATACAAAACCGACCCGAAATAATCTCGTTTCTCGGTGCCGTGCCGTCTCGGTGATAATGGACAAACGCTCTAACACTTAGCGATTTATTTACAGTGTGCATAATCATGCCTCGCGTGACGTCATCGATTTCGGTAAACGTCATAGACGGTTTCATTCCAAAAACAATATATTATTCTCAACAATAAACATTAGCAGTTGACAAAACATTTCCGTCGCACTAAAATAGTACGATAATCAAGCAGTTCCGGGCGCACATACCACCACACGCGAGCACAATACAATCATACAAACCCATACAATACGATTCTCTCACGGCTACAGCACATTTGGGAAATCCGAGTGAATTAAGTTATTTACGTAACTGCAGCCGAGATGAAATCATTTGTTTGTGCTCACACTTTTGATATACTTCAATTGCTTATACTGTAACTCTATATGATAGGTATATAGTTACTGAAGACGGCCTCTGTGGCGTAACGGCAGTGCATTCGACTACTGCTAACGACAGAGGGTGCGGGTTCGATCCCCGCTCAGTTCAAATATTTGTATGTATGAATATGTCTATTTGCATTGGTCTGGGTGTTTCTATGTATAAATGTATGCATTAAAAAAATGTATTTAAATACTCGTAGCTATTTATCCGCATTGACTGCATTCTGGAACCCTTAACACAAGCTAGTTAAGCTGAGCTTACTTTGGGTCTAAAAAGCGCTTCTCAGGGTTGGGTGGCATATAGCAGTCGCACCCGTAAAAGATAGACTAAATATATTTGAACCCATGGTTCTACCGGGATTGGTGCTCGAATGATGATGAGGAATCTCTCAATCAAATCCCTTTCCGCCAACTCAGGGAAAAGCCGGCGGAGGACTTCTTCGACTTTCGAACAGATTTTCGAAATCTAAATTGATTAACTACTTTTGACGCCGACTATACGTTTGTTTAATACTACGTAGGTGGCAGACAAGCATACGGCCCACCTGATGGGAAGCAGTCACCGTGGCCTATGGATGTGTGCCAACTGGGGTGTCACAAACGCGCTGCCGACCCTGGAGGGAGGGTTGGGAGGAGGAATCTTTTGACTCTGACTATAACTTATACGATTGTTCTGATGACATCTGATCCGCCATTTTTATATTTGATTATGATTTTTCAATTGTTCTGAAACTGCAGTCGTAATATTATACAAACATGTATGACAAATGCAATTACTACACCATCCTTTGTGAGTAGTTTTAAATACTGATACTGGAGAAGCGATTGTTCGATTGAAAACTTGACGCTCCAACAATGATAACACTCTTTCATTGATTACATCCGTACCAGCTTATCCAATGAAAAAATATTATGACATGATTGTTGGAATTAAAAAATAATTTAAATTTTTCTTAAATCTTTGATGCAAAAATTATATATTTGAATGAAATTTTTAAGCAATTGCATGCTAACTATTTCCAATGATTTTCTGATCGGAAAAAATGATCATCCAGGACGGGACTTGAAACCGTAACCAGTCCCTTACAGGGGGAATGCTCTGACCAACTGAGCTACCTGGACCGATCTTAGATGCTCGAAATTTTCCGATATATTCTATGGCTTAGGGCGCCGGTGGAGAAAAAAAAATCCTCATACTAAAACCCACAACAACAAGTTTTATTTAGTTTACGTTTAGATAGCGTTGTGTAATGTACTAGAATAATACCTATAAAAAATATCAAAAATCTTTATTAAAACATACCTATACCTACGTTTAAGTTACAATTTTAGTATAATCCAAACCACGATTTGTTGCTCTATACGTAAACAGATAATTATATTTTATTCTACTACATTTTTTTAATTTTTAATTTTATTTTATTATAATTTAATAGTTAATTATAATAATATTTATAGCTCTTATCTCCTCTGTTGATCTATAACAGATATTGATTTCCATGCCCATTGAGCATGTACTCGTATAATCACAAGTGACAGCGCCAGGAAGTCATTACTTGGACACTGATTAGTACTGAAAGCCTGTATGTATGTAATAAGAGCAAGTAGACCTTGAATTATCATAAAAACTTTCATAATATCTTAGTAATAGACCAAAAAGACCCAGCACGACCCTTTAAGCGGGGCGTGAAAAAGCATATGATAAGGCCGTCAAGCTGTATGTAATGGTTGACCCCATTTCAGAGAATTTACCTTGAGCTTACCATCAGGTGAGGTGAACAATATTATTCTAATTTTATTGGTTACCGGTACATGGTGGATATCCCACACATACGCACAAAACGTTTGGGTAGTACGTTCCTCGTGCGTACTGCTAAAGCCCTGCCTGAGTCTGTATTTCCGGAAAGCTACAACCT
Source organism: Lithosia quadra (assembly GCA_963576445.1). Taxonomy (NCBI): domain Eukaryota; kingdom Metazoa; phylum Arthropoda; class Insecta; order Lepidoptera; family Erebidae; genus Lithosia; species Lithosia quadra. The sequence goes on from OY754892.1 coordinate 13,633,994, forward strand.
GGGAGTCTTAAAGTCTAGAGTGAATAGGTTACTTCTAGGCAAGCGTGCTCCACCGTCGACCACATCATTACTTACCAACAGGTGAGATTGTGGTCAAACGCGAGCCTATTACCAATAAAAAAAAATATTATGTTAAAAAAATGAGCAGTTTGTACTTGTTTTAATATTTTGTCACGTTTGACTCATAATTGAGATAAAATGATCATACAATATCACGTACTACAGACAATGTTGGCATATTTTAACGATTTATCACTGGATTCAGGCATGGACGTTTAAAACCTATGGATGTAACGCATTGAACAATATATTTGATGGAACTAGATCGGCCCACTTATACGTACAAATCGGCTCACACACCTTACAAATTGAATAATTTCACACTATATCACAAACTAATCGAATCTAATCACAAACACTGATTGAATCGAATGACATTCGCTGTGTAGTGGTTGAATTAACCACTACGGGGCAAATGTTTGAATAACCACTACGTAGCCACTAATTAGCGTAAAAAATTGATAAATCTATATTCACATAATAAAATTGAACGTAAAAAAATCACAACATAACCACCAAGCTGTGAAAATAAACCCTATTCTTGAATTGTTTTATTGCTCTACGAATTAATTATGTATCTATACTAATATTATAAAGAGGAAAGATTTGTACCTATTTTTGTATGTTTGTATGTTTGTAATGAATAGGCTCAAAAAGTACTGGGCCGATTTAAAAAAATTTTTCACCAATAGAATGCTACATTCTTCCAATTTGACATAGGCTACATTTCATTTTGAAAAAGAAATAGGGATCCTTGGTGAAATTTGAACAATGTAACCGAAGGTGTAGAAAAATGAGTCTTAAAATGTCTTTCGTCGAATGCGCTGCCGAAACTATTAGCGATAGAACAAAATAATGTACAACAATATTGAAGAACATCATAATGTCTACAAAAAACTCCGCGGTAGGATATGTCCAACTATTGTAGTTATGTCACTACAACAACTTTTTTCATTTTAAAACCCCGTGCGAAGCCGGGACGGGCTGCTAGTCATTCATAATCATAAAGTTATACGCCTGAAGTTTCTTTTTTTTATACCAAGTAGGTAAGCAAGCACACGGTTTACCTGATGGGAAGCGGTCACCGTGGCGTATGGACGTGTGCAACACTAAGGATGTCAAACACGCGCTGCCTACTCTGAAGGGAAAGGGGGAGGAGGGGTACAGTGAGCTCTGGCTACCCTACTTACCGGCGGGAACACAACACGGTAGTTATTATGGCCGCGGTGTTCTGTAGGGCGGTGGTACCCCAGTCGGGCAGCTCATTTCGGATGAACAGTTTTTGTGTTTGAAAGGTCTGGTCAGGCGTCCACGCAGGTGAAGCTGCGGGCATAACATAACATAACATAAACTCACGCCTATATCCCCGAAGGGGTAGGCAGAGGTGCTAGCACCCACATTTCGCCAGTTCATGTTTAGGTCTAGATGGCGAGCCTATTGCCATTAACCGAGCTCTTATAAACCTGCGATAAATACACACATAACTTCGAAAAGCATCGAAGCGGGCATAGGCTAGTTTATTTATATAACTCCATCAGAAGTAAGGTAGGTACTTATCAATAAATGCGCGGCTCCCACCGGACCGTCACGAGTCCACAAGACTTGCATGTCTCCGCTCTGTAATTTTTCAAGTGACTGATTCTCATGATTGCTATGCGAGCGATGATTTTATTTTTTTTACAGGAAACCGTGTTTTTTCCATCATATCTCACGTAATAAGTGTGTTGGGTAAGATAATATAGCCAATTTATTGACTAGCAAAGAATTTTCAAGAAGTTTTTTTTATACCGCTTAGGTGGCAGATAAGCACACGGCCCACCTGATGGAAAATGTTCGTAGATCAAAGTCAAAGTCAAAAATAATTTATTCTGTATAGACCATTACATGCGACACTTACAAGACGTCAAATTCGAAACCATCTAAAAACTAGAAGCAAATGGACCACCACCGGTTCGAAACGCGGCCCAGACCTGAGAAGACTCCGGCAAGAAACTCAGCGCGCTGTTTTTTTTTGGTCTATTTACAATAATTACCTTAGTCTAGATCTAGGAGGAAGTAAACTTGCGCTGGTAAAGAATGTCAAGTCTTTATGGTGCAGCAAAGAAAAGAGGCACCGAACCGCTTGGTTCTTGATAACCCTCATATGGTGCAAACAATTCCATCTAGAACCAAGCCGTTCATGCTTATTTTCTTTGCCGCACCATCAAAACCTGGAATTCTTTACCAGCTCACGTGTTTCCTTCCTCCTACAGTCCCGGGTCCTTTAAGCGGGGCGTGAGAAAGCATTTGATGAGGCCGTCAAACTGAGGGCCACCATTGGTGTTTGTAATGGTGACCCCCCATTCCGACTTTACTTTTAGTTTACCATCAGGCGAGGGGAATTCACATTGACGTGATTGATATTTATAAAAAATATAGTTACACTGTGTGGGGGTGATACCTCAGCCTGGCACGTGTAGTTCTGTATAGGAAAGCTGAAGAATCTGGAAGCGGTACCATGAAATGCATACTTCCTTCCTAAACTGACTACCGGATTGTTTGATTTACATGGAGGGTTTAGTCATCTATGTATAAGAATTTCCTCGAATACAATATGGGCGAATAGCGAATAGCTAAGTGTGGTTCCGCCATTACACATCCATACAATTCCTTAATTATTCAACTGTGGTTGCAACTGCTCTGAACACTGATAATTAATTTATAATATTATGGGCACCATGACCTAATCCGAAGACATCGCGTGCTGCCGCCATTGTTACGACCCTTTTAATATTCCAAGTTTTTTTCTTTATTGCACAATTAATTCTATAGCTGACGCCACAGGGAAAGTTTTTTTCTTAAATCACATTAAAGACTTATTGGCGACTAGCTTTTCGTCCAGTTTTAGATTTTTAAGGTTTATATTTCATACGCTGAAACGGCTGAAATCTAATTCTTTTTCCAAAATTAAAGTTGTTCAAGTTACTTCTTGTTGCATTAGCTATCTGTCAGTGAAAGTTCCGTCAAAATCTGTGCAGCCGTTTTAGAGACTAGATGGAATTTTTTTTACAAAGAATAACTTACATCATCTAAGATTCCTTTTTTTTTACTTCAAACTCAAATGTAGGTAGTTGCACGACTTCAAGGTCGGCAAAAAGGAAACTTACTTAACATATTTTATGTAAGTAGAACCATTATGCGGACGTGTGAGTCTTAAATATAAGCCTTTTGACCCTAATGAGACACACGTTACCGTTTATGCAAGTAGAGAGTCATTCATTCCATTTATATTCATCATTTTTAGATAGTCATTAACTGGGTACTTTTGAATTTTGTCCGACTGGGATAGTACCTCCAGCCTACAGAAGACTGCGGCCATAATAACCATAGAGTTGGTTCTTGTGCTTGTCTGCCACCTACGTAGTATAAAGAAAAAAAACTGGGAACGTACCAAAAATTGGCAATATTATTTCAATATTATTTTGAGACTGTGTGACCCCGCTTAAACGACCCGGGACTGTAATGGGAAACATACCATACTCGTAATATTACACAATACCAGTGAACAGTGAACACGCAGTTCATTTCCAAGCTTCTTTATCATCTAAATAAATTTGAATTTTATAGTACGCTTTTTTGGAGAGTTTTTTTTTAACAACATTTTTAAATTTACTTACATTTAAATCTCTAATTTCGCTTGGGAGTTTGTTAAAAAAGCGTATACAGTTACCCCAGAAATTACAAATTTTTTGGAGCCTACTATCACAGGCTACAAGATTGTTTTTGTGCCTGGTATTTATTGATTGATAATGTGCAATCTTATATCGCAAACGGCGCCAAAGTCATCTTTCGATGAGAATTTCAAGACGTAGCACAATAATTAGTCAGTGTATCCCCGCTGTTTTTTTGGATATTGCCCCCGGCTCGTGTTGATCCAGGGCCATCTCCAAATTCGAGATGGTCCTCTCAGCACTTTCCCCCTAGAAAGGGGCTGGCCGGGAGTTCAAGTCCGGTCAGTTCATATTCTAATCTAGATCGCCTAATATGACTAGGCACTAATTTTATTGCAATGTATATTAAGTAAACCAAGGCTGGTTAGTTCGTTACATATAGCCCCGTTAGTTAAAACATGCTCTTGTAAAAACATGTATAAATATTGAATACATAACCATTTACGTTCATTCATTATTTATATCATAATTGAATTGAATGACTGGTACAGGAACTATGTCAACCATATGAAATATGTATTTTTTTTATAATTCAAATAGTTTACTTATTTTTCGAGGAAGTAGGCAGGCAGACTCGAGTCCACCTCGCAAAATGCACAGACCGGCAGTTGCAGACGCAATATACCTAGTTCATTTATTACTATACGGCATTGTGTAATTATTTTTGTATACATATATACAGATACTTTATCCATGAACGCCGTACATATTGTCAGCGCAGGGGTCGAAAGCCAAGGGTCGCAACCCTTCCCCTACACCCTGTACTCACCTGTACCGCTCAGAAATGACGACACAGCGCTCAGTTATTTTATGATATCGTAACAGCCTTCTAGGTGTTATTCACGATGGTTCATTTCACAGGTTTTTTCATCATGGGCTTGTAGTCTAATACTATAAGAATTCGGTTTATTTCACAGTTATTTGCCCTACGAATATTAGTAGCCAATATCACCTCGCATAATAAAAAGTCTTATTTGTACCAAATTGTATCTTCATCATACCCAAGTAGGGTATCCCTGGGGATTTCCGCGCGATAAAAAAATAAGGGGTACCCGTGGGTCAGTAGGGGCGGCAAAAATTGTATAACCTACTAGCGGCAAATTTGTAAATCCGCCACTGCCATGTAAGCAACAAAATATCCAAACTTCTTCACAAACTTTCACATTTTATATTATTTAATGAACTGTATTTTTCAAAGGCCAACTCATTATGAACCTCACTAAGATCCCCGAGGCTTAAGCCGGCATAAAACCCAAGATAAATCCATAATGATCCATGGCGGAAGCTTTGGATGCAACCCGGATTAGCGCTTGGGTCATAATGATAAGAAATTTCATAATAAAGTCCACATTGAAAGGTCATCTTCAGTTACATAAGTACATAGTTACAAGTCACCTTAATATGAAGTGTATAAAAACGTGTTATTGCGCTTAACCGTCTCAGAGATGAGCTCATAATGCTTCCGCTGATAGACGCGCTTCAACAGCAATTGCGATACCACCCATCAATTGAATTGCAGGCTAATAACTTAAATAATAAGTTTTTTATACCACTTAGGTGGCAGACAAGCACACGGCCCACCTGTAAAATTAATTATGAATTTAATTAACTCATAAACTATGAATCGATTTCACTTATAACAAAGTTTTCATTGAATAATGTAAGTACGTAATACAATCGAAACTAGTAGCATTAAGAAGTCAAGTACATTCGTTTTGCATAAGTACTTAATTATATAAAAGTAATTACTTCCTTGTGCCTCATTGCTGTATGACATTTTGTATTTAAAATAATATTTAATTCGGGTATCACCTCATTTGCCTGCAGAGAACACAATCTAGAAGAGTCTTCAGTACGGGAGGTCTATCAACCATTTTACGCACTATGGTCGGCCGGCCGGTGCGGTCGATAAAAAATTGTGATTTTTTTATATTACATTCGACACGTCAACATGACTTCACCTCGCCTGATGAAAAGCTAAAGGCAAAGTCTCAGGATCGGAGTCACCACTACATACACCGATAGGTGCTACAGTGGCGGCCCTCAGCTTGACGGCCTCATCAAATGCTTTTTCGATGACTTTTTCGGCTACAATATGGGGTTCTTCAAGAAGGGCATTAGAAGGTTTTTACAGGGTCGGCAGCGCGTGTGTGACACCCTTAGTGTTGAACATGTCCATAGGCCACGGTGACCGCTTCCCTTCAGGTGGGCCGTGTGCTTGTCTGCCACCTACGTAATATATATAAAAAAATAATTCTTTACGTAAACAGAATCGTTTCAAATATTTTGAACCTCATCTTATTATTTCTTACAGAGACGGCGTTGATAGAGATCAGATCTGACCTTCAATGCGAATATTTAAAAAACCCGGTTAGGTGCGAATCGGACTCGTAATCAAAGGGTTCCGTGCCATCGTACAATATTATACTACAGTACTTAACCGATTGAAATCAAACATGCGTAAGAGATTTTAAGTCTGATCAAGACCTTTCAAACAATAAGAACCGTATTAAAATTCGTTCAGTAATTTTTGCGTCCATTGCGATCAAACAGACATGAATTCAAAAAAGGTATTGTTTTTAAATTTTTTTTATACCACTTAGAAGGCAGACAAGCGCACGGCCCAGCTGATGGAAAGTGGTCACCTTGGCCTATGGACGTGTGCAACACCAGACGCACTGCTGACCCTCAAAGCGAGGGGGGAGGGCTAGGAAGGGCAGGAACTAGGGAGGAGTGGCGGTACCTCCGTCCTACAGAAGACCTCGGCCATAATAACCATCGTGTTGTGTTCCCGGCGGTTAGTAGGGTAGCCAGAGCTCACAATTTCCCTCCCCCTCCTCATCGCCCAATCCCCATCTATGAACTCCCCCCCCCCCCAAACCTCCCAACCCAGGGTCGGCAGGGTCGGCAGCGCGAGTGTGACGCCCCTGACGTTGCACACGTCCATAAGCCACGGTGACCACCTCCCATCAGATGGGCCGTGTGCTTATCTGCCATCTAAGTAGTAAAAAAAAATCTAGTAATAAGGTTTCTTTGACCACGGGTACGGAACCCTAACTATGTTTTGAACTTATCAAACCCATGAATAATATCTGCCAACACGTAGATTCATTTTTAATTTCTTTGTTGTTACTTTTATAGACGCTTCCAAGTGCGATAAGTGGCACTTTAACTTTTTGTTTATGGTAGTTATATGGTATAAAAAGGCTTGTTCGGTATCCAGTACTTTTTATAGCTTGGTATATAGGTGATTAGCATAAGGGTGTAAGCGACATAGCATGGAAAATAGGAGTCAACACAATAGTGGCCCTTGCGTTCCTTTTTTATAGGACACATCAACTTAACTTCACCTCGCCTGATGGAAAGCTAAAGGTAAAGTCTCTGGATCGGGGATCACCACTACGTACACCGATAGTGCTTCAGTGGTGGCCCTCAGCTTGACGGCCTCAAAAATAAATGAATTCCCTAAATGCTTCTACAGGCCCCGCTTAAAGGACCCGGGACTATAGGAGGAATTTGCATTTTAACTAGAGAGCTATGCTTTAAAAAACTTTAATAAGCTGGTTTTCTTTAAAGTAAATTGCTTGTGTTAGGTCGCATCGATCACATCACAAGCCCAATTTCTTAGCCACTGGACTACCAATAGCTTACTTTTTTTTTCTGTCGGTACAAAATTGTAATGACAATCCCTGTATGGCCATCTGTTCGACAATATCTACAGGATGTTGCAACCTTTAACGTTCTTTTAAGTATTTGGGAACTCAATTAATTCTCATTATTGTATGGCATGGCCTAATGATACTTACCTACATGTATTCTCCTCTAAGAATACTGCGGAAATGCACAAATAGCTACCTCCAATAGAATAGATACATTTTGAGCAAAAAAATGTAAGAACGTATACAGTATTCCAAGAAAACAGCACATTAGTTTTTAATAATATAAATAATAATTATTAGTTATTATTGTTGTAGTGAGAAAAACGTGTCAGACGGAAGTTTCCACAGAAATCTGTGACGTCAAAAGGTTTTTTTTTTAAATGTTGGTAGAACACCATTACGTGTAATCATTCGTAATTCTAGTTAATATGCATTTTAAGTACGTACAGACGGCGACTAAAGTGTTATCTCCGAATATATTTTAATTGTTGACGTTAGATATTATGAGTTTTTGTTGTTTCAGAACTATTTTTAAATATTGCTATTTTGGTTAGTAAAATAATTGTACCTATGTATAGCAAAGTAATTTATGTTGATTAATTAAATAAATAATAAAAGGCGGTGGACGTAATAATACGTAGGTGGCAGACAAGCACACGGTCCACCTGATGGGAAGCGGTCACCGTGGCCTATGGACGTGTGCAAGACTAAGGGTATTACACACGCACTGCCTACCATGAAGGGAAGGGGGGACGTTATTATGGCCGCGGTCTATTGTAGGGCGGAGGTACTACCCCGGTCGGACTCATTTCGGACTTTGTGATATATAAGAACGCTCAGTCATAGCCTTTTACATACCTAATGCAGGGAAGATAAAGGGAGATCCTATCCTTCTTTCCCATTCATTTTTATTGCTGTCTCTTTTCCTCCCCTTTCTCTGCCCTCTATTGGCAAACAACATTTATGTGTTGAGATTGTCCGTATTGCGTGTACCATGTGTTTATTTGCAACATTCGTAGTATAAGAAGATACACTGTTCTGTTTTTAAAACAGGTATTATATTTCTTTAGAATCCGAGTTGAGTATAGCACAATATCGAGTTCTTTGAATCGATAACAATTCAAGAACTGCACATCCCAGTAATTTACTGAACAATGTGTTGTGGTATCGTTTCTCACATTCTTAATACATAATATTTATGTGTCTTAGCACCGGCACACATAATGGAAAAGTGCAGCGTAGACCATTTTTACTGCCAAAGAATTATCAACTTTATCATCATTACCTTATGAGCTATAATCCCGGTTGCTTCCAAAACTTTCAATTAGAAGCAAGTAACACAATACATAACAACACCCTTTCCTAGCCCCCTCCTTCTTAGTCACCCCTCAAGGCCGGCAGTGCAAGTGTGACGCCGCTGAGGATGTACAGGATTTAAATTCTGTATATCCACAATATCGCATCATGCAAAAAAAAAGAGAGAGAAGAAAACCTGCGCCAGAGTCTATCATAAATCAGCAGGATGTAGGTACTTGCAGGTGAAGTTGGCTTGGGTAAAAGATCTCAGTGGAGCCTCATAATTGTCTAGTCACCATGGTTAAACAAGAAATCGTTGAAGAATTATTTTTGTAATGCAATGTAAGAGTGGACTTTGGGTTTACGCGTCAAGGACAAGTTATTTTTATTCGCATTGCAAAATGAAGACGCAAATTCATTTTTGGCACCTTCTAATAAATAATATGATGCCGTTATTAGTATGGGTTGGAACCCCGCACTACAAACAACTAATTAACTAATTTAATTGGAAGGGTTAAAGAGAACTAATATTAATAGTAGGCTTTTATGTAATTACACAACCTCGGGTACCTTAATAGGACCCATCATTGCACGTTGTTATGATCACCAATTAGGCCCTCCTCTCCCTCCCCCTTCTAAGCCTCACCACCTCTTCCTAGCCCTCCCCCTGCCCTTCAGGGTAGGTAGCGCGTTTGTTTGTTTGCCACCTACGTAGTATAAAAAAGGCACGTATCAATAGTCGACGTGCTCTTGAGATGCTCTATGAATTAATAGAACGAATGCAGTGGCGTTTCTGAGTTTACTTACTTAGTTGAGCGGCGTTCGTATTATAAATCAAACTCTGCACTCAAGAGAGATCTCAGCCTTATATTTTAATGTGTTTTAACGGTTTTGAGTGCTGTCAGACCAGGGATCAATATTGTTTTCTTGAATTGAGTATTCTATTGTTAGCTTGAGAGCGTATCAGCTGAGCTTGCACTCAAGATCACTATTGAGAATGATTTATTAATACGGGCCTCGCAAACTAGCAAGTATTACGAGGATTTATATTTTGTCTTCTTTAAAATAGGTCAATTATGACGATATCGAATTTTCGAGTTCGAAATTCGAAAGATTCAAGGAATTTCGAAGTTATGTGCGTATTTATCGCAGGTTTATAAGTGCCCGGTTAATGGCAATAGGCTCGCCACCTATTACATTGGAACCTAAACATAAACTGGCGAAATGTGGGTGCTAGCACCTCTGCCTACCCCTTCGGGGATATAGGCGTGAGTTTATGTTATGTTATGTCAATTATGATGACAACACTTTTGCGCTCGAATGTACCTAGTCCCCAAATTGACAGCTTCACTCGCAGCTGTCAAACGATGACCTTTTGTCGTGACAATGACAGTCTGTTTGTTTGTACGCAGTCATTTAAGAAATAAATGATTTTGATGCTCTTCGAAAGTTTGTATGGGCCTTTTGTATCAAGGCGAAGGCTGACTGACAGCCTTCAGTGCAGGCAATTAGGAAATATTGGTGGAGACTTACGAAAATGTTAATGTAGGAAGTGTCTTTGTTGTGACTCGGACAGAATTATGATAGAAGTAATGGTCACTGTAATTGCTTCGTTGATTACAACACACAGTAGAGCCACTTAGGCTGAAAAGTTGCTAGAGCTTTTGTATATGTCTTGAGCTTACTGACGAGACTTTACGGACTAGCTGTTGCCCGTGGTTTCGCCTGGATGTCGGTCGGTCGGTTATCGCACGTTGACGTTCATACAAACTATCATTCCCTAATTCATACCCACACAGGTCGAAACTTCATAACCGGTTTATTTAACCTTTATCATTTTTAAAATGAAGTACTTTCACAAAAATTCTCAAATATCCAATTTCCCCCCCTAAGCTTCTTTTTCCGCAATAAAAGGTAGCCTATGTCCTTTCTCAAGCTCTATTCTATCTCTTTACCACAATTCATCAAAATCGGTTTATTGATTTCGGCTTAAGAAGAGTAGCAAATAGACAGACAGACATTTAGAAAGAGATACAGAGTAACATTCGCATTTATAATATTAGTATGAATTGAATTAATAGCAATTTTAAGTTTCTAAAATCATTTTACTTTGTAAGTAGATTAGATGCATAAACTGCTATATGTTATGTACACCTAGTAGTGAACAGTGGTGTGTAGGAACAGGGGAAGAATATAAATAGCAGCCTTTGGCGGCGCACGCGCAGAGCATTGAACTTGGACATCGTGATAGTCTTTGTTACAGCCAGTTTCACTATTATGCGGAAAGATTTTTAACAGCCTGCTTATCGATGTGAGCCCTGTTTCCTGTTTAAATGGATTATTTATGTATTTGTCAAATAAATTAACAAAAATCGGCTAAGCAGTTCCAGAGATTATCTCTTTCAAATAGACAGACAAACAAAAATTTAAAATTGGTTGTTATATAAGTACATACTATAATAAAAAGTCTGTTCTTTTAATATTACGAACTTCAATTTTATTTATTTGTATAGAGATAAGAGGCAAGTTTTTTTTAATTATAAGGAGGTAGGACACGACGGTATCTCCCGTCCGAAATGAGCTGTCCGACTGGGGTAGTACCTTCGCCCTACAGAACACCACGGCCATAATAACCATCGTGTTGTGTTCCCGCCGGTAAGTAGGGTAGCCAGAGCTCACTGTACCCATCCGCCCACAGCTTCCTAGCCTCCCCACCCCTTCCCAGCTCTCCCCCTTTCCCTTCAGGTAGGCAGCGCGTGTGTGACACCCTTAGTGTTGCACACGTCCATAGGCTACGGTGACCGCTTCCCATCCTACTACTACCTACGTAGTATAAAAAAAAAAATTCGTAAATAATTTCATTCATTTCAGATATATAAACTTAGCTATAAATAAACCTTCATTTTAATTTTTAGTTAACTCTAAACCGTTCATAAAAAAAATAAAAAAAACACGAATTACATTAACCTTGTCGTGTCTTATTGACGAGTCAGAGGTCGCAGGTTCGATACCCGCACAGTGCAAATATTTGTGTTCATAGATATTTACATCAGTCTGAATGTTTTATAATATTTGAGCTAGGATTTGTATTGTGGGATCAACTATGAAAAAAACAACGAATTCTAAAACTACTATTTTTATTTTATTATGTACGTAATAAAACTATTGTAGAGTATTATTTTTTAAGTTCTTAATGTTGCCACTTATCTCACATTCCCACATTTTAAGGTTTACTAAACTAACATTTTCTAAAAATAATAATGATTTTTACGTTCCTTAGTTTCGTAACTCCTCAGATTTCAAGTAAAATGTTGCAGAATAAAATATTCAAAGTCTAAGTATGGTAAAAAATCCAATTTTTTATTTATTTTTTGGTTAGTATTAAATTAAAACTAAATTTCGCTAATAGTTAAATACAATATAGCCAAACAAAAAGAAAACTGGTTCGTAATAGAGAAGAAAATAAAACAATTTGAAGGCAAAACACATTTGTTTTAACTAACACTACATTACGAATTGGAATTTTTATATTGGACACGTCAAAATGACTTCACCTCGCCTGATGGTAAGTTTAAGGTAAAGTTTCAGGACCGGGGGTCACCACTACACATACAACGAAAGTGCTGCTGTGTTGACCCTCAGCTTAACGGCCTTATCGAACATCTTCATAATTTTATGTAATTGTGTTGCCTAGTTGCAGTTATTTTTTGATGAGGCAGGGTCAAAATGTAACTTCGGTTATCTGGACAAACCTGTAAAAGTTTTTGGACAACTCTGCATATTATACCTTATAATTATTTACCTACCTTGTTTTGTGAATATGTACTAATAAATAAAAATAAATCCTTTATTTTTGTGTTATTTTTGTAAAGTATTGAATTGATAAGAAGTAGACTGACGGCCTTATACCAAAGCCCTAATTAAAAAAAAACAACTCTTCCAAAATTAAAAACATGTGACACGCTGTCTATGGACAGTATCGAACGCGGCGACACGATCGCGATATGGAGGTCAAGGCACAGATAGCAAGCACGAAATGCCTTATGTAAGCTTTTACTAAAACCTGTTACGCCTCACGTGTGCTAATATTTTGTAGACGATGCTGCATCATACTGTTACTGTGGTATCGCACTTAACTATAATGATTTATTGAATATAGCATTACACTAATTTTTGCAAAGTATCTTCGTCTGTGTAGAGTTAGAATGACTTGAGTCAAGCGGGGTGAATAGGAATGAAGGGGTGAATGGGGATAAAATAGTCATTTGAATTTGTTCAAATTTCTTTTAGAAATTTTCAAGTATTTAACCGGATATTCGATGATACTTTTTATCGTGACGTGGAAGTGGTTTATAGTTTCGCATTGAAAGATAATAACTGCAAAATTTAACTGACCATTTTGTTCCTATTCACCTCTTAGTCCCTATTCACCCCGTTTGACCCGGTATACGTCAAGTGGCTCGCGTGGAAATCGATCAAACGAATTGGCACCTTCAAATTTATTTGTTTTTTTTTTTTGGTCTTCTACTCGCTTGATCATGAAACACTGATGTATTTATCCGCAGTTAGTTAAAAAAATATAATTAATTTGCTATTCGTGCTTATAAATGTGTTATGCAAATAATTAATAGATAAAGTATTTTTATAGTAATAACGTTTTACTATTCATTCCATATAATAAAGCTTTACAAAAATGTGTGTGTGTGTGTAAAAATTAAAGCCACCATTATAGATCCCAATATGGTGGACCTTAGTTTGACGGCCTCCATAGATACTTTTTCACGCTCCACTAAAAGTTTAAAGTGTTAATACCTTGCGTTACTTGCGTGCTGTTTTGTTCGCAGTTGCACCTTTAGTGATATTAAAATTTATTGTCTTGGTTGTTCCAGCCAGTTCCAACCATTCATGCTGAAAAAAGCACTAACTCCACCACTGAGAGATTATTTATTACGTCCCAAACTGCGGTGATGTAATCCGATGTTCTCGAATGCGTGAGAGCAATGTCCATCTTACTATGACTTAGCAAGATGAATTATATGAAATGATAGCCAGTAAACAGCTTTTTTAGGCTGTAATGTTGGATATAGTGACGTCCTCTCACGGTCTATAACCACGATAAGTGTTGATCTGAACATGAGAAAACAATACGATCCGGTAAAAATAAAATTATTAAAGAAATAAAAGAAATCTTAGGATATATATAGTTGTTGTAGGGAGGTTATGATTGGTGATTAACTTGGGTAAGCAGTATCAAATGGCAGTCGCTCTTGTAAAAGCCAAATTATGAAAAGGACTATGATATTTATTTATTTACTTACACTAACTTTTTAATCCAACTTTTATTTTCTTAACGGTAGGTAATTGACCAATTTAAAATACTGAAGTTTCTCCTTATCGTAAGCTCACAGATATAACTTGACCTTCCTATTGTAAAGACTGCGTACTCAGCAGAGGTCATCATTGATCTGCCGAGTGATGCTGCAGGCATTTATTGTTTAATTGCTTTTCCGCGTCCAAAGGTTTATTATTTTATGGCCGAAATGTTCAAAAATGTTCGCATCAATAAGGCGTGAAGAACATAGATAATATACCTTATCTATGTTCTTCACGCCTTATTGATGCGAACATTTCAAGCTAAACATCACTACTGCCTATAGGCAGTAGTGATGTTTAGCTTGAAATTTGGGTAATTTTAAAGATACAATCTGTAGATTTGTTTTTTTTTACATTACTTAGGTGGCAGACAAGCACACGGTCCACCTGATGGGAAGCGGTCACCGTGGCCTATTTGTATTTGCGCTTCATTCACAGGGGAGTTGGGCTACTTATAATCGTAAAAAAATAATATTAAAAAAATGATCAAATAAGTTATCACTTTTAAAAAGATTTTTTATGAGTGCATAGCCAGACAAATCAAATAAGTCTTAACATGACGGGTCAATCTTATTAACCGACTTCTAAAAAGGCGGAGGTTCTCAATTCGAGTGTTTTTTATGTTAGTTACCTCAGAACTATCGATTCGGTGAACCGATTTTGATGATTCTTGTGATATGGTATTCTGATTATGGCACTATTGGTGTATGTTATGATGATCCCATTCCTGAGACTTTACTTTTAGCTTACCAACAGGCGAGGTGAAGTCATTTTGACGTGTCCGATACTAAAAAAACGTTTTTATCAAAGATTTTGTTGACTCTAAAGTTATGACCACACCTCACCAACCTCCCCTGTAATGTGAATGAAGCATTGTACTCTTATATTATTGACTTTATAATAACCAATCACGCCATGGAACAAAAACGTGATTGGGTATAATTTATCAACAAAACGAGCCTAAAAATATATACCTATCCGTTAACAGCATGGTGAATTATTATGAATATGATAAATGATATATAACGTGTTGTTTTGCATTCGAGCATCCTTCACAGAGAGGCTTGAGCTAATTATAGTCATCATAAATTCACCAGTGCATTGAATATTAGGGCTTCGTTATATTATTTTGAAAACAATAATGTTTAATACAAAATTATAAAATTAAAGAGTCGGTTTGTAACGTTAAAATAATAGTTTCTCGATGCATGCATATGAATTTACACGATACAACATAAAACCATTTTTAACTTAACGACTTCAAAAAAGGTCTTATTAAAACTTTTCTTACCAATAAAATGCTATTTTCAAGCAATATTTAATGTAGGTAAGTATAGTTTTTACTATTCAAAAATTTTATTACGTTGAATAATTATATATTTTACTACGAATTCGTGAAATATAATATTGTTTATTTCTAAAACAAACATTCATTGTTTACTGCCAATGTCAAATACGTAATGCATAATTCGTGCAAGTTTGCTGTGACGTCATACAACTAAGTACCTATATTAAAATAATGCAATGACTTTAGAGGAGGTCTATTTAGGTACCTACTATTTATCAAAAGATCCTCGACAACGTTCTAATAATTTTGACAGACCAATTTGACAAGACCCACCAAACAAACTACATACGAGTTGTATTGTACAACAGTGCGATTGCAAAATTCAAGTTTTTTATACCATTTAGGGGCAACCCGGTACATATTTTAATCAGATCCAGGACGTTTTGGAGAAAGCACTCGCAAACAGCGTGCATGTATGAAAAAAATTCTAAAAGTTGAAGAAGCGAAAGGCATCCGCCAAGATCATAGCAAGTGGAAAGATGTCGTCTCTGCCTATCCCAATGGGAAAAAGCTGTGATTTGTATGTATGTGTGTATGTTAGGTGGCAGACAAGCACCACGGTCCATCTAATGAGAAGTGGCCACCGTGGCCTATGGATATGTCAACACCAGGAGAGTCACGATCGCACTGCTGACCCTGAAGGGACACAGAAAGCTAGCAAATTGTCTGGCAACATTTATTTACAAACCAATGTTGCAAATAACGTTCTACAATTTTGATTTAAGAATAGATTATAACTAGTATTATTAAACATGACTTTAAAAGTTAAAGGTTTGCAAAGTTGGTCAAACGCACTTACGATACTATACGTAGGGAGTCTCGAGACATGTGTATGTATCATGTAACTATGCAATGTGTCACAATATGTACCTACATATCTTAATAACTAGTTTCAACCGCTCACACACTTGCAAATTAGCATTTTAGAACCATTCTGCATTAAGTTATTATTTTCTGTTTTTCAAGTACATACTATAGTTGATTCAACTGGGTTTGGTTTAAGATAAATAAAACATGAATAAACCGCATTATAAGTCATATTTGCAAGACGTTTTGGTAGGTTCATTCAGCGTCAAAGGTCTATGATCATTTTTGTGTTGAGAAAAGAGTGCAGTTGAAAAATACGAGTGCAGTTGAAAATACAGGTGCAGTTAAAATATGGGTGCAATTGAAAATACGGGTGCAATTGAAAATACGGGTGCAATTGAAAATACGGGTGCAATTGAAAATTTAATACGGGTGCAATTGAAAATACGGGTGCAATTGAAAATACGAGTGCAGTTAAAATATGGGTGCAATTGAAAATACGAGTGCAATTGAAAATATAGGTGCAGTTGAAAATACGGGCGCAGTTGATTAAGTGATGAAGATTTCCGCATGGTAAAAAGGCTGTGTAATGTAGATAACACATCTTGTAATTTATTTTGTAATATTTGAATTTTTCGCGTTAAGCGCGTTGATGTCTTAATTACTAAAGGATAACAGGCTTCCACGCGAACGGTCCAATCAACCACAAATAGTTCCAATATTACTTAGAGGTAACCACAATATCATTAAAGCATTTAACTTTAGGATAAACCCCGTGAATCTTGTTGTTGTTTTTTATAGGAAAACAGTGGAATTTTCCATACCTTACCAAATTTCCTGGTAAAGTCGTGTCGCCGGCTGCGAGGTGGTGGATACACACAGAAAAAGAAATAGTTGTTTTTATACCACTTAAGTTACGTGGCAGACCAGCAAACGGCCCACAAGATGGGAAGCGGTCACCGTGGCCTATGGACGTGTGCAGCTGTGCAACACCATGGGCATCATACTCGCACTGCCGACCCTTTTTTTCCGTGTGGAAATCCTCATGGGTACCCACCCCGTGCCAGCGGGGCAGGTTATGTCGGACTCTTACCGACTAAAACTGCACGCCGTTTAGGGTCTTCTGACGCCAGGGTATATGGTGGCCCAAAGAGCATTTTCCTCGCACCCCAGCTTGAAAAACTTTTTAATGCCCTTCTCCAAATTGACTCCAAAACTCCATATTGACGCTAGAGAAAACCACAGCAGGGAGACCATTCCACAGCCTAAGCGTGTGCGAAATAAAACCCCTCTTATACTTAACTCACAGTGCGCACGCGTTGACTGAGCAACGTGTGAGGATGGATTCCGTGCCTGTGGCGAGCGATGTGGTGGTAAAGATATTGAAACGCCACTTTTTGTATTGATGACAATCATAATTTATGGTCGAATTTCAACCAAGGTGAACCTGAGCAGAGAAAATGAAGCAGTGCGAAATGCCATTATGCGCCACCTTGCATCCCGCCGCTAGAAGACCCTAGACGGCGTGCGGTTTTCGTCGGGAGAGGTAGATCCATGAGGATTTCCGCACGAAAATAAGAAAGGTGAACCAGAGCAAGTATAAAGAAATGATCACAACCGAATATTAAATAACTGTTGGCGTTGCTTGTGCAAACATACGTACGGTCATGTATTAAATGTTTAATAATATTATTAAATTAAACCTCTTCAGTTCGTAAGTTTACAAAAGGAAAAAATTAAACAATTCTTAATCTTTTTTTTTATACGATCGCTTGTCACGATGGACGTAAAAACTACTGAACAGATTTTGATGCGTTTTTTTATTAGAAAGGTATGAATCAGACTTAAAAACTAACGCATATTTGATCACAATTGGTCGAGTAGTTAGTTAGTAGTAGTTTTTTCAAATACTTACATATTGTAAATAGGAACACACTTGTAAATAGGAAAATTCTGTCTGTCGTGTCGTCGCGTCTAGTCGCTAAGCAGTTGCTGTCGCGTGTCGCCAAGTGTGCGCCTAGGGTAAGAAGTTATACAATGGAAAAAACTCTACACTGTTTTTTAAACTATATTATTGATTGAGACAGAACAATATTTACGACTAGAAAAATGTTTATAGACTTGATTAACGTATATAATTGTATTGACACAGCATGTACACCGTGCAAGTGGCATGGACCTGCAACTCGTAAAAAAGTAGTTACGAGAATGTATGTATGTAAGGTACTCCATCACGCGAAAATGACCGTGACTTGTGTGTGTAACACAGGTTACAGGCAGGCGACAAAGTGAACCTGGGGCCTTACTCTGAAAATCGAACATGAACGTTTCGGATCGAACGAAAACGGACCATTTGTCAAACAACGACAGCGAAAACGTCAAATGTATTTTGGGAGTAGGAGGTGTACTGATAACGATCGACAACCTCAATGTCAAACGATCGAAGACGGATACGAAATCCGAAACGAAACACTTTCGGGGTAGCTAAATGGTCAAAACGTCAACGGATACGAATATTTTCGTTTTTCGGAGTAAGGCCCCTGGTCCAAACGTTAGGCATTCCAAGTTACCTATACAATTATTAATTAATTAATTCCAGTTTACATTATAACACACACATACCAAAACAAATAGACGTTTAATTTAATTGTTTTACAACTAAGGTAGCAGACAAGAACACGGCCCACCTGATGGGAAACAGTCACCAGGGGCGTCACACGTGCGCTGCCGACCCTGGAGGGTGGAGAGAGGAGGTAATCATGCGTTGTATTGCACTGATCGGGAGTTGAACCCACGATTTCTGATGTGCCAGTCGAACCTTCACGCTATGTTTATATCCAGTGTCGCTAGTATTAGTTTCCAACGACAATAATAATTGCAGAATGCTTGTCGATTGCAGCACTGTGCGCCCGCGCCGGCGTTCATCTAAGTTACGCAACACCGCCGTTACTGTCTCCACTTAAACATCGATCGACGTTTTTGTGTGTCTAGAGATGATTAATGTTGTTAAACTTGCCGACTGTACTTACACTAACTTTGATTATTTGACTAGTAAGTAGAAGATTTATTCTTCGCATATAATTAGAAGAATTCATGAAGAACAACATAGCCAATTCTCATATAGGTATATCCAAAATGTGTGTGTTTCGGGGAGTCTATAGCACTATCGGTGTTTGTAATGGTAATCCATCGTCACAATTATTTAGGGTCCACTCCCTTCCTTTCCATATCGTCTTTCACGCATTCCATCCATCTTTTCTTAGGCCTACCTCTGCCCCTGAAGCCCTCCACATTCATACTTTGAACCTTTTTAACAACATTACTTTCATCTCTTCTCATAACATGTCCATACCACGACAGTCGCTTTCTACTCAATTTTTCAATTACTGACTTTACGTTTAGCTTACCATCAGTTAAGGTGAAGCAACTGCATACAAAATCTTAGCCTAAAATTTTTACTTAAAAATGAATACCTACCACATTTGTTTGGCAGGGTTTTAATTAGTGTTAATGTCTTAAAGGATATCTACCTATCAGTTATACTTCCATTTCACATGAATCCATTTTGTTTGGCATTTGCAGACAAAACATCTGTATGGAAACTCGAATACCTACTTACCCGCAGTTTCAAACACGTCTCCACAATAATTGTGCTCACAGTACACAATCATATGTGAATAACAAAATGTCATTGTTTAATCCATTCCAATACACGAAGATATTGACTAATTGGCATATTGGACAAGCACAGTGTGACGTAACAAGTTGGCCAAGAAGTCGGCGCAGGCGCTTACGACACAGCCATGAGAACTGTACCATGTTACTAAAATGATTAGATGTTATGTTTTGTGTTCTATTGTTTTGCGATTTACAGATTGAGTGGGGCAATGTGGGCATAGTTTATTGATTGAGTGGATCGGCAGCCATTCTTTTTGTAGCTGACTATACACAAATACATAAGATTCTTACGATTAACCGAGTTAATGACGAAAAAAAAATTAAATTGGAAGGTGCTCGCTCCCGTTTCAGTCGGGGTGCGCGACGGCAGCGGCGTGCGGTTTTAGTCGGTTCGAATACTAAATAACCCCTGCTGGAGACGGGCTGGTACCCGTGAGGATTCTCGCACGAAAAAATAGGTGCCAACTCGCTCGAATGAGCGAGTTTGACGCGAGCCAGTTGACGAATGAGTCCAATTAACACACACACAAAATGGCGGACAGCAGCTGAGACCTTTATACTTATTCTCTGAATGAGTTCACAAAGATAGCATTGCATGTAATATGTTATACTTAGTATTTAGTAGCTAATGTAGGTATAAGATTATAATACCACACTATTGTATTAGCATAAACCTGTAAGAATAGTGAAGTGGAGAGAAATAAATAAATAAATACAAGACACATTAAGAGAATAATAAAATAGAAGCTTATTTGTTTTATTGTGCCATTATAGGTGCATATTATGATCCGTCATCCCATTTTTGTAGCTGTTCCATATTTATACGAACTTTTTTAAACACAATTACTTTTTTCTTTTTCTACGCCTCTGTGCACAAGCGTTGATTTTTAATTGGTTTATTTTTATTCGCGATTTTTAATACATTTTATTACCTGTTCAAAATGTAATATTACAGTGTCTTCTAATGTCTGAGCAAGGTCAGGGGTCCTTGACATCTTTAATTAAGTAGCATAACATTAGCCATATTAATTTGTTTTTCTATTGTATAAATTCTGTAATAGGCATACTTTTTATTAATACCACAGGTTTTAAGTTGGTTAAATATGAACTAATTCACGAGACAACTATCTTGGAAAAACCGTTTTTTTCGCTTTTTGGGCACTTTTTACCCCGGGCTGACCATGGATTTGCCTCATAATTTGATCACTTGTTATGTCAAAATCTAAACAATAAATAAAATAAAAAAATTGTTACTTTGGTGGGTACTTTTTAATAAAACTTTGGCGATCAGACCACAAATCATAGGTTGCAACGTGTCACTAAATTGATGCAGTCCACGAACACGTGCCTTGCCGAACGTAGATATACCTTTACCTACTATGCGATTCAAGTAAGAAGATAATCGCGTTCGCGGCAACTTCATTCCGTACTCATCAAAATTGTACAGCTAGCAACAAAATTTTCATGGCGCGTCGGATAGGTTCAGGTAACAACGTTTTAATTTTTCTTTTCTTTTCTTAAATACATAACATATTTTCTTAGTAATAGTTTATAATAATAGTTCATAGTTGATTGGTGTCATAGTGTGCCGCTAGCTACGCTTCCAAAGCCATTGATATATATTTCCGATTTTTCTCCATTTTGTTGCGTCCTTGTTGACTTTTGTTGTTACATTGTGTTTGTTAAAGACTTTTGTTATTGTTTTGATACGTTTCTTTTGTTAGGTACAGTTAAATTTGCATAAAATGAGTAGGGAAGGCACAGTGGTACATTCACGAGCACGTGAAATTGTTCATGTGGCTCCGATAACAGTGCAAACGATAAAATAAGCTGCATCGAAGTGTTACCGCCCGATTAAAAGTAAATAAATATAAAAAAGAACCGATAGTTTATTTCGTAATTATCATTGTATGTACTTATCTCAGATGGAATAGTGATGTAAAAAATGTATTTGCTGACCTTACTTTATGCAATGAAGTAAGCAACGGGAATCAAAATGTCATTATGACAGTTATCAACTTACGTGAATCGCATAGTATCATTCGATAGTCAATATAAAAACCCAGAATTTTTCTATGAACATTTAATTTCTCTACCACTATTTCATCCACTAAGACTTTCAGGTCCAACCCAATCTCACATGCAAGTTGGCACAACTGCTGATTGATGAACGAAGCTCTTTCGCAGGCTTTCCT
Source organism: Lithosia quadra (assembly GCA_963576445.1). Taxonomy (NCBI): domain Eukaryota; kingdom Metazoa; phylum Arthropoda; class Insecta; order Lepidoptera; family Erebidae; genus Lithosia; species Lithosia quadra. The sequence continues at coordinate 13,656,120 of OY754892.1, forward strand.
CTGACTTGGGACGTAAGACTATCTAACTTTTAAATTATAATTTTTATAGATCAATTTCAATATTTTGCTTATATATTATTGAAACGTAGGTACCTAATGTTTACGTGTTATAGACACGCTACAGAAAACAATGATGGCATAGCACCTGTTGTACAAATATCGTGGTGTCGCCGACACAGCGGTAAACAATTATATGCTTATTACATTAATATAAGTGTTCATAAACAATAATAATCATTTACATAAGTACACAAGAGGCTTGTGTGGCTAAATATCGATTGAATACAAATAAAAATTTCTTTAGATAGCTGTTGTGGTTGTTGCACTGATGTTTCAAATGTGATCCATTCTATGCAAAGAAAATAAATATAAAATTGTACTGTTGGTAAGTGCTAACTCGCTCGATTGAGCGAGTTCATGTGAGCGAGTTGACGAATGATTCAGTACTTAATAAATATAAAAGTTTGTGAGAATTCATAGTTGAATGAATGGATGTTTTAACTTTACCCGTATGCAAAAACGTCTGTACGGATCTGGATGAAATTTGTTAATTTTTTGTGTGGGGGTATATAGTCTATAGGGCCCACTAAGATTTTAAGAGACTAGGTCAATCTCACGTGCAAACCGGTACACCTGCTGAATGATGTACTAGGAGTCGCTGTTAGGATTTGATGGTCTCTTAGAGATTGCCCTTGAACCCCCAAACATGCTTAACTGCTTGCTGTATTTATTTTTTGCAATGTGTGAGCTTGTCTGCCACCTAAGTGGTATAAAAAACACCGAGAGGATAGCCTGCGCCTGAGCCTCATCTGTCAATCAGTACATGAATCGACTCACAGATGAGGTTAGTTTGGTCACAAAGGTGTTTCTTAGATCCCACTAGACCCATATTTAAATATTATAATTCTATCATGTGCTGCAGATAAATAGTAGCCATTGTTTCCTCTTCAATTAGCTAGTTTTTCACACGTCTATCGAGTTGCAAACGGAGATCTAAATGTAAATATACTTGCCTATCTCATATAATAAACAGTAGTCCTTCCGTGTCTAGAATAAATAGATTATTATTTAACTATTTTATTGAAATTAAACAACATTAAAAATATACCTGTGTAAAACGATTTTCTACGTAATAGTGCATTTTACACATTTCACAAATATTGATACATAAGTTATATATTTATTTACAGAACTAGCTTTGTTTACAACTAATATTAGAATTGTTTACAATTCTGTTTACAGTATAAAGTCGTTCAAGTCACATAAGCAAAAGGGTGAGAGTTTTTTAGTTCTATACAAGTATTTAGATAATGTATTCCCGTGGTACACCCAGGACGTGGATAATGGTTACGTGTAACTAACACAAATATATCGCTCATGTCTTACCACCTATCGAAGAGAGCGAGATGACACAGTCCATAAACCACAGCATGCCTACTGTTACGTAAAAAAGAGACAACGGTACCTCCCCTGGCTGTCCCGGAAACGGTCACAGCAGAACGAGTCCTCTAACATAATCATAAAATATGTTTTTTGATCAAGTAGTCGGTTATGTACGTAATTAAGTTGCTCACAAGCTGCTCACCCAGTGAGCGTAGCGGCCTTGAAGATATAAATACGTCAAACAAACCTGAAATTCTCTTGCAATTGTAATTTGAAAAAAAAAAGGACTACTAATATCATAAATGCAATGGAAACTCTATTTGTTCTGTTACTTTATTACGCCTAGTAGCCGCGGTAGCCTAGTGGTCTGGGTAATGGACTACTGAGACGAGGTCTCGGGTTCGATCCCACGTTCACCATGGCACACACCAATGACTTTTCGATGCTTTTCGAAGTTATGTGTGTATTTATCGCAGGTTTATAAGTGCCCGGTTAATGGCAATAGGCTCGCCATCTATAACATTGGGACCTAAAACATAAACTGGCGAAATGTGGGTGCTAGCACCTCTGCCTACCCCTTCGGGGATATAGGCGTGAGTTTATGTTATGTATGTTATGTTATTACGCCTGAACTGCTGAATCATCGTCATCCGTTTGCCAGTACATCCACTTAGGAGTCATTTAATGATGATGATAGAGGACAGTTGACACACAGGATAATATCATCAAAAACGGGAGTGTTACCGCAGAATCGAGAATTGTGGTAACTCTGTTCATGTATCATACATTATGCTTTGTCTTCTTGAGGCGACATGACCGCATAGCGCAAAAAAAAAAACAATAAATCAAGTGGGTAGGTAGATAAAGTGTTATTCTAATAAAGGAATAGCTTTAAAGCGGATTTGCAAATATCCAGAATATACGGAAGTAGCATTATTAGTTACACGCGGCATGTCGACAAATAATATCTACTTTTCCACAAGCTTTATAGTCAATAGCCTAGGCCTCCAGGCCACACAAGAATGACGTTTAAAACAAAGCAAGCCTAATAGTAAAAGTCAGTAAGTAGCTTATCGCGTGACAAATTAAATTGATTATCCCCATTATGCCACACTGTGTCTTAAGTGACACATTTATCAACTCGCTCGACCGAGCGAGTTGGCACCTTCCAATCAAATCAATTGCTGTGACGTATTTTCTCCTGATCTATATCTCCGGTCCTACTCAACCAATTGCAATCAAATAATACCTACGTCAAATTTTAAGTCTAAGCAAGACCTTTCTAATAAACCAAACCACATCAAAATCCGTTCAGTATTTTTTACGTCCATCGCTAATTCTGTCGGTAATATTGTTGAAAGTAAAGATATTTAATTAAATTTAAAGCAATTAGTATGTTAACTGCTCCTAATGATTTTTATTTCCCTTTTTGTTTTTATACTAACAGGTAACTTAGTTAACTTACTTTCGCAGGTTTATTAGTGCCTCGGAGAGCACGTTAAGCCGTCGGTACCGGTTGCCATACAAACATCTATGGCAGTCGTTACGGGTAGTTGGAGCCCACAAAAGTCCAACCAGTCTAACTTGGAACTTCGACATCGCCATTGGTCATAATGACCATTGGTTGTGGAGGTCAGATGGCAGTCGCTCCACGGAAAATATCGAAGTTCAGCCGCATCACAGTTAGACTGGAAAGCCGACCCCAACTGAGTTGAGAAAAAGGTTCAGAGAATGATGATGAGAATGATGAGGTAACTTAGTTGGTCAGAGGTTCAAGTCCCGTTCTGGATGTTCACTTTTATCCGATCTAAAATCATAAGGAAGTAAAAATAGTGTTGTGCGTGGGTAATGTGTGCCGTATGCGGGTATTAGCAGTCCTTTTTCCAGGAAAACTTAGTGATTTATGTAATGCCCTTGCCCGTATCATTTCCGTTGTATGTGATGCTAATCTAAGTAGTAGCTCATATTGTCTCGACTTTATTATCTGAAAGGCTATTTATAATATCAGGGACAGATTCTGTTGTCATAGTACAGAACTGAAAGAAATAGAACATTTAGTCGATTTAAGAACTTTTTTTATTTTATATATAGGACACGCCAAAATGACTTTACCTCGCCTGATGGTAAGCTAAAGGTAAAGTCTCAGGACTGGGGTCACCACCACATACACCGGTTGTGCTACAGCTCCTTTTTCAAGTTGGTTAAAATGACAATAACAAAGCAGCCTCTACTTAGAGGTATTGAGTTCGAATCCGGTCAGACAGTACCAATGTGTATTTCACTTTGTGGAATTTATTTATGTGCTAATCACATGATTTACCATCTGCTAACGGTGAAGAAAAAAACATCGTGAGGAAACCCACATGTCCTAGAAGAGTTTCTAAAGACATGTCCGATCCACCAACCCGCACCCTCTCAGCTCTCTCGTTAGGGAGAGGAGACCCGTGCCCAGCAGTGGGACATAAATGGGTTGCTTTTCTAAACCAATTTTTACAACTATCAGCTTTAACTTTGGATTTTTATAACTTCGTGCATCTTTTGTGGCCGCTATCTAGATGTGAACAAACTAAAGTTTGTTATGGGTTCTAGAATGCGTATAAACGTTTGGTTTCACAACGGAAGCATAACATAACTCATCTCATAATAGAGCTACCAAGCTAATTGTGTCATTCAGTAAGTAGTTATGAATGGTTGACATATTGATTGAGCTGTGTAATGATCTATATTATTGAAATCGTGAGAAAAAACCATCTCTTGGACCAATATAATTGGATACAAATATAGCACTGAGCGGGCATCGAACACACGACCTTTGTCTTAGCAGTCGAATACTTTGCCTCTACGCCACAGAGGTCATCTAAAACTGATGACGTCACAGGGGTGTTTTCTATATCTATGAGACCCAATCCAACCCACTTGCAAACCGGTACATCTATCTGCTCGTCCTTTTCTTTTCCTCACCACCCAAACTCTACAGGAACGCGTGCGCTAGAGCCTCATCCATTAATCAAACACATAACCTTCCTTTTGTCTTCACCGCAGTCGGGTGATAAGTAATTTATTAAGCCTTTGATCATAGGTAAGAAACCACTGAATGTTTATTGAATTGTAAGCCGTGAGGAGTATTGGGAAATGAAAAACCACAACCACGATTCAATGAAAAGTTATTTCTAACTAGCTGTTACATGCGGCTCCGCCCGCGTGATATTATGATATTCCCGCAATTCACAGATACCTCATCCCGGGATAATAAGTAGTTTGGGTGTTATTCCAGACCATAATCTTTTTTTTATACTACGTAGGTGGCAGACAAGCACACGGCCCACCCGGTGGGAAGCGGTTACCGTGGCCTATGGACGTGTGTAACACCAGGAGTGTTACACATGCGCTGCCTACCCTGAAGGGAAGAGGGGATAGGAAGGGGTGGGGAAGGAGGTGTACAGTGAGCTCTGGCTACCCTACTTACCGGCGGGAACACAACACGATGGTTATTATGGCTGTGGTGTTCTGTAGGGCGGAGGTACTACCCCAGTCGGACTGCTCAGTTCGGACGGGAGATATTATATATTTAGAGATATATTCCTGTATCAAATTTCATGTAGATTAATTTCCATAGGTTAGGAGGTCTGACGGTCCTGCAAATATCAAAATTAACCAAGTAATTAATTTATACTGGACTTAAAATGAGTGGATAAAAGGAAAGGGAGGGTGGGAAGACCTTCGGCAATTTAACATAATTAACATTTTGATGAGTTCGCCTTCAGCCCATGACACACTTTAATTCAACAAATCAAATGGCTAATATTCATGGTTATAGTTAATTAAACAATAATTATGTTGATTTGCAAAAAGCCGTAATTTCTGTTTGATTGAATGAGTTACATAAGACCGCGGCCATAATAACGATCGTGTTGTTTTCCCGGCGGTAAGTAGGGTAGCCAGAGCTCACAAACCTTCCCCCCATCCCTTTAATCCCCATCTCAAAGCCCTCCTCTCCAGGAGCGCAGCGCGAGTGTGATGCCTTTGGCGTTGCAAACGTCCATAGGCAACAGTGACCGCTTCCCATCAGATGGGCCGTGTCCTTGCCTGCCACCTAAGTTGTATAAAAACACGATTTTTGACCACTATACCAAGGAATAACAGCTGATGTTTACTATCTGCTTCTCATACCCAAACTTGCTTGAATTGAAACCAACCATTTTTTATTCACACCAAAGAAATACAACTTGTTACGAACTTTTTTTAAACTTTTTTTTAAGTTCACAGTACAGGGTTAACTCGTGCTTAACCACCTCCGCCATTTCTCGGCCCCAAGCTGCGTATGTCAGGGTCACGTGTAGTTGGGTCAGAGCAAGCCTGTGATTACTGCGGATATGTGTGGATGTATGTACGATATGTTATTAGTACAACAATGATGATTCGATTTAATTGGTCGACTCCCGAAGGCCGAGACGGGCAAATAACATATCGTGTTGTTACAAAATTATACTGCGTACATTGTACAATTATCGATCTGTCGTGATGTATGCTTTTACCTGCACGAAGACGAGTTTGCTACTCAATTCACTCGAGTGGGAGGGCTGCCCTCTTATTTATTAACAATTTGAATTTCAAATATACTCTGTAGTGGTTGAGTGATCGGCTGCTAAGTTTCGGTCGCGGATTCGATTCACACCGATTCACGACGCGGCCTCAAACTAACTCAGTTGGTATTTGTGGTTGACAATTTTTATACATAGTTCCCTATATTAAATGTATAAGTACTTAAGCTACATTGCAACATAGTACCCAATTATAGAAAACAGTTCATTTCCAACCTTGTTTGTTATCTAAATATTCTTGAATATTTAATATAGCCTTATTGCAAAGTTTCACTTTAATGAAATTTTTAATAATAGATAGATTTCTAATTAGATTATGGAGCTTTTTCTTCAGTTCGTGCTGTATAAAAGGGATATTCGACCTCTGTGACTTAGCTACTGCTACGATAGGGGGCGCGTGTTTGATGCCCGCTCAGTGATAATATTCGCAATATTGCATTGGCCGTGTATATAATTGTATGTCATTAACAAAAAAAGTATTTATGTAAGAATCTTTATCCGCATTCTAGAAGCCATAAGACACGCTAGTTAGACGATGCTTACTCAGGGGCTAGAGAGCGCTGTGTAGAATGTCCTAGAGTATTTAATTATTCAAAAAGTGGTTAATTGAATATTTGCGTGCAGATAATTAATAAGATGAGTAGGTATTGAATAGAATCGGTACCTATTTTAGAGTTAGACTTGAGTAGAATCACAGTCGATCCACAAAAATGGTATTCGCAGATTCTATATATGGAACTGAACCTTAGATTAGAACAATTTGTTAAACGTTTGCAGTTCCAAATTTGGTTACAAATCTTATATAATGCAATGCCAAATTATCTTAAAGTGGTCATAAATGATCGCCAGTTAAATGGAAGTTTTGTTACATTGCCTTAAATAATTATGTAGATTTCTTTGCTTGACTCAACAAGGGCAACAAATTAAAATATGAATATATTATTAACTATTCGTAGGGATAAAATAATTTTGTCCTAAAATATGGTACAGAAAACCCTGTGGCAACCCAGCAATTACAGGACATAACCTTGAATGGTATCAATTGGTATCGTACCACAATAATTTATGCTAAAAATGAGGTCATCCGCCAATAAACTAAAGTTACCGACAAGCTTGCAAAATAAGTAATGTGAAGATTTTTTTTTATATAGGACACGTCAAAATGACTTTACCTCGCCTGATGGTAAGCCAAAGGCAAAGTGGGAAAAAGGTGTGATACTAGGTATCTTGTTTAATTCATTATTATTTGCTATCACCATGTACCTACTCAGAGCTTTTAATTTTATGTTACAAACTGGTAAGTACCTATAGCAATAATCTGATAAAGTATCTACCATTATCATCTAATATTATTCAGTGTTTTTATTATTGTTTCATATTAAGCGCATCGGAGCCCAACTAGACTTAGTTTTTACGACAGTAAAATTAATTTTAGTTATAGGTATCTACATTTTGGTTTGGAGTGCGCCATGTAAAAAATAGCGAAAAAAGTGTGTATATGGCTGAAGGCCAGTATCCAACCGTAATGTATATAGGTATTATGATACTATTATGTAGGTAATTATTTAAGTTTTCTATTTATAAGGATACACATTATAGAGCAGCCTGCACATAGAATCTATACAACAACGTTAATTATATAGCTTATAGCTGCGATCGACGTGGTTCGCTTGTAGGTACCTAATCGAACTTATTACAATCGCATACCGTAAGATGGTCCATAAGGCATCGAGCACACGGCAGAGCCGGTCAATTTCACCGCGAATGATAGCCCAATAGGAATCCTATACTACGAACGCACACGAAGGGCAAAAAGACCGCGCCGCGAGTGCCCGGCGGCAATGGCGGCGCTTTGTTTTCGCGGTGAGGGCAGTCGCGGGGATCGACGGGCAGACGCGGTCGTTATTACTTCGCGGACAAAAAACCTGCCCGCCCCGCCGTCTGCTTAACGCCTAAGGGATTTTCTTACTACTTTTCTCACATGAGCCATCTCTGGTTCAGAGATGGCACCTTATGCTTTAGATGTCACGTCCCGTCTCGCCCCTGGAAAATAAGGGGCGCATTGTTTGTAAAAAGTGGACATCCAGGACGGGACTTGCAACCGGTCACTTCCTAGTCACCCCAAGACGTATTATCAGAGAAAATCGAATATATATAGCACATATCCAGGTAGCTCAGTTTGTCAGAGTATACCATCATAAGTATTACATTGACCTACTGTTGTCGCTAATATTATCCGACTGACATTTTAAATCGACATTGTATCTCATAATTATGAATGAAAATATGAAATGTAGATTTATTCATAGGTAACCTAATTAGTTTGATTCTTATTATGCACAGTTATTCATAATTATTTGTTAATGTTATGAATATAATAATATGTTATGCGTTATATTTTACCATTTTTGTATCCTTCTCCGACATGAAATAAATCAAATTATTATAAAATATTAATTGAATAATCGAAGAAATAATATTGATACCTAATACAGTAAACAAAATCAAGGTCTAATCTATTAACCCGCCCCTCACCGTACCCGGTGCAAACGTGCCCATTACGCTGGCTGCATTGCCCCGTTGAATAGCGATGGTTAACCTTTTGCATGGGTCAATTCTCGCAATTAAATATGTGTTTAAAATTCAGTTCAAATCTCATTTGAGCAAAATAATTTAGATTTCTTGGTAAACACGCTGTTTAAGTAAGTAGTCGGCTCTATTAAAACATTTTTAAATGTTGGTTTTCAATATAATTAACATTTTTCCTTTAGACTTTTAAGGTCTTTGCAATTACTATCTATTTTTACTGCCAAAGCTGCAGGTATGCGGGGTACATGTTCTAAACAGGGGGCCAACCCCTTTATCATCAGATCATGTCAGTAGCAGCTAAAAGGGACTTAAGAATCGTTCTTCACATGCGTGACGTCAGGCATTTTAGCTTGTCAGTCAAGGTGACAGGTACTAGATTCGCTTTCAAATAGCTGACTTCTGCCAATCAAGGAGTTTACAGTGCCCTATTCTGAAATATTGCCTCACGATTGCGCAAGTTATTGGGTAAACAAAATTTTACTGTCTTATTAGAATAAATTAATATTAATTAGCCAAAATAGGGGTTATTACTTACAAATTGACTTTAATCTCCTTTACTTGTCCTAGATTCTAATTATGAAATGTCTATGAACTTGACCTGGTTTACGAATAAATTATGAACATATTTTTGCACCTAAACTGACCTTAAAATTTTCACTTAACTACTGACAAGTGATAAAACGCGGGCCTATCTATAAAATACGAGCATATAAATCGGAAATGTCTCTGTTTGTTATATTAAAATGAAAGGTTTTTAATAAATGCATATCAATGTGTACACGGTGATAATTAGAAACAATTTCAAAATTTTTATGTCTGTCTGTTTCAATGCGGTAATCTCTGTCGCAGCTAGGCCGATTTTGATGGGACGTTCACTAACAGATAGGTGATATTATTAGGTGTAATTATACGCTTCTTTAACTTTTGAAAAATAATTAGATTTGGGTTCCAAAAAATAATAAAATTAATTCACGAGAAGGAAATCGTGGAGACAACTTCTACGTGAATAAATCAAATTGAAATGTTTTAATATTAAAATAATATGCTTTATAACAAGACGTAACATAAAACCTTAAAAATCTTCACGGGAGAGATCCCGAATACAGTTAGTAAGTATACAATTTATTTCACTACTTGATTGGTTACTAATAGACTTAAATCAAAAGGAGGACTAGGAGCTAAAGGGCCGCTGGGAACACCGCTAAGATGATGATGATGAAAGGAACGTTAATGATGCGAAGAATTATGAAACGAAAACAAATGTCTTAGGTTTTCTAAGCACATTCTTTTGTCCTCAACATATTCATAAACTTACGTGAGCACTATTATCTCTTTTGTGAGACTAGTAATGTTTTTATGCAATTTTTTTATTGACTTGATATTACCTGTGGTTTCACCTACGTGGAATACTTACTGTTGGAGTTCTTACTTCCCATGGAAACCTATTCCTGGGATAAAAGTAGCAAATATATTTGTCATTTCAGAATATAATATATTTTTACTTATCTAATCTTCTACCAAATTTCAGACAGATCCGATCCAGCCAGATTGAGTAACAAACACCCAAACATCTTCATAATCATTTATAATTATTATATTTACACTGACAAAATAAGTATAACAATAATAATAAGTATAAGAAACATTTCGCAACAACTTTGTGTGAGCTGCAATGGGTCACCATCTCAGCAAAAATAGGTAATGCACATCACATATCAATAACATGACGTGCAATGCAGTGCTAATTGTCATTAGGTTTTTCATTCTGCACTCTTCTCAATAAAAAACCTGCACCAGAGCCTAGTCTGTCAATCAGTAGGTATATCGGCTTGCAGGTGAAGTTTGGCCTTAGCCCCTTGCACTATTCCGTTTTCATTCCGTTGTGTTGTTTTAAGTGTTGCATAAACGGATTTACATTTAGATTGTATTGATTTAGAGTCATCTGAATCGTTATTATCTACAAATATTATAGTAGTGCCAAACGGAAGAACAGAACATAATAGTGTTGATGTATGCAATACAATGATGAATTTTAATTAGTAATTTTTTAACCCTACAGTATCTGTCGCAATGCATTCAAGGCATTTGCTCGCTATCAAACAAATACCATGTAAAAATGCATGCGGGTAGATTATCTGATAGCGTGGAATGCTATTTCGGGATAATTGCCTCAACTTTATGCAAATATATGTAGATATGACCACGTGATTTCAAAATTATAGCAATAATAAGGAAAATTTACGAAGATAACATTGAGATGTATAGGGTAGGTAGGAGGAGTTATACAGAAAAGGCTAGAGGCATGAAGCATATAGGTATAATAAAAGTAAAATTGTAGGGTATCGGCGTCGATACGTTTTTTTTAACAACTAAACCGCGCCTCAACGTTGCAAAGGTGCCGATTCCGCTGGCTGTATTGCCCCACTAGCTGCAGGGCGATGGCACAGAATACCCCGGATAATTTGCCCCAGACACGAGCAGCGAGTAATTAAAATAGTATCATCATATTTTATGGAGTAGGTAAATAACTGCGTAATAATAGGAGACCGTGAGATATAACATAATAGCTTCAATTAAATATGCAGTGTGTAAATAAATCAACTTGTTAAAAACATGTTACTAATTCCTATTTTTGGATGTACAAAAATAGAATCATAAATCTTTGGGTCAACCTCAGAAGTGACATTAGTTCTTGGTCAAATAAAATGCAACATAAATAATTCTTGTGACATTTTCTTTTAACGATATCTTGTGTAGACTATTGGTTTAGCTTATATGACTTTTATGGGATCGACTGCAGTTTGGTCTCTCAACAATTCCAAACCCGAGAGAATAGCTTGCCCCAGAGTCTCGTCTATCAATCAGCAGGTGAACGGGCTTGTAATTTATAATATAAATTTCAGAACTTATTTATTGGGAAACCAACATTCCTAAATACCACACAATAAAATTAAATAAATATTATGACCTAACAAATGAATTTAAAAAAATGGCTATGTTGTTAATTTATACGCGGTAGAAGTAGGAGCGAGAAGTATACCAGCAAAATCTCTCTATAACCTTCTGAAAGACCTTGGCCTGTCGAGAACTGCAGTAAGTTCTGTTTTAGAACGAGTATCTAAGGCTGCATTAACAGGTTCCTTCCAAATTTGGCTAGGCAGGGCGGGAAACTCGAGCAGTGAAGGTGAGCGTTGATGCGCATCTCAAAGGGGAAAAGTCCTGGGAACTGCTCGGAGTTTCTCCCTCTGCCACACGATGGACCCGGCGCCCGCACGGTGAATCCATGGAATGCTAAGAAGTTCGTCTCTCTTATTGTAATTAATAGATACATGTTGGTAATAAATCTTATGAATATTTTGTTCCACCATAGCAAAAAAAATGCATTATTTTTTACGTCTGAATTAAGATGGGTCGGTATCGGGTCGATATTTAATAGGTAGGTACCTATTCTGTTTTATATCTATGATATATTTTTTATAATCCTTATAATAGTTTTCCTAATTCCATTGCATCAAATTAATTTGAATCTTGAGTGTATATGACATTGATCCCAATTTTGTTTATTTGCTCACACCTACTTGTTACCGTTCGTTCATAGTTATGTCACAGAACTCATTCACTACTGGTTTGGTCGGTTTGTTTGCTCTAGTGCCAAAAGTGAGTCCGGCTTAATATTGAACCGGCTGTCTTCAATTGACCAAATAAAAAACAAAAAGTTTTGGTTATAAATATAAATAAATATTCTGAAGTTATAAACTGCTTTTAATCAATAAATTAACTGATAATACGTTTAAAGTATATTGAAATCTATACATATAATAAATCTGTAACTGATCGGTGTCTGTACATGGAAGATATAGGTATGAGAAAAAACTTATCAGGGGACTTTATGAATGTAATAGATGCCAAAACTATGATTTTTAGAATTTTTGTCTGTTTGTCTGTTTGTCTGTGCCTCTGTGCCTCTGTTTGTCCGCACTAAATTTTTGTTCACGCTAAAATCAGAAACTACTGGAGGGATTTTGATCAAACTTGGTACGATTATGGTTCACAGTTCTGGGCAACATATAGGCTACTTTTTATACAAGCTGATACTCGTGGCTTCGCCCGCGCTTCGTTTTTAGGTCGTTTTCGGTCATATCTCCGGTTCTACTTAACCAATTACAACCAGACATACGGTAAATTTTTAGTCTAAGCAAGACCTTTCTAATAAAAAAAACCGCATCAAAATCCGTATCGCCATGGACGTAAAATACGAAACGGTCTTGGTTAGACTCAAAATCTTATGCATATTTGATCGCAAGCGGCTATTAGAACCGGCGATATAGTAAAAAAAACGCGAAAATCGACGTCCACGCGGGCGGAGCCGCGGGTAACAGCTAGTACCTAATATAATTTAATTTAAATTCAACTTTATTTTAAAACGACCTTTTTTTTAAATAAACTCCAGTAGTAGTAGGTAGGTACTTATTAATTTTTCTTCAAAATTTGGCAACACAATAGGTATACATATAGGTATATTCTTTATTTTAATGTTTAAAATTTTTAAAATAAAATATAAGTACCTAAATCTGTATTCCAAGGTTCATTCTGCAATTTCGCTATTTTTTTAGTTTTACCAACACGTCAGTACGAATGCATAGGTACCTACAATATTTAATTAGATCCTCCATCACATTTTACAACAATAATTTTTACGCCATTAAAGTATTGACGTCTTTCTTTTATTTCTTTCTCTTCTCTTTCTTTCTTCTTGAAAATCTTTCTTTTCTTTCTAAAGTCTATCAAACAAAATCAGTTTACTGACTATAAATCACTGAAAAATCATGGATACCTGGGACTTCCCAGTTGCGTCCAAACTTGCATTGCATTTAAAGCGTTATTATTTTTATTGGTACCTATGTCGGTTTTTTCGGTAGCGACTGTCATATAATCACCCAACGAAACCCTGTGTTGATAGCCTTGCCCATTATATAGCAAATGAGGTTGGTTTGCCCTGTATTTAATAAAATCCTATAGGTACCTATTGATGCAAAATTAAGTACAGGAAGTTATCAAATCTAGAAATCTTAATTCAAGGTAAAGCACGACAAAGTCTATAATTCTGATCACAATCATCTTTAACTTCACCGTCTCCGTACTGAAAACACAACAAAAAAATATAAAAAAATAAGTAAAAACTACTTACACTCACAATCCAGCTTGTTAAAAACACTTGTTTTTTTGCACTTCACAATATAACACAAATATATATTTTGTAATAATTAAGGTTGTTGTATTACGAAACACTCGCGAGTCAATCGGGGTCGTTAGCGCGAGCGGCGTGCACTATCCTCGGAATGCATGCAACGACTGACGAAAATCGCAGCCTGCGGAGGCTCGATGCGTGTGCGCAGTCGGAATCAAAGGCAGTCTAAAATGATAAAGGCTGTGGATTGTATAATTTCTATACAAAAGTACTAGCAGTACTAGCTGTTACCCGCGTGGACGGAGACGCGGGTAACAGCTAGTACTGCTACTGCTGTGGACATCGGTTATCGCACATGGGCGTCCATCCGGTCTACATCCCCTATTTCATCTCTGCGCAGGTTGAAATTCATAAACGGTCTACGATAATTTCACCTTTTTACCACTTAGACAGACAAGTACATGGCCCACCTGATGGGAAGCGGTTACCGTTGCCAATGGACGTGTGCAACACCAGGGGCGTCACTTTTTAGGACCGTGAAAAAACCTTCTAATTTTGAAGAACTCCGTATTGTAGACGCTAGGGAAAACCACGGCAGGGATATCATTCCACAGCCTGCGCGGAACACAAACGTTTCATACAAGCTTTCAACCCCTTTAAACCTTTTTTCGGGATAGAAGTAGTATGTCCTTTCCCAGGCTATATTCCATCCTTCCCATTCCACTTTTGACCCCCCTGTAGCTCAGTGCCTATTGCAATTATACAGGTGAAATTTACCTACGTAATCATATACTAGTACTAAAGCAGTAAGTATGCCAAATTTTATAGATATAGCTCCAGTAGATCCTGAAATATGACCCGGTGAATACAGCTAATTTTGGCACTGACTGCCTGACCGGTAATCAAAAACTTAACCTGCCTTTTTTTATCGTGCGGAAATCCCCATGGATACCACCCCCGTCGGCCATCGGGGGTGGTTATGTCGGGATCGAACCGACTAAAACCGCACGCCGTCTCGGGCCTTAATTACCGGGGTGTAAGGTTACCCAATGGGCATATCCCTCGCACTCCAGCTGACTCCGGGAACCTTAAACTGCCTATGGGTCTAGAATGCGCTGTGTAAAATGTCGTAGCATATTTATTTATTTACAATATTGTGCCAAGCTTCTGTGAATACAACATCGCTTAAAGATCAAAGCAAACAACTGGCGAGGCTACGTGATTTCCATTCCGATTAGTAAGTACTTCAAACGGCAGATTTTTTGTTTAAGTAAAGAATAAACATACCTAATATTCTGTTAAACGCACGTTTTAATGTATACTGCGGAGTTAATGACCAGTGAACGCAAACAATTATTATTTGCTTTAACTGTTAATTACTGGTTAAAAGACTATCATGTATAACCCCGGTAATTTAGTTTTAGTTAGCAGAAACTTTGATGTATCAGTTTGGGAATATGCCGGAAAGGTAGATGGTTTTAGAGGAGGTAGGACACGACGGTATCTCCCGTCTAAAATGAGCTGTCCGACTGGGGTCGTACCTCCTCCCTACAAAAGACCGTAAGTAAGTAGGGTAGCCAGAGCTCACTATATCCCTCCTCTCCCCACCTCTTCCTAGCCCTCCCCCTTCCTTTCAGGGTAGGCAGCGCGTGTGTGTCACCCTTAGTGTTGCACACGTCCATAGGCCACGGTGACCGCTTCCCATCAGGTGGGCCGTGTGCTTGTCTGCCTACCTACGTAGTATAAAAAAAAGAAAGGGTTACAGTGACAAGAGGAGCATACTCATAGATGATACATACAAGGGTACGTGAGCCGGCACCTAAAAGCGGTGCACCCGGACAATGGAGACATAAGCGCCTCTCACTTGCAGGGGACACTGTAACCCTAATTACAGTGGAGGCAGAAGTAGCCCTGTATAAAGCTACTGGCAGGCTCTCCACGTGTCCCTATGACTAGCAGAGGGCACATTGGAGAGTAGGCAAGCGGCGGGATGGTTCTCCGAGCGCAGGCGAGGGTGACAGGACGGCCACCTGTCCCTGTAATGGCCTAACCGGCGCGTAATGACGAAGATTTTTCGTAATAAAATTTGATGTTCGATGATTCGAGGTTCGATGTTGATTTCTGCTTGTTTCCTCTCCGCTCCGTGAGTCTCCATCTCAATTGAAATGCACCCTCAGACCGATTAATTACTCTTATATCGCCTTAAAAAAAACCGTCATATGATGGAACCTGAGAGACAATTGTCACAAAGGACAATGATTTTGGAAATTTCTGATCTGCCCAAAATTATCGACACATTTTGATTGACGCACCTTGACCCACAATTTGACAAGTTAGATTAGGTATAGCCAGTATTTGCACATCGCTTATCAGCTTGAAGCAACGCCCCGTATCGTGTATCAACTGATAATGATAAAAGATACCATGATTCACTCCAACAGAGGCAGAAAAACGCTACAATACTATAGTCCTTTATACACATAAAAGAGTGCTATTTAAACTCAAAATAAAATTAAAGTGTTTTTCAGCATTATTACGGTATTTTAGGGTTAAGTGTTTCAAAGTATAAGTGTGTGTTTACCTGTCGTTTATTTGTGTAAACCTGAATGGAATTTTCGGGAATCATTGGTTTTATCAATAAAGTTTGGCATTGATGAAGTGTATGTGAGCATATACCTATTTTTTAGTTGATTTTTTAATGATATAGTGTTCGTGCATTGATGGATATGTTATTATTATAAAAGGTTAGTGTCAATTTGTTTATATTTACTTATGAAATAATTTAATTAGTGCTTCTGTGCATAATTGAATTTGCGTAATTATTATGCCTGCATGCAATATTTATGGGTAATATAAATATGTCGACACAAAATGATGAATGTGCTATTTCAGCATTAAGTGTAAAAACTGCCAACTCCGTATTTTTTTGTTATAATTATTACTCATACTTAGTATTTATTAATAAGTTATATTAATAATAATATAACTTATTAATTACCTACTTATATTTTGCTTTAGAATAATAGCTCAGCGTACCCTAATGACTGGTACTAGCAAGAATCTATCCCCTTTTTTGTTATCTTCTATACAAATAAATAAAATCGAAGTGTCTGTAGTAGATAATATTCAGATAACAGGTTGTAACTCAATGTATTGTAGCTATATGAGTATAATGTATAACAAACAAGCATTTTTCGAGAGGGTCCTCTTAAAACTGTAGATGTAGATTCCCGGGGTCAGTTAGGTTGCGAGGGAAATGCTTTTTGGGTAACCTTACACCCCGGTAATTAAGACCTGAGACTACGTGCTGTTTTAGACGGTTTGAATCCGACATAACCACCCCCTATGGAAGATGAAGGTGGTATCCGTAGGGATGGGAATAAAGGGTTAAAATTAATGCGGATGGCATATCTCTAGTATTAAAAATCTATAGATTTAATATATATTTTCTCAGGTACCTAACATGGAGAAAATTAATTAGAATATAGCGAAGATTGATACTGAAGGTTTAAAGCGAAAAAATCAAGATGAGCCTGAACAGGTTGACGCGGCCCTCGGAAGTGTCGGTGAACATGGGTCCTAGGGATAGCCCTTGTTACTTCTGCAATGAAATGTTCGAAATGGGACAGCTACAGGTACTTAAGTACTTCTAAATTAATTGAACTTGCACCTTCTTTGCTTACCATCAGGCGACGTAAAGTCATATTGACTAATATTTTGTATGAATGTAGGTAAGTAGGTTAGTCACAACCACCTCCTCCAACCCACCACCAAACTCTCCAATCTGTCCCCACCAGGGCCAGAAGCGCGAGTTTGACACCCCTAGTGCTGCACACGTCCATAGGCCACGGTAACCGCTTCCCATCAGGTGGGCGGTGTGCTTGTCTGCCTTCACAGTAGTATATCTTCTTTATATAATTATACTGTACGTGTATAGGTATATCACTGAACTCCTCCTAGACGGCTGGACCGATTTGAATGTTTTTTTTTGTATGCGTTTGGGCCCTGGATGGTTTAGATTCACAAAGTAGTCCGGCAGATGGCGCTGCAGTCGGTATCTTTCATACGGGGCAACCGAACGTCTGTCGGGTCCGCTAGTATACTTACTTATAAAAAAAATTATGACTTTGATCGCAACTGGAAAGCAGCTCACCGTCCTTATTATGCCCCCTAAATGGTATAAAAAAAGATAGACATTATGACAATCCTGTTGTACCTATATAATTATGTTCCTTTTTTGAATACCTACAAAGATATAAAACTGAGAATAAATTCTAAGAATGATTTGTTGCCTCACTTTCGACAGCGATGACATTCTTGAGATAAATTCTTTGAAATGTGTTTGATAATGTGTGTTAGTCATGTTCAATATGTGTGTAGGTATATGGATTTTAATGAGTGTTTAACCAAGAATTTTGGATATTTTTATCAATATTATACAGTAGTAGTCAAGCAATAAACGGCAATAGGTTAATTGACTGACTGATTGAAGAATGAAAGACTTAAAGAAACTTTTGGCGAATAAATAAATATTCTACGATATTCTACACAGCGCTCCCTAGACCCAAAGTAAGCATAGTTTAACTAGCTTGTGTTATGGGTTCTAGAATGCTGATACTTAGATACTTTTTTTTTGTAAATAGGTACATACTTATTATACATAGAAACACCCAGACCAATGCAAATAGACATATTCATGCATACAAATATTTGCACTGAGCAGGAATCGAACCCGCGCCCCCTGCGTAGCAGTCGCATGCACTACTGCTACGCCACAGAGGCCGCCATGCCGTCCGTATGCTAAAGATATTTAAATGAAAAACTGTTGCCTCCCTAATTCCCAATGGGAAAGGATATGTGTGTGATTGTATGTTCCATATTCAAATTACCTACATGTTTATCCAGAGTCATCTCAAGTTATGCGGGAGTATCCTGGAGCAGTGTCCGCTGCGGTGCGGCGCCTGGATCCAGAGGAAACACAAGGAGACGCATGTCAAGGACTGTCCCAAAATGGAGAAGGTATTATTTTATACTTTATCATGTATTTTAAAGCAAACATGCTTCGAAATGCTCTCGGGTTTGCTTACCTTCACCTCCTACTTTTAGATTCACTTAGGTAGGTATTATGTTTAGGTATAGGAGAGACTTCTGCCTATGTCAAAAATCAGAAAAATAATTTTGCTAATCCGTTTTCATATGACAGAGTTATTTATAAACTCAGACTAGAAGAATTTCTTGTAGTCTGAGTTTATAAACTAGTAAAATATAAACATCAAATTGAGAAAATCCTTCTTTTTCGTAAGTAGGTTAAAATTGAATGAAATTTTTTAAGCAATTGCATGCTAACTATTTCCAATGATTTTCTGATCGGAAAATTTCGAGCATCTAAGATGGGTCTGGTAGCTCAGTTGGTCAGAGCATTCCCCCTGTAAGGGACTGGTCACGGGTTCAAGTCCCGTCCTGGATGATAATTTTTTCCGATCAGAAAATCAGTAGGTTAAAATGTTTTACTGTGAACAAAACATTCTTAGGAATGCCTAAGTAGGTATACTATTATTTTTCATTCTAAATCTTGTTTTTTTATCAGAATCGCAACTCATCAAGTCACGTGGGCGTCCCCCCTCCGGTGCCTCCAGTGGCTCCAGTCGTCTCGAACCACACGTGGACCCCAGGCAAAGTCAGTCTCGACGACTGCGTCTCTTATTTGGAAAAAGAAGTCGCTACCATCAAGTAAGTAAAGGAATCTGTTTCTATGCAAAACACATTTCATGTGTTGGAGGATGTAGTAAATTAAGCCTTCTCGAATTTCTCACCATGATAGCAACATTGAAACGAGCTATGCGTTTTTATACCACTTTGGTGCAGACAAGAATACGGCCCACCTGACGGGAAGCGGTCACCTTGGCTTAAAGTCGTTCGTAACATCAGGGACATTACACTCGCGCTGTCGACCTTGGAGGGTGGGTTGGGGGAGAGGGGAGAGTTGAGAGAGATTTTGGGCTAACAACGCTGGGGACTTTGTTCTCCCCAGTGAGCTGGCATTTCACATAGGTGAAGCTGCGAGCCAAATCTAGTATACAATAATGTTTTCCAGATTGGTTCTCACAGAAGAATCCAGCCACCGCGAGGTCCAGACCACGGAAATAGAAACCATTCGTTCAAGGATAGTGCTCGTGGAGGAGCGAAGCCAGCACTTCCTATCAACCCTCGTGTCTCTTAGAGCCGCTGTTGATGATGAAGCCGAACGCTCAGCCAATTGGGCTGCGCAGTTCAAGCATGACTTGGCAAATGTTCAACTGGCATTACAGGTCTATAGATTTCATATTTCCTTTTGATAACTGGTGTGACCGTGTGTATTTTTATATATCATTTAAGTGGCAGACAAGCACATGGCCCACTTGATGGAAAGCGGTCACCGTGGCACATGGACGTGTGCAACACCAGGGGCGTCACACATAGGACCAGCTCTGTAAAAATCTGTATTATAGACGCTGCGTAGGTATAGGTCTCTTCCAACACCTTCAAGCCCACCTCACCTGCTAACCAGTACACCTACTGATTGACGAGCGAGGCTCTGGTTGTTCAGACGGCACGTATAATCAAAACAAATCAAATTATAGGGAGATAAATTTATATGCTATTTAAATTTGGGGTCGGCAGCGTGAGTGTGATGCCCCTGGTGTTGCACGCGTCCCTAGGCCACGGTGACCACTTCCCATCAGGTGGGCCGTGTGCTTGTCTGCCACCTAAGTGGTATAAAAAAAAAAAGATAATATATTCCCGCCACGTGCGAGGGAAATGCCTTTCACCTTGGTGTTTGAAGACCCAAGACGGCGTGCAGTTTTTGTTGGTTCAAGTCTGATATAACCACCCCCACCGGTCGCGTGGAAGGTATCCGTGGGGATTTCCGTACGAAATGAAATGGAGCATATTATTAATTTAAAGTGCAAACTTTGAATGTTCATGTGCTCAAATGAAGATGTAGATATTCATTTATAATGCTGTACTATCTCCAGGAATTGCAAGGCCAGCAGCTGTCGACCGTGATGAGGCTGGAGAGCACCGTGAGTAGCTTGGTGCACGAGCAGCACGAGCGGGAACTGCTGGAGAAGGCGTTGACGCAGCATGACCAAAGGATCAGGGCTATTGATAAACTTGGTACGACTTGCTACTAAAAACATTATCCTCCTAACTTTTTCTTCACTCAGTTGGGTCGGGTTTTTAGTCTAACCATCAAGCGGCTTTAGTTCGATATTTTCCGTGAAGTGACGTGACTGCCATCTGACTTCCATAATCCATTGGTGATATCGAAGTCCTGTAGTTAGACCATGCAGCTATCGGACTTTTTAGGACTCCAAATACCCGTAGCGACTGCCTAAGACGATTATATGTCAACCAGCACTAATGGCTTAATATGCCCATCGAGGTGAGCAGGATTCACGATATGATATGATATGATCGTCGTTTCTCTTTTTCTTATGTAGACCTATCTTCGCCATAAATAATGTGTGAGATTAAAAAAAAAAATTTTTTGCATGCCCAATTTAGGCAGAACATGATGCACCTAGTCATAAGATATTACTTGTACCATCCTTAAACAATGTTCTCGCAAATAAAGATTATTATTATTATTATTATTATGTTTTTTTTTACCACTAAGGTGGTATACAAGCGTACGGTGTCCAGCCAATGGCAACCGGTCACCGTGATCTATGGACGTGTGCAACACCAGATGAGAGGCGTCACTTCTAGAAGAACCCCATGCTGTAGACGCTAGGGAAAACCACCGCAGTGAGATAATTCCACAGCCTAAGCGTGTGCAGAATGAAATTTCTCTCATACCTCACAATGCACACCATTGGTGGTGTTAAGAATGGTCACCCACCCTAAGACCGACTGGCAAATATATAGCTTAACCTTGCAATGTGTTAAATAACTCGGTCAACAAGCTCCTCCTACAACCTATTACCTGTCTAACAATAAACTATTTGAACCTTACAGAAGAAGTAATAGCATATATAAGGCAGACCGTTGAAGAGGAGCGCGAGAGGAACGCACACAACCGTGACATGCTGGAAGGCGAGCTGATGGAGGCCAGGAGGTCTTCCGCGCAGGTCGCGCAGCTGTCCGCGATGAACGCGCAACTACAAGCCTCCAGCTACAACAATGAGAGGCCTGTACGTTACTCTAGTGGTTAAGGTTAAGAAGACCGAGAGGTCCTGGTTTTGAATCCTGGATATTATTATTAACATGGATATTTTTTTATATACTACTTAGGTGGCAGACAAGCACAGACGGCCCACCTGATGGGAAGCGGTAACCAAGGTCTATGAACGTGTGCAACACTAAGGGTGTCACACACGCGCTGCGTACCCTGAAGGGAAGGGAGGAGGGCTGGGAAGGCGTGGGGAGGCTAGAAAGGGATGGGAGGAGGAGGGGTACAGTGAGCTCTGGCTACCCTACTTACCGGCTTACTTATTATTTATTCATAACCACTTTTACATTGTGTTCAATGTACCATAATTTTTGAATTTATGAAAAAAGAATACGTACTAAGTGTCTGGATTATGGGAATTTATTAGAATTTTCAGGAAAGCTTGCGCTAGAGTCTAGTCCGTTATTTACCAAGTGCACCAGGTTGGCCTGATCCCCAAAGATGTTACTAGAACACATGAGTGGGCATCGAACCCACGGCCCCACGTAGCAGTCGGATGAATTACCCCCATGGCAGAATATTCCTTGACTCTAAATCTATCATCAATTGTTACCAGATGATGGATCGGTTAGCAGTGCTGGAGGTAGCTACAGCAGACGTGCGAGCGGAGATATCAGAGCACTCTACGAAGGTCGACGCGGTGTTGAGAGACCTTCGAGCGCTGACCAAGTCTTACCACAAGCTCAGAACGGAGCTAGCGGACTTCCAGGCCAGGGTCTCCTTCGATCGATACGAGATGGGCACGGATGATGGTTGGTACCTAGATTATAGGTGGTCCCAGTCAGTCGACGGAAGAAAAATATTTAAATTTAATAAAACCGGCAACTGGAACCGCGGTCCCAGTCGCTGGAATCCTCGGATCTACATATACTCACGACTTTTCCGTCTGGGGTAGGCAGACCTGCTTCTGTCCTTGCATACTTTCTTTCTTTCTATGCTTCCTGTACTATCCCTGAACCTTTCTTGGAAGCTCACTGGTTTTTGAGGGCTTTTGATACTTAGCATCTAGTTTAAACTAGTTGTGTGTCCCCGCTCGCTACCCACTGTGCCCTCTGCTAGTCAGAGAGTCACGTGGAGAGCCTCGGAGAAGCCCTCTAGAGGGCCACTCCCACCCCGGACAGATTGGCAGCAGGCAGCAGTGTCTCCCGTGGCGACTGGGAGGTGCTGCTCGCCTCCGTTGCCCGGGTGCACCATGTGGAGGTTCCGGCCTGCATCCTGTCTCAGGTCTACCTATAAAATTTCTGTTACATTCTTTCAGGTCATTTCATATGGAGGATAGACAAGTTTGCTGCTAGGATGAAGGAAGCCAAGGAAAAGGACTCCGTGCTCTGCAGCCCCTTGTTCAGAACTGCTAAATATGGCTACACGTTAAAGGTCTGCTTCCTTTACAGACAAATATAACCTTGGTATTATTCATTAGCGGCAACTGGAGGTACATCTAGCGCCATCTAGTTACGAAATACTAAACTGTTTCGGACCAGCAGATTCTAAATCGCGCTATAGAAATTAACATACTGATGAATAATGTGTAACTAAGTACTAAATATAGGAACACTAAATCAAGGCGTGAAAAATTGCAATCAAAAATACCTATAGTAGATTTTGAGTCTAACCGAGATTAATAAAAAACCGCATCAAAATCCGTTCAGTACTTTTTGCATCCATCCTGAAAAATCGTTTTTTTTTGTGTTCAGAATCGTTCTTTAAGATAACCCAAGTATTTTTTTTAATATCTTCAATGCACACACACAGCTACTTCGGATTTTAATAGCATAATTTATATATTCCAGGCTGAAGTAAACTTGAACGGTATAGGCAAGTGGAAGGGCAGGCACATCACCTCGACGGTGCGACTGGTGGCCGGCCCTTACGACGCGTTGCTGGACTGGCCCTGCGACCTGAACATCAACATCGTACTGAAGGACCAGCCGGCCAACAGGAGCCAGGTGAGATCTAACTACGGCATCTAACTTGGCATAATTTTAGAGTAGTGCGGGCCCCATTACTCCAAAACCTTGCCAATTTAAATGCTTTATGTACACTATATTTATTTGTGGCAAAATGCGTCGCATATAAACAAGTATAGTGTACAGCATTTAACTTGGCAAGGTTTTGGAGTAGTGGGGCCCACACTACTCCAAAATCTTGCCAAGTTAGATGCCGTGAACTATACATACATACATATTATATTATGTTGGTATCTTTTCCCTCTGGGGTAGGTATAAACAACAGCCCGCTATCTGCTTCTGTCCTTTACATACTTCGCGCGCTTCCTCTACGACGACGGCGACGAAATTCTTATAGATGACTTAATCCTTCACAATATGTCATATAAGAGCGACTAAGGCGAATATTCGTGAGTATAAAGCAAATAAACAAGAAAAGGCCTTCCTCACTTCGTTGTATACAGTATACACGCGAGTAAAGGCGAATACCGAAATGTGGTTCCGCCATAATTTTTTTTTATCGTGCGGAAATCCCCACAAGTATAAATTTAACCGCTGCCAACTGGGTAGGCAGCGCGTGTGTGACACCCTTAGTGTTGCGCAAACGTCCATAGGCCACGGTGACTGCTTCCCATCAGGTGAGTCGTGTGCCTGTCTGTTACCTACGTTGTATAAAATAATTATAACTACGTTTAAAAAACTGACTTCACAAACTAATATTTTTTACTTTTTAGTGAACAGAAATAGAAAAGTATTTATGAGGTTTATTATGTAGACAGGCATCAAAAACAGAATTTTTGCCGTAGAATTGATGATTTCCCCTCAATTTTCCCAAGATCCCAGCATCAGATCCTGATACCCTAGATATGGAACCACCTCAGAAGTAGCCTATTTCAAACAAAAAACTTCAAAATCCATCCATAATTGGCGCCGCTATTGCGTAACATACATACAAAAAAATAAAAATAGCGTAGGTACGAATTGTGAACCTCCTCCTTTTTTGAAGTCGGTTAAAAAGATAACAACAGTTTTTTTTTCCAGGCCATGGACATCGTAAAATCACTCGAGGTCCGCCGCAAGTCCTCATCCAAACGCCACGAAGGCGAAGATGCGGAAGACGAGAAGACCAAGTCCACCGAAGCGCTGGACAAGTCCGTCGTGCAGCTGAAGAAGCAGTTCATCTTCATACCCCACACCAGCCTCGACAAGTTCGAGTATGTGAAAAATGACGTCATGTTCATGGAGTTTATCGTAAACCATTAGCGATTTAGCGATGGGATACATCTCGGTTTGTTCTAACTTCTAACTATAGAGCTTCTTCCTCTATCCAAAGACCATGATAACTATAATGCGTGCGCTATAAGATGAGACCTGGGCTCTCCACCTACTTCCTCCTGCACTGCCCCTCAGTCGCCCGTGATGTACTGTTTGCAAAAAAATAGGTAGACAGGTAGGTAACGACTCGGGCAGAAGCTTGTTTACGATATTTTTTTATGCGCTGTACAAACACGCGCCGATTACGTCTAGCGGTCAGTGGGGCGAGCACGAATTTTCTTTCGTATCGAGTTCGTAACGTGTACGACAAAAATGTACGAAATTTGTACAGCGCCCCTATCGTGCGTAAAAGGAACTGTACAAATCTCATATATAATTTCTATCGCACACGTTACGAGCTTGATTCGAAAGAAAATTCGTGGTCGCCTCACAGGTTTCAACTTATAGCACACGTGTGGTATCAATAAAGTTATCATAGTCTTTGCTCTATCGTATCGATGGCGTTTAAGCGGTAGGAATGAGGGTGGGATTAGTTCCATGAATAATTACCATAACTACGTTTAAAAAAGCGACTTTACAAACTAAAAACAGATTTTTTGCCGTAAATTTGATTTCCCCTCGATTTTCCCAAAATCCCAGCATCAGATCCTGATACCCTGGATATGGGACCACCTCAGAAGTAGCTTCTTTCAAACAAAAAAAAAAATCAAAATCCATCCATAATTGGATAGGTAAAAAAATAGCGTAAATTGAGAACCTCCTCCTTTTTTGAAGCCGATTAAAAAAGACGACATTGCTTAAAATTGTAAAGTACCTAGCCGAGTCTGTTGGAGACATTGGAGATATTTATTAAAAAAAATCTTGGGTTTTGTTATATGAATGATTTTAAAACACATATTCTGAACGCGAAAATTTTTTTTTTTTGGATTTTAAATATTGTTTATGTGCGATGGACGCAAAAACTACTCAACGGATTTTGATGCCGCTTTTCTGTTTGATAGGTCTTGGTCAGACTTCGAATCTTACGTATGTTTGATCACATTCGGTTGAGTAGAACCGGAGATATAGTTAAAAAAACGTGAAAACCGACATTCACGCGGGCGGAACCGCGGCAACGGGATAGTATTTAAGTATAAACATTACTGCCTAGCATTTTAATTTCGGCGTAACATAGATAAGGATATAACGACATTATTTGTTAATACGTAACCATGTATAAAACCGAATTATTATTAAATTTATATTAATGTAGGTATACTAAAGTTTATGTTACCACCAATATAATAAGACTCTGTAAATTAACTCTCTAATACTGTACAAAAACAATTTTATTATTTAATAAATAAAAACTAAAAATTTCATTTTTTTATTTCTTCGTTAAACTAAGTACTAGGTACTTACTTCATCAACGTGGCACCTTATTTAACCCAAACATGCGCATAATTTATTAGTTTTCCAATAATCGCAACATCCCATCAGATGGGCCGTGTGCTTGTTTACCACCTAAGTGGTATAAAAATGTATGGAAATTGTCCCGATTTTTTGACATTGATTACTGCTCGGTACTCCTTGGTTTGCTAGGATTCGAACAACGGACATCTCGATCGTAAAGCCGACTGTTTACCCACTACCAACGCTTACTTAATAGCTAAAAAATAGGACTTGAAATTAAAATATCACACGTTCAAACTTTAACCAGTTCGACAACCCTAGCACACGTTGAAAAAAATAAAAAATAAGTTAAAAATGTAATAGTATATTGAGGTCATATAACAGCTGTATAAGAGCACCATAACGTAATAGGGATGATGACATGGTCTTAGTATTTTCAGAAATAATACATCCAATAATATTAAATATTGCCTAACGAAACTAGAATAACAAACAAGCACACGGCCCACTTGATGGGAAGTGGACACCGTGGCCTATGGACATGCGCGACACTAGGGGAGTCACACTTGCGCTGCCAACCTTGGAGGGGGGGTTTGAGAGGGATTTGAGGGGGTAAATGGTAGGGGGTAGGGTGACACAGTTTCCTCCAGTGAGCTCTGGCTACCCTACTTACCGGCGGGAACACAACACGATGGTTATTATGGCCGCGGTTCTGTAGGGCGAAGGTACTACCCTAGTCGGACTATTCATTTCGGACGGGAGATACCGTCGTGTCCTACCTCCATGGTAGTCATTTCATTATTTCATTTTATTATTTCATTTCATTTCATTATTTTTAGTTAAAGATATGGCACGGAAGGGAGTGACTGAGGAGATGGCTTCTGACAGAACACAAAATCTACTGAACGGATTATGATGCGGTGTTTTTTTGTTTAAAAGGTCTAGGTTAGACTTAGAATCTTAGGAATGTTCTATCAAAATCGGTTCAGTAGAACCGGAGATTATAGTCATAATACGTGAAAACGGACATCAAAGCGGGTGAAGCCGAAGGCGTAGGCTAGTAAACAATAAAATTAAGTCACAATTTATAGCTTATCAGATTGCCTATCTTAATATATATAAATCTCGTGTCACAATGTTTGTCCTCAATGGACTCCTAAACCACTTAACCGATTATAATAAAATTCGCACACCATGTGCAGTTCGATCCAACTTGAGAGATAGGATAGTTTTTTAAACGGATTTCGACATCCACGCGGGCGGAGCCGCGGGCAACAGCTAGTTTTAAATAGATTTTAATAAGCCATATATTTATTTTAAATTCATGATAGGCTTACGTTTGACCTCAATCCCACCTGATGGTAAGTGACGATGCTAGATACTCTTGTAAACGTAGCGTAGAGATAAATTAACTAAAATCATGCTAGTCGTGACGTCACAACTATGCATTTTTTTATATGGAGGGTTTTTAGGTGGCTCAAGAAATTTAATTTTAAAAATCATATATTTGAAACAATTTGTCATAGGAATATTTCACTTTAGCAGTTCATTATATTAATATAAATAAAGTGTACATTTTACAATATTAATAAAAATATATTGTCATCATCCCTATTCTCGTGTAGTTTACAATAACGACTTGTATTGCACTAAAAACTCCTCCTCTTCAATGAGGGACGTGTCCAAGTAATCGTCTTCCTCCGTCCTGATGGTCGACGTCAAACGGCGGAGAGCCTGCTCCCTCTCTTTCCTATATAAAGAAAGGAAAATTATATAAAGATTTTTAAGTTAGTCAAAATATAAAATTAACCCTCTGTCAAAGAAAATTATATATACTTAGTCATTTATATCATTGGGAATCCCGAAGTCACTAATACTCTATAGACAAAAAAGGAAAACAGGAATAGCCCTACCTTTTATTTTTCCTGTGCGTCCTTTGTTTTTTCCTAGCGGCTGCGCCCGCGCTAGTGGACGGGTTGCTTGTGTCTTCGTCTGTAACAAAATATTATGCTTTATTATATATTTTTATACTATGTAGGTGGCAGACAAGCACACGGCCCACCTGATGGAAAGCGGTCACCGTGACCTATGGACGTGTGCAATACCAGGGGCATCACACTTGTGGTGCCGACCCACAAAGGGGGAAGCGGGCTAGGAAGGGGTAGGATAGGGGAGTTAGGAAGGGGTGGGGGGAGGAGAGATGAGCTCTGGCTACCCTACTTACCGGCGGGAACACAACACAATGGTTATTATGTGCGCGGTATTCTGTAGGGCGAAGGTACTACTCCAGTCGGACTGCTCAGTTCGGACGGGAGATACCGTCGTATCCTACCTCTGTGAATGTCTTGATAGCTTTGGTATTTGATAAACAATCTTTATGGGACATACGAAATAAGGCTGAGGAAGGTGAACGAAGACTGAACTAGGAGGAACTGCTTCGGAGTCAGTTCAAACTGAAAGAAAAAAGGTGAATGACCGGAGTACTTACTGCGTGTGATGTGGCCGTTACCAGCCACCAGGCGGTCCACGGCGCCGCTGATGTGGTTCCTGGACAGGCGGAGCGCCGCGCGCGCCTCCTCGGGCTCGTAGCCCATCGCCTCCAGCTGCAAATGAGGAACCTCTTAATATTACACCCTTTTTTAGCAGGTTTCGCAAGTAACACCTTCCCCACCCCTTCCTAGCCCTCCCCCCTTCGCTTCAGGGTAGGCAGCGCGTGTGTGACACCTTTGGTGTTGCACACGTCCATAGGCCACGGTGACCGCTTCCCATCAGATGGGCCGTGTGCTTGTCTGCCACCTAGGTGGTGTAAAAAAAACCATACTATCGACACTAATGATAGTATTGTTGCACGTAAATATAGAAGTAATGATACTATCGATATTTTAGTGATTTGTTGCTTATCGATAGACTATCGATAGGCTATCGATAGTCGACTATCGATCGGCAACACTAAGGCGGTAAGCAGATGGAGGCGCGGGGCGGTCAAAATGACCGCGACGTACTCTTATTATTACTTTCATCAGATCGCATTTAGCCCGCGTATGTCTGACAAGCGACATGAGCTATTGCGCGGACAAATGCAACCTTATTATCGTACAAATAAGAGTGGGTCGCGGTCATTTTGACCGCCCCGCCCAGCCGTCGCTTATCGCCTAATATTAAGACACTCACCTCCGCCACTAGCTTGTTGTCGGGCTCCACTAGCGACTCATCGGAGCTCGGCGACTCCGTGTCTTCCGAGGACTCATCTGAATCTTTCAACTGTAACATAACATAACATAACATAAACTCACGCCTATATCCCCGAAGGGGTAGGCAGAGGTGCTAGCATCCACATTTCGCCAGTTTATGTTTAGGTCCCAATGTAATAGGTGGCGAGCCTATTGCCATTAACCGGGCACTTATAAACCTGCGATAAATACACACATAACTTCGAAAAGCATCGATAAGTCATTGATATGTGCCATGGTGAACCTGGGATCGAACCCGAGACCTCGTCTCAGCAGTCCATTACCCAGACCACTAGGCTATCGCGGTCTTTCAACTGTAACACATTATAAAGTACTATTATTACACATTATATAGTACTATAATCTATATACTATTCAATATACAATACTTTGGGTTATGTGGCGGAATCACACTTCGCTATTCGTTATTTGCCTTTATTCACGTGTATAAATCAAAGTGGAAAGGGCTTATTCGTGTATATTTGTTTTATTCGCCTTAGTCACTCTTCTATGACGAATTGTGGAGGGTTAAGTCATCTATAAGAATTTTCTCTAATACAGTATAGGCGAATAGCGAATAGCAAAGTCTGGATCCACCATAATTATGAACTACATTTTTTTTGGGATTTTTTGTCTGTTTGTCGGTTTGTCTGTTCGCAAACCTACTGAACTGATATTGATGCGGTTTTTTTTCGTTTGAAAAATCTTGGTCAGACTTAAAATTATTGGCATGTTTGATCATAATCGGTCGAGTAGAACCAGAGATATAGTAAAAATACGGGCAACCCGACGCGGGCATAGGCAAGTCTATAAAAAATTCCCTCACCAGCTCCGGCTGTTCCTGTATGAGTCTAACGGCCTCTGCTACATGATTGTTGGAGTTCCTCAGCGCCATGGCAGCGAGGCGCCTGGTGTAGCCCATCCCCACCAGGGCCTCCACCAGCTGCTGGTTCACCGCGGAACCGTCCATACACACGCCCAGAAGCCGACGTTGTCTGTAATTTGAGAAATAATTGTTAGCTTTATGGCGGAACAACTTTTATTATGGGTTCTAGAATATAGATAAACATACTTATATACTTTCTTGTTTTTCATTTCATTTCATTTATTTATTGTTATCACAAGTTATTAGGTACATTGGTCTTAAA
Organism: Lithosia quadra; assembly: GCA_963576445.1. Lineage (NCBI taxonomy): Eukaryota > Metazoa > Arthropoda > Insecta > Lepidoptera > Erebidae > Lithosia > Lithosia quadra. Next base: position 13,687,087 of record OY754892.1, read on the forward strand.
ATCAAATAGAGATCTCTGTGATATACCCCAATCTGCGGTGTACAATATAGTCACAATATGGAAGAAAAAAAAATTATTACTTTTTTGTTCTTCAAACTTCAAATATTCGCACTAAATGGGTATCTAACCCGCGCCCCCTGTCGTAAGTGCCGAATGGACTGCTAACTGCTACGCCTTAGAGGCCGTCATCACAATTTCGCTTAAGCTTATGAGGGGCACTATGTTTATTGTTATTACTTGTGAAAGCCAAAATAAAACCAAATATCACGATAACTATATAATAAGTTGAAGAGCAATAATTAAGTTTACTGGAGTGCCACAGGGCAAATTCTCGGTCCTATACTTTCTATACGCTATATTTTTATTCGATTTGAGTGATTCAAACTGAGGTCATTAAAAAGAAAGGTGTGCAACACCAGGGGCGTTACACTCACGCAATCGACCCTGAACGGAAGAGGGGGTAAAGGGAGGAGAAATGGGGGGGTAAGGCGAGGGAAAGTGGGGGAGGGATTTAGACAGCACAGAATCCCTCCAGTGAGAGGATGGATGATCACGTACCGTTCCTGGCGATGCGTGTCCCGGGCCTTGTCCCTCTGCGCCCGGCGCTGCGCGAGGTAGTGGTGCGCCGCCTCCGCGTGCCCCGCCGCGCGCAGCCCGGCGCGGGCGGCGCCGCGGGACCAGCCTAGCTCCATCAGCCCCAGGACGGCGCTCTCGTCCACCTGAAACCCTTCACAATTTAAGTGCCGGCTCACACACCTACGACCTGTGTGTCGTAGCGGCAGAGCGTTCCACTGCTATGTTAGGTCGCTGGTTCGACTCCCGAACTTCGGATACTCACACTTCACAGGAGGTAGGACACGACGGTATCTCCCGTCCGAAATGAGCTGTCCGTCTGGGGAAGTACCTCCGCCCTACAGAACACCGCGGCCATAATAACCATCGAGTTGTGTTCCCGCCGGTAAGTAGGGTAGCCAGAGCTCAATGTACCCCTCCTCCTCCCATCCCTTCCTAGCCTCCCCACCCCTCCCCAGCCCTCCCCCCTTCCCTTCAGGGTAGGCAGCGCGTGTGTTGCCTTAGTGTTACACACGTCCATAGGCCACGGTGACCGCTTTCCATGAGGTGGGCCGTATGCTTGTCTACCACTTACGTAGTATATAAAAAAAAACCTGTGTGGCGTAGCGGCAGAGCGTTCCTTTGCTAAGTTAGATCACGGGTTCGATTTCCGGACTTCGGATCCTCCCCGCTCTCCTTTTCCCCATGGGCAACCAGCAGAGCGCTTATTTCGGACCCGAACCGGCAAAAATCACACCGTCTCGGGTCTTCAAATGTAAGGTGGCCATATAACTCACCCTCAAAGCGTTCAACTCATTTTCAGCTCTTTCTAGCAGTAACTTGGCCTCAGTCCTCTTGTTCTGGTGGTACGCCACGATGCCTTGCAGCAGGTGTAACCGCATTATAAGTACTCGCTCATTCGCTGAAACAAGATATTAAAACTAAACACCAAAAAAAGGCGCGGGTTCGATCCCCGCTCAGTGCAAATATTTGTATGCATGAATATGGGTATTTCCATTGGTGTGGTCGTGCCTCGGAGAGCACGTTAAGCCGTCGGTCCCGGTTGCCATACAAACATCTATGGCAGTCGTTACGGGTAGTTGGAGCCCTAAAAATTCCAACAACAACGGTCTAGCTGCAATGCTTCGATATCGCCTAGTGTCACCGTAGGGTTGTGAAGGTCAGATGGTAGTCGCTTCACGGCAAATATCGAGGTTCAGCCAAATCCGCAGTTAAGACTGGTAAAGCGGACCCCAGACTCCGAGGTGAAAGCTTTGGATACGACTGGGATTAACGCTTGGTTGAAGAAGGAAAAAGACGGGACTTGAACCCGCGACCGGTCCCTTACAGGGGAGTACTCTGACCAACTGAGTTACTTGGAGAAAATTATTGTAATATCATTAATTGTATTACAAACTTCTTACCGGCACTGCCCTTCAATGCTATCAGTCTCTGGTATTCCTCTCCGTACGTATCTTTGAAGGCTGTCTCCGCATTGGTGAGTCGGGCTGCAGCGTCTCCAGCGTGAGGCAGGCTCTGCAGGCACAGGTAACACCACGACACATCCAGCTGGAGGACTGCCCAGTTGTCCACTGTCTTTAGGATCGAGGATCTACATTCACTGGAAAAAAAAAATTCGTACAGTACCGCAGCAGCTAATACGAGCGCGATTTCTGGATTAAAAGCCCGGAATTTAATGGTTTTTGCCAATCTCCAAATACGTAGGCTACTTTTTATCCCAGGAATAGTGGAAAAGTTGCCCATGGGAAGTGGGAACGGTGACCGAATTCTACGCGAGCTAGGCAGCGGGCCACAGCTAGTTCGCAACAAAACGATAGTGTGATTCAGAAAATGATACAACGCCATTTATCGAAGTTCTACAAATTTTTGTTACTTATCTCATACTAGATTCACTTCCGTCGAATTCTCGTTCCAAATCTATTCCTTTACTAACTTTCAGCAAGATACGGATCAGCCATCAGAGCGTGATTGAGTAACAAACATACAAGCATCCAAACATCTCAAAAGCTTTGAACACGCCGTCAAACAGAAAAAATGCTCCCTGGCCAGGTCCAGTACCTGAACTGCCTGTCAGCCTCCAGCAGCAGGACCAGGGCGAGCGGGTAGTCGTGTTGCTTGGCGGCGGCGCGGCCCCTCTCGTGCAGCGCCAGCCCCACCAGCAGGGAGCGCTTCTCCGCGGGGGGGAGCTCCACCGCCTTGCCGGACTGGTCTTCTAACTACACACAGACAGTATGACACTAGATCTGTATAGATGACGTTCATGTGTGTTACTATTGACGTTCATGTGTGTTACGATTGACGTTCATGTATGTTACTATTGACGTTCACAAGTGGTGCTAATTGTTTATGAATGTTACTATTCAAGTTCATAATTGTTACTCTTGACGTTCACGAGCGTTACTATTGATGTTCATTATGTGTTACTATCGATGTGCATGAATGTTACTATTGACGTTCACAAGTGTAACTATTGACGTTCATAATTGTTACTCTCGAAGTTCATAAGTGTTACATTTGGCGTTCATAAGTGTTACTTCATGACTTACATCAAGAAATATTAAATATTTAATTTCAATAAAATAAACACCTAGATTGACGATCATAAGTGTTACTTTTAAACCTATATTTAATCTGATTTTACAAAAGAAAGGGGGGTTAAAAGGAAGTTATTTCGGGCGTAGGCCCAGGCAGAATGCTAGTTCTAATATATGAAGTGATTTCCAAGACTCCGAGATCCTCACCCTCATGTACTCGTCATCTTCAGCCAGCTCGTCGACATGTTCCGATAGCAGCATCGCATCATCCCGCACTGTCTTCATCTCCATATACATGTTATGCTCTTTCTTAACCTCGTCAGGGGCCTCTGTCAAACAGTTAGCCAATTATACTATCATAAAATTTTAAATGAGCTTTGTCTATACATTGGAAATACAAAAAAATACTTAGGTTATGTTATATGAACGATTCAATGAACTTAGGTTACGTTATATGATGATTCCTCTTGATTGTAAAGCCGTCTCTTTAATATTAATATTAAGCTACTAACACTTCGACATACCTGCCATCACCAGTGCCATAATCATCGCTCCATTCTTCACACCTTGTTCTCCCAAAGGGAGAGTAGATTTTATCACTTTACCATTCACTATCAACTTGACTCTGAAAGAGAATTCAAATATGCAGTATAAACCTCCATAGATCAATATCTATATAAAATATTATAAAATTGTAAATTAGCTGTCTGGAGATACCAATTTAAAAAAAACCTTGAGTTATTTTAAATGAAGAATTTCTGAACACAAAAACTCCCCACCCCTTCCCAGCCCTCCCCCCTTCCCTTCAGGGTAGGCAGCGCGTGTGTGACACCCTTAGTGTTGCACACGTTCATAGGCCACGGTGACCGCTTCCCATCAGGTGGGCCGTGTGCTTGTCTGCCACCTAAGTAGTATAAAAAAAAAATTATATTAATATTTTTTTTTCTTGTTTACCCCTTACCGTCGTATGGCGGACCCCCACGGTTGAATTACGAAGTAAGGGTTTCCCATACTTCACTTTCAGACACTCTGTAGTAATACATTTAACACGGCAAAGTCTAACTCGTTGGAAATGTTTTCAATAATACTATTGTGAACCATACCTATTCTCAGCAACTCCAATCTCACTGGCTACAACATCTGCGAGTTCACTGCCCATGACCTGCAGTGTTCTCTGTATCTTCAACATCCTCGGTTTCCCCCCTGGTACAGTCGCTTTCACTCTAAACGTTGCAAAACCTGTCTCTTTGAATTCCTCATTGGCCTTGGACCTCTCTATGGAGTGTACCTGCAGTTCACGTAGCGCTTGCAATACCAGTTCGTGCTCCAAAGAAAGATTGTTTGAATATTTTTCGGCAAGGTCCTGCAAATGCCAAAAAATAAAAGAATAAGTTGCAACATCCATAGGCCATGGTGACCGCTTTTCTATCAGGTGGGCCGTGTGCTTGTCTGCCACGTAAGTATTATAAAGAATAACTTTTTTTCAGCATTGAATTTTGGTATTACTCATATTGCAGATATTAAACTGCAAAGATGCATGGGTTCAATTACTTTTGCGATGAGCAACATTAGTTCAGAGCTGCCACTAGATACTTTATGGAATCAAATTGAATAATTGACGTTGATTTAACAGAAGTACCTACCATATTCAACATAAACACAACAATAAGACTTTAGTTATATTAATATAGTGTACATAGTTAGGTGGTTAGGAGACTAAGAATTAAAATATAAGAATGAATTTCTGATCGGAAAAATGATCATCCAGGACGGGACCCCGTCCTGGATGATCATTTTTTCCGATCAGAAAATCATTGGAAATAGTTAGCATGCAATTGCTTAAAAAATTTCATTCAAAATATAAGAATACTTCAAGAAGTGTAACTTTATTGTGACCAAACCAGGCTAAAACTTAGCAAGTAATTCATACTTGTTAAATAAAATTAAGGAGAAACTACTAAATCTATGGCTGTAAAATCATTTCTTATTCAATATTTTCCTTGAATGACATCATCATGCTAAAAAATATATTTCACAATATATTTACCAAATTCATTTACAAAAAATTACCCAATAACTCCTAAACCATATTGTTAGTCTTTAATGATTTTGTAATAGACATGAGAACAATAGAATGTGTTTAAAATGGATATTTCTTACCTTTAAACTTTGCGATATTTCAGTATCCACATTGTATGGCGATTCCCATAGTTTTATCTTTTCTTCGTTTAATTTCGCTCGCAATTTTATAAGGAGATCTTCATGCTGAAGATTTGTCTCCATTGTTGTATGGGTCAATGACGATTTATTATTTAGCGGCTGAATGACTCGTAAAATAAACAAAATATTTTCGCCCTAACAATTCACTGTATTTTGACAGCTTGGTAAGACAGATGAAATTCGTGTTGTGTTGTTCATTTCACGCACAAGATGCGTGCAATGTTTAAACAAGTGTTAAAATATCGGCTGATTTTGGCTTAAAACTTGGTATAAAATTATAATGAGATTTAACTAGCTAGGCTTGATAGGTTGTGAAGGTTTTGAATTGATTTCAGTGTATTTTACAATAATTTACATTTGTACAAGTCTATATAATCTATGGTACTACTAAAGTAGCAAAATACGTTATTATCGGACCATAAATTATAATCGTAATACACATAGGTAGGTACCGCCAAGAACAATTTTGTAGAACAAAAAGAAAGTGTGACTGGCTTTTGGGCAGGTAGCTAAGTAGGCAGGCCGTATGTAGGTACCAACCTACCTATTCTTATATTTAGGTACCTACCTATTATTTCTTTGTAAATTTTAATATGCTAGCTGTACCTGGTACCTACTTACCTACCTAAATGATATTTCTCGTTAAATATGTACTTATGTGGTTATAACATTCCCATTTGGTTATGTAATAACTCTAGGCAGGTCGCCATTGCAATAGGTAGGTACGCAATATTTGCACGTAGGTAGGTATATTATATTTTACAGGTGATAAAATTCGATAACTCGCACCACACTTGTGTGATAAAACAATTCTTATAAAAAATAAGTACGTAGTGTGAAGCAAATAATCCTACAATGTCTACCATAATTTTCTTAGCAAGTGAGTTGAATTTATATTATTTAAACAAGTAGCGGTCTACTAGACTAGCCAGAGCTTACTGGAGGGATTCTGTGCTGTCAGCAGTGAGACCAAACTCTCTCAACCTCCCCTAAAAATACTACTAATTCCCCCCCCCCATTCTTAGCCCCCTTTACCCTTTCAGGGTCGGCAGCGCGAGTGTGTCGCCCCTGGTGTTGCACACGTCCATAGGCCACGGTGGCCGCTTCCTATCAAATGGGCTGTGTAGTTGTCTGCCACATAAGTGGTATAAAAAAAACATCGATGTACCTATGTAATGGTGACCCCCCACTCCTGACACTTTAGCTTACCTACCATGAGGCGAGGTGAAGTTACGATGACGCGTCTAATAATAAAGTATATACCTAGGTACCTACCTACCACATTAGAACGATTTCTTCTCTATTCTATTCAAAGTGATTGAATAATGTCCATTACATAAAACGCGACCAAAATTTATGAATACCTTTCTTTGTCACGAAGGGTCATTATTTTAAACGTCTTCACCTGCCTCTGAGTGAAATCTTTTTAATATTCCCAATGATATTTCATTGAAAAAAGACGCGGATTTATTATTGAGTTGCTATCTAGAGAAGTGTTCATGCTTGACTCAATAAATACTTGATACTTGCAGTTTTTTTTATAACCTTGATTGTTAGGTACCTATTTGGGTTTTTGTCCGTGGTACGGTTAGGTTGTCCGGCAAACCGGACCATGGGGAAAATGAGCTCTTTGGAAAATTTAGCTGTTTGCCTCTTAGCGTGTTAGTAAATCAGTAACCTATCACTATCTTGTTACTACTAATCAATCAATATCGACGCACACTGCTAGAAGCTAGACATAGGCCTCTCCTAATGTGCGCCATACAATCCGATTCTCCGCCTTCCGCGTCCAGTCCATTCCAGCTGACTTTTTAGGTCGTCAGTCCATCTGGCTGGGGGGCGTCCCACCTGTCCCTGGGGGTAAGTCGGGCAGCGGGGAAAATGTCTTATTGGGTGATTTTACATGCCGGCATTAGAGACCCCAGACGGCGCAGCGTGCGAGTCGAGTCTGAATAACCACCGCACTCGCCACGGGCGGGTATCCGTAGAAATTTTTGCAATGGATAAAATTATAATAAGTATTTATGAGCTAGATTTTACTCTCATCGAGGTAGGACACGACGGTATAAATCTCCCGTCTAAACTAAGCAGCCCGACTGAGGTAGTACCTCCGCCCTAAAGAAGACCGCGGTCATAATAACCATCGTGTTGTGTTCCCGCCGGTAAGTAGGGTAGCCAGAGCTCATCCCTCCTCCCCCACCACACCCCTTCCTAGTTCCTTATCCCACCCCTTCCTAGCCTCCTTCCCCCTTTCAGGGTCGGCAGCGGGAGTGTGATGCACCTGGTATTGCACACGTCCATAGGTCACGGTGACCGCGGCTTTCCATGGTGGGCCGTGTGCTTGTCTGCAACCTAAGTAGAATAAAACAATGTTTCTTATTCCAGCGTTGTTATCAATACATGCAGCAAACTCTTACATCCTTCTGACAGCGAACTTGGATGATTTCCAAACCATTGGCAAGCAGATAGCGCAGTCTTCGGTGGGCACTCAGCTGCAGCAGATCTTCCGCAGAGCATCTGCGATCTTTAACGAGAATGTCAACAACAAGCCGAAGAATCGAGCTGATGCTAGGACGGATAAAGGTATGATTTTCTGATCGGAAAAAATGATCATCCAGGACGGGACTTGAACCCGTGACCAGTCCCTTACAGGGGGAATGCTCTGACCAACTGAGCTACCTGGACCCTGGATTGGAAATAGTTAGCATGCAATTGCTTAAAAATTTCATTCAAAGGATAAAGGTATGTTACGAAAAGAGTAGGATTCGGTGCCTCTTTTATTTACCGCACCATAAAGACTTGGAATTCTTTACCAGCGCATGTGTTTCTTATCTCCTATAGTTCCAGGTCCTTTAAGCGGGGCGTGAAAAGGTATTTAATGAGGCCGTCAAGCTGAGGGTCACCACTGTAGCACTATCGGTGTATGTAGTGGTGACCCCCGATCCTGAGACTACACCTTTAGCTGTACATCAAGCGAGGTGAAGTCATGTTGAGGTGTCCAATATAAAAAAATCCTTGTGAGCTGGTACCGACTTTGTCTTTTATGGTACCTAAGACCACATTTAAAGTGAACGTACTGAGACAGACCACGGTAGGTACTAACTGTGTACTGTGATTAATTTTTGTTTTGGTTTTCAGATGGTTCCTTGGAGGCCTGGACGCCTGACAACAGAAAGGGTAATTATTTTGATATACTCATACATTAAGTACATCTTTCTCACAGGGAAATGTATATTTTCTCGGGAATCCTCATGGATAACCCCCCCCTCCCCCCGAACTACGACCAGCGGGGCAGGTTGTGTCGGAGTTTTAGCGACAAAAACCGCACGCCCTCTAGGGTCTTCTGCCGCCAGGGTGTAGGGTAGCCCATTTCCCTTGCACCCCGGCTTGACCCAAGCCATCTCCGGATTCGAGATGACCCCCTGGGGTTTGGGCACTGCGGTGTTTCCGTCATCTTTGGATGAGCCTGTCAAGTTGAGTGCCACCATTGTTAACATGGTATATGGAATGATGACCCTCTTTCCTGAGACTTTACCATCAGGAGAGGTAAAGTCAAATTGACGTGTCCTGTTTATAAAAAACGCCTCCGGTAAGGGGCGGGGGGCAGGCGTGCTTCTGCGCACCGCCACCTCGGCCTGCTTCTGCTAGGGTGACAGGCGGCTCCACCTGTCACCCCAGGCCTGCGCTCATGGAGGTTGGAGGTGGTCCTTTTTCGATATAAGCCCTTTTTTATGCGGAAATCCCTAGGATACCAACCTTAATCTGTATTTTAGAAAGGGACAGTGCGTCAGACAACGATAGCTTGAGTGAGAAGGATGAGGCGTACTTGAAGGCCAAGAGTGCGGACCACGTGGAGCGAAGGGCTGGGGATGATGAGGTGGTCGCCCTCGGCAAGAACGCGAGCTACTACCTGCAGTCACTCAAGAAAATCTTCCAGAGTGTTTGAGAATGAATAAAGATTCTTTACCAGCTCACGTGTTTCCTTTCTCCTATACTCCCGGGTCCTTTAAGTGGGGTGTGAAAAAGCATTTGATAAGGCTGTCAAGCTGAGAGTGCATTATAGCACTATCTAGTTTGTAATGGTGACCCCATTCCAGAGACCTTTAGCTTACCATCAGGCTAGGTGAAGTCATACTGCCATGACCGATATAAAAAAATTGTGATGAATAAAATATTATGTTGTGATTTTTTAATGTAGATACCTATCTATTATAATTATGCAGCAAGTTATACATAGAGTGAGATATGCTTGTGGCACAGAATATAATAATAACAAAATATTCGTAATGAAGTTATGTGACAGAAACAAAAAAAAACAGTATTAGTATTATTATAACGTCGGTAACTTTTTTTTCTGTTCATCCCTTCATCCACAGTGTTTTCGTTTTGTGGTTACATCACTTCATTACGAATATTTCAAAGAAATCCTAAGCTTAACTCGTTTCATTACCCGCTGCATTTAATTTGATTTTTCGGTTCTATCTGTTCTTCTAACAGGAAAATGTCTGTTTAATTATAGACGTCTGCCATCATATTGCTATCAATATAAATAATACTAGAGTCCAAAAAAATGGCCACTTCTTATAGTACTAGCAGCTGTGCTCGTGACTTATTAACTCTACTAATTCTTTACACAAAATTAAAGTAGCCTAAGTCATTCCTTGTTACATGAGCTACCGTCAAAATCGGTCCAGCTATTTCAGAAATTAGCTGGAACAAACAGACAGGCAGATAGACAGATAGACGATATTTAAAAAATATTATTTTGGTAATCTACTACGTATTTAAGCAGTTTAGACTGGTAAAGCGGACCCCATCAGACTCCGAGGTGAAAGCTTTGGATACGACTGGGATAAAACGCTAGGTTGAAGAAGAAGAAGAAAATATATCTACCATGTGTATACATCCAAATTTATACACTTAGTAAAACGCGGTTATAATTTATAACTTTACAAACAGACTCCAATTTCATTTATTTGCATCTATAGTTCTATACATTAACGGCCATTTTAAAATACGGACAATTATCAAATGATTACTTTGCAGAAATATATCTTCCAATTAATGGTTTACAATCAGTAGTAGAGATTAATTCTCGTCTAAAACCGGCTCTGTTTAATTATTCTCTTTGGGCTGAAAATGGCGATTGTAGAAAATTGTGCTTTGTTGTAATTAAAAACGTATTCAAGATATTTTTTTTTCCTTTCCTCTGAGGTTATTTTAGCTTAGTGTTGTAGATTTAAAATAAAACGATTAAAGTAAGTATTGAACGTTTTAATTTTTACGCCATTTTCAAACTTATTTTTTTTCATTTATTCATTACCAAAAATAATAGAACAATATTTTACACATCAAAAGCCACGAAAGATTTGCGCTTTTGTTACTTATTGTTTATAGCACCCCAGTTATTATTTTTTCTACAACCTAGGTGGCAGACAAGCACACGGTCCACCTGGTGGGAACACCGATCACCGTGGCCTATGGACTTGTACAACACCAAGGGAGTCACACTCGCGCTGCCGACCCTGGAGGGGGGTGGAGAATTGGGGGGAAATTTCTGTGCTGATAACGCAGGAAACTTCGGTTTCCCCGCTGATAGCACAGAATCCCTCCAGTGAGCTCTGGCTACCCTACTCACCGACGGGAACACAACACGATGGTTATTATGGCCGCGGTCTACTGTAAGGTGGAGGTACTACCCCAGTCGGACTGCTCAGTACGGACGGGAGATACCGTCGTGTCCTACCTCCTAATTTCCCCCCAATTCCCAGCTCTCCTTCTCCTGTCTCTCCTCCTCTTTAGCATCTATTTTTCACAGATGAAGGAGCGCTCGCTGTCACAGGGCAAGTCGTCCAATTCCGCATTATACTTTAGGGCTCCACATTTGTACTTAGCGGTGTGGGATTCAGCCCATGCGTGAAACAAGTCTTCTAATTTATCTCCTGAAACAATACACATAGTTGATGAAGTAAATATCACAAAAATACACACATCTCTTCTTCAACCTAGCGTTAATCCCAGTCGTATCCAAAGCCTTCACCTCGGAGTCTGGGGTCCGCTTTACCAGTCTTAACTGCGGATTTGTCTGGACCTCGATATTTACCGTGAAGAGACTACCATCTGACCTTCATAATCCAATGGTGACATTAGGCGATATCGAAGCATTGCAGCTAGACCGTTGTTGTTGGACTTTTTAGGGCTCCAATTAGGTACCCGTAACGACTGCCAATAGATGTTTGTATGGCAACCGGGACCGACGGCTTAACGTGCTCTCCGAGGCACGACCAGACCAATGCAAATACCCATATTCATGCATAAAAAAATTGTAAATTTGCTGTGTCTTTGCTTTCGAGAAGGCCTCTGTGGGGTAGTGCATTCGACTGCTACGACGGGGGACGCGGGTTCGATGCCCGCTCAGTGCAAATGCTATGTTTGTTTTCATTGGTCTGGGTGTATCTATGTATAATATGTATGTATTTACTAAACGTATTCTGGAACCCATAATACAAACAAGTTAAGCTATGCTTATTTTGGGGTCTAGAAAGCGCTGTGTAAAATGTTGTAGAATATTTATTTATTTAAAAAAAACTTGGGTTATGTTGTAAAACGATATTAAAAGCAAAAACATTTTTTTTGGAATTTAAAAAAAATGTTTTTGCTTTCTGGCTTTTTGTTCGCGATGGACGCAAAAACGAGTGAAGGAATTTAGATGCGGGTTTTTCGTTTAGAAAGGTCTTGGTCAAGTTTGACAAAATAGTTTGTCCACCTGGAAGAACCCTAAAATTTGCTGTAAGTTTGATTGCAATTGGTTTTTTTTTTATACCACTTAGGTGGCAGACAAGCACACGGCCCACCTGATGGGAAGCGGTCACCGTGGCCTAGGGACGCGTGCAACACCAGAGGAATCACACTCGCGCTGCCGACCCCACAAAAACCTTCTAATGCCCTTCTTGAAGAACCCCATTAAGTAGAACCGGAGATAGGTATGTGACCTATAAATGATAACCGACTTTTGGCTGCACCAGGAGCCACACAGAGAGGGGAGAGAGGAGACAGTAGTTGTGTTATACTAACCGTTAACACTACGCCAGTTGTCGTTTTCGCGCTTGAGTCCAACCCAGTCGTAAGATCCAGAGGACTCATCTTTAGAGATGATATTGACGACTCCTGCTTCTGTGCTGTCATTAATGATGACTAAGTGTGCACCGTCCGCAGCGCACCTCGAGCTCGCCGTGTCCCAGGACACTGCCTCATCGTACAGCTTGTAGCAACCCGTCGTACGCAGCTTATACCCTGGACGAATGGGGATGATAATATGATTATCAAATTATTTTTTTTTTTATGTCGCTCACGTCAATATGACTTCACCTCGCCTGATGGTAAGCTGAGGCAAAGTCTCTAGAATGGGAGTCACCATTGCAAACACCGATAGTGCCAAAATGGTGGCTCTCAGCTTGACGGCCTCATCAAATGCTTTTTCACGCCCCGCTTAAAGGACCCGGGACTGCATGAGGAAGGAAACACGTGAGCTGGTAAAGAATTCCAGGTTTTGATGGTGCGGCAAAGGAAAGAGGCACCGAACCGCTTGGTTCTTGATGGAATTGTTTGCACCATATGAGGGTGGTATCTCAGCCTTGCACGTGTTGTTCTGTATAGGAATGGAGAGGGTGGGACTAGTTGGTAGAGCTCGTCGGAACACTCCCCATGGTATATGCGGAAAAAAATTTACCAGTACTGCATAGTTTTTCCGGAAAAAAATATGCATTCTAAAATTCCTATTATATATTTCCATCAGGTGGGCAGTGTGCTTGTCTGCCACCTACGTAGTATAAAAAAAAAATTAGAGATTGCTTAACTAAACTGAAATTATGATTTTTCAATTTTTTTTTACAAAATAGGTAGAAAATAAACAATCAAATTAAGTTATAATTTTTTAGATTCCTTGCTATTATACACACATTTGTACTACACGTCACTAGTTGGGACGTCACTATTAGGCACGAATTTGTATGGAACGGACTCCTGTTTCAAACTGTAAACTTTTGATGCAAACGGGACTAAGGTATGATGATGATTATGATGATGACATTATTAAAACATCGTAATGATGAGCGATTTTACCGTTTTGCTCGCAGAGTTTTTGGATTTGATCCTGCGGAACCCTGAAACCTTCTACAGCTCCTGAAAATATAATGCTAAATTAAGTATAGTTAGATACAGGGGCAGAGACAAGACAACATCTTTCCACTTGCTACGATCTTTGCATACGCCTTTCGCTTCTCCAACTTTCTTGCCTGCCTACCCCAATAGGAAGAAGGCATTGTATGTAATATACTCGTAAACTACGTAGGTTGCATCTGACCAACGGAGACGGTAGCTTAATGAAATTTTTAAGCAATTGCATGCTAACTATTTCCAATGATTTTCTGATCGGAATATATCGGAAGCCGTAGAATATATCGGAAAATTTCGAGCATCTATGATGGGTCCAGTTAGCTCAGTTGGTCAGAGCATTCCCCCTGTAAGGGACTGGTCACGGGTTCAAGTCCCGTCCTGGATGATCATTTCTTCCGATCAGAAAATCATTGGAGACGGTAGCGTTTTCCCTGGGAGGCAATATATTTATTACAAAATCCTACATCGCATCGCATTTGTTTGCACAAACAATAATATCGAGTTTGTTCATAAATACCATGTGTGCCATGATTATGACAGTCTCTCGTTACGAATACTATACGCTTACTATTCGAATGTTATTTCGTACTCGTTCTACCGATAGTATACTTCGACAGTTGATAAGAGACCCCTTTGCACTTCCTTATCAGACCCAAGTCTGACCTAACCTTGTTGAAATATCTTGTATTAGGAGTCACGTTTACGGCGATGATATTCTCCTTCATCTAAGCGTTATGTCAAAAATGAGGCAAGTAACCTTTGACCTGGGTGCGGGCCGGAACCCCCACGCGGTGCATCCAAGCAACGGAGGCGAGCAGCGCTTCCCACTCGCCACGGGAGACGCTGCTGCCAATCCGGCCGGGGTGGGAGTGGCCCTTTAGAGGGCTGCTCCGAGGCTCTCCACGTGTCCCTTTGACTAGCAGATGGCACAGTGGGGAGCCAGCGGGAGGCGAGCTGATTGTCCGCGCGCCGACGTGACTACACTACTCCCTCGGCAAAGTGGCGCGATGCTTGCCCTACCCCCCCTTTTAGGGGGTCGAGGGAGCCATCTTGAAACCGTAGATAGCCGGGGTGGCAGGGTCAGCTGGGGTGCGAGGGATATGCCTATTAGGTAACCTTACACCCCGGTAATTTTTTTTCAGTTCGATTCTGACATAACCAGCCCCGATGGCTGATGGCCGGTGGTATCCATGAGGATTTCCGCACGATAAAAAAAGGGTTGTATCCATGGGGATTTCTGCACGATAAAAAAAAGGAATAACCTTTGAAATCGTCCATGTTAAATATACCATACTGGTATACTCCTAGAGGTCTCGGGTTCGATCCCAGGTTCACCATGGCACACATCAATGACTTTTCGATGCTTTTCGAAGTTATGTGTGTATTTATCGCAGGTTTATTAGTGCCTCGGAGAGCACGTTAAGCCGTCGGTCCCGATTGCCATACAAACATCTATGACAGTCGTTACGGGTAGTTGGAGCCCACAAAAGTCCAACCAGTCTAACTTGGAACTTCGATATCGCCATTGGTCATAATGACCATTGGTTGTGGAGGTCAGATGGCAGTCGCTCCACGGAAAATATCGAAGTTCAGTGCCGCACAGTTAGACTGGAAAACCGACCCCAACGGAGTTGGGAAAAAGTTTCAGAGAATGATGACTGGTATACTCCTAGAGCAAGATTTGACTATTAAAAAAAAAAAACAAAAAAATGTAAAGATTACGAAACTATCCATTTAAAACGAACTTACCAGATATCAGCAAAAAAGAACTCACGATTATAGCAAACATTTTAAAGTACAAAGCAATGTTAACACGACGAAACTGGTTGTTCAACTGGTTCGACGTGAGCGTGTGTAGTTATAATATATAGTAGAGGAAACTTAGTTAACAATTTATGGCAAAGTCTCAATTGGGGAAAACTGGCGAATTTCTGCATATTCTCAGTTGTCACCCCGTGGGGACAATTGGGACATTTCTACTCGACTACAGCAACGGGGATAATATTTTTTGCGCGTATGTAGGTATGTATGCAGTTGTCTTTATTCCTATTTATAGGACTAACGGCTGGATGGACTTCGATGAATGAGGTCTCAAATGAAAATTATGCATCGCCCGAGTATCATAGGGTACACAAAAAACTAAAACTATTCGCTTAATTTTGGGCGCTAAAATATATACTGTCAAAAAATATTATAATAAATGATGATGGTAGCTGAATGGATAAGGGCGCGGCCTCTTCTTAGAGGTATCGAGTTCGAATCCGGCCGGACAGTACCAATGTGAATTTCACTTTGTGAAATTTATATCTGCTACATGACTTACCATCTGCTGACGGTGAAGAAAAAACATTGTGAGGAAAGCCATAATGTCCTGGAAGAAATTCTAAGGACATATCCGATCCACCAACCCTTATTAGGCCAGCGTGTGTGGATTAATTAAAACCCTCTTAGCTCTCTCGTTAGAGGAGAGGAGACCCGTGCCTGTGGGATATAAATGGGTTGCTATTATTATTTTATTAACTTTTAAACTTTCGCGTTCCATGATTAATTATACGTAAACGGGAATTAACGCGATCACGTTAAAGGTATATACATACCTTTGGATGCCTGACGTTTCGACCAGGTTACAGGTATAGGAGGTGATCGCGTTACCTAATTCCCGTTTACGTATAAATATTATTATTTTATTAGAAACTTGATACTTGCGTTTGGAGTTCGTAATAGGTGTAAGAACTGTGACAAATCAGGTTTACACGCGAACGCAGCCTCAAGCAACATATACCTTACTATCAAAATGATAAAGTCCATGACAGGAAATGGAATAGTCTTAAAATAATACTTTAGAGTGTAAAAGTTATTAATTTATTACATCATTTTCAAATCTTATGAATCTATTTTTCGCAGATGAAGGGGCGCTCGCCGTCACACGGCAAGTCCTCCAATTCCGCAGTATACTTGAGGCCTCCACAGTCGTATTTCTTAGTGATGTACGTTTCAGCCCATACGTTATACAAGTCTTCAATTCGATCTCCTGAAACAATAGTTGAAGTGGTTACGACGTCGCGTCGTGATATAATGCGACATTGTATCATATTATCTATGTGTAAAACTCCTAAACAGTAGACAGCTTCATTTGTATATAAGTCTTCTTCTTTAACCTAGCGTTAACCCCAGTCTTATCCAAAGCTTTCACCTTGGAGTCTGGGGTCCGCTTTACCAGCCTTTGACCTCGATATTTTCCGTGGAGCGACTGCCATCTGACCTTCACAACCCAATGGTACCATTAGGCGTTGCAAATACCCATATTATATTGCCAGTAGATGGATTGACTCATTTTTGCAAACACGATCCAGCCCCCGTAGACAAGTGGTATAAGCGTAAATCGCTAACGAAAGGAATAGAATAGGTCAACCAATCACATCATCCAAATTCGTCGTCGGCTTAGGACGCGCGTGCCGCGGCAGGTTCACCTGCTTGGGTGTGATTAGTCGACCTATTCTATTCCTTTCGTTAGCCATTTACGCTTGTACCACTTGTCTACGGGGGCATTTGTTTTATACTAACCGTTCACACTACGCCACTTGTTGTTTTCGCGCTTGAGTCCAATATAATTGTAAGATCCAGAGGACTCATTTTTAGTGATGATATTGACAACTTCTGCTTCGGCGCTGTCGTTGATAATGACTAAGTGTGCGCCGTCTGCAATGCACCTCGAGTTTCCCGTGTCCCAGGACACTTCCTCATCGTACAGCTTGTAGCAACCCGTCGTATACAGCTTATACCCTGGACATAATAGCATCATAATTGGTTTTGGATGAAGGTGTTCCCGGAACAGCAGAATTAACTTATAAGAAAGCATTGAAGAGGAAAACCTGGGTAAAAGTGCAAGGTTTGAAAGCAACCAGAATTGGCATGAAATGATGATGATTTTAGAAATCACAGTCTGGAGGGTCGAATGGAGGATATGCCAATTAATCCCACCCTCTCCTTTCCTACACAGAACTACACGTGCCAGACTGAGGTATCACCCTCACACGGTGGCATCAATTCCATCAAGAACCAAGCGGTTCGGTGCCTCTTTTATTTGCCGCACCATAAAGACTTGGAATTCTTTACCAGCGCATGTATTTCCTTCCTTCTATAGTCCCGGGGCCTTTAAGTGGGGCGTGAAAAAGCATTTGATGAGGCCGTCAAGCGGAGGGCCGCCACTGTAGCACTACCGGTGTATGTGGTGGTAACCCCAGTCCTGAGACTCTGTCTTTAGCTTACCATCAGGCGAGGTGGAGTCATTTTGACGTGTCCTATATAAAAAAAATGCCAGTCGCGTGTCGTCACGTAGCAGCGCGTCACAATCTCTACGTGATTCCTCCTAGGAAGTAACTCAGACCATGGGTGCTGAGATAGCTATTTAGTAGATGCAATACTGCATATTATAATACGTGTCTCTGGTCGGTAAGACCTGAGATCCCCACTTTTTTTTAATGGCTTCTTTGCTTTGCAATTTGCCACAAATAAGTATTATAATTTGCATAAAATTTAATAAGCAGTGTTTTCGTTATTTAGTCACAGTCCAGGTCAAGTCACGGTCTTCATAGTCAATAGTCAAGTCAGTCTTCCTTCATAGTCCTGCCCCAGTAAAATAGTGGAGACTTTACTAGGGGCTTCTATGGAGTTTTGGAATCAACGTTGAAAAGCACAATTTCACGGTAATATACCACTTTCCCAAACTTGTGCACGTTGTCGAAGATGTTATGTTTAAAAAACCACCGTTTTTACACATAATAACTACATTTTACACTAATTTTAGAAAATGATACAATACCCCGATGTGACTTTTTCCGCGTTGGCGCCAAAACTCCAAGATCCCCACTTAGATATGATTAATCTATAGGTACTTATAATAAAACTGTAGAGAGGTCAATTCTGTACATTGAATATATTTACAAAATAACTATTGGGGAATGATTGGTGATCGATATTAATGCAAAAAATGCAATCAGTAATTTTTTTGTCTTTCTGTCTGTCTGTCTGTCTGTCTGTCTGTATGTGCACGCATGGATCAAAAACTGGAGGGATTTTGATCAAATTTGGTACGATTAGTATATAGTATAGTAAGTATAATAGTTCTGAGCAACATATAGGCTACTTTTTATCTTACGCATATTTGATCACAATCGGCTGATTAGAATCGGCGATATAGTAAAAAACGCGAAAATCGACGTCCACGCGGGCGGAGCCGCGGGCAACAGCTAGTTGTAAATATTCATCATTACAATGGCACGTGACTGGCATATAGGAAACTTTTCGACTCAATCAACAGCTTCATGGTACCATACCGTCGTATTGTCACCAATAGAATACGCAAGTATACCAAATTTGGAACCACTGCGACGTCAGGTAGTGGTTCTAATTTGGCTTCTGAGATTTAACCCATACTAACAAACTAACATTTTTTTTACTACGTAGGTGGCAGACAAGCACACGGCCCATCTGATGGGAAGCGGTCACCGTGGCCTATGAACGTGTGCAACACTAAGGGTGTCACACACGCGTTGCCTACCTTGAAGGGAAAGGGGGAGAGCTGGGAAGGGGTAGGGAGGCTAGGAAGGGGAGGGGGAGAAGGGGTACAGTGAGCTCTGGCTACCCTACTTACCGGCTGGAACACAACACGATGGTTATTATGGCCGCGGTGTTCTGTAGGGCGGAGGTGCTACCACAGTCGGACAGCTCATTTCGGACGGGAGATACCGTCGTGACCTACCTCCTTGAAAAATTATACATACATACAAACTGACAAACAACATCACATGTTAAAGAAACACTGTACCTCTCCTCCCCCCACCCCTTCCTAGCCCTATCAACTTCCCTTCAGGGTAGGCAGCGCGTGTTTGACACCCTTGTCACACACGCGCGCGTGTCTTGCACACGTCCATAGGCCACGGTGACCGCTTCCTATCAGGTGGGCCGTGTGCTTGTCTGCCACCTACGTAGTATAATAAAAAAAAATCTTTAAAAAAATTACCGTTTTGCTCGCAGAGTTGTTTGACTTGATCCTGGGAGACTCTTCCTTCCACGGCTCCTGAAAATATAATCTATATATATAAAAATGAATCCCTATTCCCCTTGGTCGCAGCATCACGCATAAACTACTGGACCGATTTCGTTAATTCTTTTTTTGTTGTGTTTGTTATTGTCAGGAGAAGGTTCTTATGAAAGAAAAAGTCAAGAAAGTTGCGCGGGACATTAGAACATTTAAGAAAACTTAACGACCATATTAACGTATTAGGAGACGGAGATAGGATACTTTTTATCCTGCCACGGGGACGACGTATGCCACGGGCGAAGCCGCGGGGCACAGCTAGTACTGAATGAAATATAAAGTGTAATTACAGGTACAGTCAACCACAAACGTATCTATATAATATACTTTGAGCTAATGCCCGCTGCAGCGCGCTGCTCTGCTCCTCGCGTGGAGGTCGTTTTTCACATTTTTGGCTCTATATATCTCTGGTTCTACTTAACCAATTATGAACAACCATGCGAAAGATTTTTAGTCTGACCAAGAACTTTCAAACAAAAAAACCGCATCGAAATCCGAGTTAAGGTGGTTGGTAGCTTGGAATAGGAACTACTTAAGTACTAACTTTTAAACTTTCGCGTTTCATGATAATATATACTAAAACGTTAGAACTAAAAGAACCGCGGTAGCCTAGTGGTTTGGGTAATAGACTACTGAGACGAGTTCTCGGGTTCGATCCCAGGTCCACCTTGGCACACACCAATGACTTTTCGATGCTTTTCGAAGTTATGTGTGTATTTATCGCAGGTTTATTAGTGCCTCGGAGAGCACGTTAAGCCGTCAGTCCCGGTTGCCATACAAACATCTATGGCAGTCGTTACGGGTAGTTGGAGCCCATAAAAGTCCAACCAGTCTAACTTGGAACTTCGATATCGCCTTTGGTCATAATGACCATTGGTTGTGGAGGTCAGATGGCAGTCGCTCCACGGAAAATATCGAAGTTCAGCCGCATCGCAGTGAGACTGGAAAGCAGATCCCAACTGAGTTGGAAAAAAGGTTGAAATTGCCTGACGTTTCGACCAGGTTACACCGGCCGTGGTCACAAGCTGACTGGCTAAACCGTGCCTCTCCAACAGAGGTGTGAGGGGACCGTGCCTCTCGGTTAGATAGCCCCTATGGTTTTAAGATAGCCCCTCGACTCCCAGAGGACTTCTCAGGGAGTGAATTTTCGATGGGTTTAGTCGTAAGGCGTTGTCGTTTTAGTAATCACCAAGTGCACTCAAGGCGGTCGTGTGCGATAATTCAACATCTTCGAAGCTGTTTAGGCACAGGGGCCTTACTCCGAAAAACGAAAATATTCGTATCCGCTGACGTTTTGACCATTTAGCTACCCCGAAAGTGTTTCGTTTCGGATTTCGGATCCGTCTTCGATCGTTTGACATTGAGGTTGTCGATCGTTATCAGTACACCTACTCCCAAAGTATCCTAGTATCCTCCTATCCCAGTATCCTACCCCCAAAATACATTTGATGTTTTCGCTGTCGTTGTTTGATAAATGGCCCGTTTTCGTTCGATCCGAAACGTTCATGTTCGATTTTCAGAGTAAGGCCCCTGGTTTAGGCACTGATTCTACAAGATATACTGATTTAATATTATAAAACAAAAACACCCATTAAATCGAACTTACCATACATCAGCAAAAAAGCACACGTGATTGTAGCAAACATTTTAAAGTACAAAGCGATGTTACCGCGATGAAACTGGTTGTACAACTGGTTGAACGCGAGCGTGTGTAGTTATTATATCATAGACCAATGATTCGTCTATGATTATAATAAAACTGACCCACACCAGCTTCGCCCGTGGCGTATTTCGAATCTTCTTTTCGAGTCTTTTTTACTCACATAATAATGCTCATAATTTATCAGTTTCCCTAAAATGTATGGGAATCTACCGGAATTGTTCACATTTATGATTGTTGCTCCGCTCCCTTGGGCAGTAGCGTGATGATAATTAGCCTATGACATTCACGGATGATGTGGCTTTCTATTGGTGAAAGAATTTTTAAAATCGGTTCAGTAGATCCCGAGATTACCCCTTACAATTTAACAAATATACAAACACAAACTTTACTTCTTTATAATATTGGTACAAGTAGATTAATCTAGTAGTGGAAACGACAGATAAATAAGCAGGTAACTACAATATCAACTTATTAAATAAATTTATATAAAAATATATATTTATTTATTTAGAAAAATAATTGAACAATATAAATTAAAGAAACAAAAAAATGACTTAAACTACTAACTTAAATAACTATTAAATAATTAAGCACCTACTCAGAGTATCATATCAACCCCCCTCTCACCGTATCCGAAATAAATTGTCATCTTTAGGTGTTTTCTACTCGTATTATGTAATTGTAAAGTAGCTGTATCTGTACATTGGAGATATTCATAAAAAACTTGGATTATGTTATACTCGTATGAACGATTTTGAACACGAAAATATATTTTTTTTGGAATTCTTGTCTGTTTCATTTTGATGCGTTTTTTTTGTTTGAAAGGTCTTGGTTAGACCTAGACTTTTAGGCATGTTACTAAAAAGCTGCTGTATGTTTGATTACAAGAGATTTGTCCAAAAAATGATTATCAACCTCCGAGCAGAGCCGCGGATATCAACTAGTTATTAATAAATCGGTCCCATTGAATTTAAAAGTTAAGCTAACATGGATTTCGTTTTATTTATTTTACCAGACCCTATCCATTGATACCATGAAAGTACAGGGTTTTATTTTGTCAGATTTAAGCCGGTTCGATTACCGAGTGTTGCAAGCGAATTTTCGAAAGTCTTTGAAAAAATCAAAATGAAGTCTTCTTTTAGTCAAAATTATCAATCAAATTATTTACTGAATATAATTTCCTGTCTAATTTTTTTATTAAAAGTCCTTGGATAAGGTTGTTTACACTATCGGTTTGTGTACTTGATGGCATAGCGGTCAATTTGAGTCAGACTTGCGTGCGAAGGGTTCCGCTCTCTTAATTCTTTGCACGAAGCGATGATGGTAGCTGAATGGATAAGGACACGGCCTCTTCTCAGAGGTATCGAGTTCGGAACCGGACGGCCATTACCAATGTGAATTTCACTTTGTGGAATTTATATGTGCTAATTACATGGTTTACCATTTGCTGACGGTGAAGGACAAACATCGTGAGGAAACCCACAGACAAAAATACTGAAATTAAAAAAAAAATGGTTTTCAGTATCGTTCATATAACGTAACCTTTCTTTTCCTTCCTTTTTATTTCCTTTTTATTCCTTTGCCCAAATCCTCCAATGCTTCTACAGTGTCCGATTTCCGTCCTATTTCTATTCTTCCGTTTCTTTCAAAGGTCCTTGAGCACATTGTTCATCGACAGTTGTCCTTCTTTTTGTCTTCCTCCAGCCTTCTCAGCTCTTTCCAGTCTGGATTTCGCGTTGGCCATAGCACAGTTACGGCTTTAATTAAAGTGACTGATGATATCCGCTGGGCTATGGAAAGGAAAGACCTAACTTTGTTGGTTTTGCTGGATTTTAGCAGTGCTTTTAACTCAGTAGACTTCGACGTGCTGCTTGGTGTACTGAAGTCTATCAATGTTTCCTCCGGCGTTATCTCTTGGTTTGATTCCTATCTTCGGGGGCGCTCGCAGCGCGTTCATTTGGATCAAGCGGTCTCCGACTGGTGTGGACTCGTTGCGGGTGTACCTCAGGGTGGTGTTCTTTCTCCTCTTCTTTTTTCCATTTTCATCAACTCTGTCACGAGCCTTATTTCCTGCCACTTCCATCTCTATGCGGATGACCTGCAGTTGTACCGTCATTTTGCTGTATCCGATGCTTCATCTGCAATATCTGCCATGAATCGCGATCTGGATCGGATATGTGTCTGGGCCAAATCGTTCGGTTTACGTATTAACCCAGCTAAGTCTCAGGCGATAATCATCGGCAGCAATCCCATGCGCAGTAAACTTGACCTATCCACATTGGCTCCGGTTCTATTAGAAGGTACTCCGATTACCTATTCGGACACCGCCAGGAACCTGGGGGTACTGTTTGATGCCAACCTTTCGTGGAGTGCCCACATATATGAAGTGAGCAAAAAGGTTCACTATACCTTTCACACTCTGAAATGCCTCCAGAGTTTTTTACCCCTGAAAACCAAAATTAGTCTCGCCCAGTCTCTTATCCAACCCATTATTGACTACGCTGATGCCTGCTATTTGGATGCCACCGAGGAGCTCTTAAATAAACTTGAGAGATTGCAAAATTTGTGTATTCGCTTCATATTTAATCTCAGAAAGTACGATCATGTCTCACAGTTTCGCAACGAACTCAAGTGGCTCCCAATCCGCCTTCGCAGGAACACTCGAATTCTCTGTCTTCTCTTTAATATCCTATACAATCCTACAGCACCGTCTTACCTGCGGGAGCGGTTCTCATTTGTCCGATCTCCTGATGCTCCGTGCAGGTCAAGTCAACGCTCTATCCTCAAATTTCCTTCTCATAAAACCAATTTCTACTCTAATTCCTTCTCTGTGCAAGCGGTTAGGCTGTGGAACTCGCTTCCATCTGACGTCAGAGTCAGCAGAACGCTATCCGCATTTAAAAGTAAAGTCCGCCAACACTACCTTTCCTCTATTCAGTGACGAAACTTCTTTGCCTAAGTATATGCATGGTATATTTATTTGATATGTAGGATATGTATGTGTATATATGTATGTATATATATTTAGTTTATGTATGTTTGTGTATCTAAATATACTTATATATTTGTTAACTTATGTATGTTTGTGTGTGTTTATGCTATCCTTTCTTGTTCTATACACACGTCTGTACACCTTTTTCTTCTTGCTTAAGATCTCCTCTCGCCGGTCTGCTGGAAGAAATTTCTTTTAGAAATAAGCAGTTCCATTGTACTATTCTTTCCACCTTCCATTTTCTGTACTAATTAACATTGTGTGTGCATAAATATTAAATAAATAAATATTAAATAACCCAAGTATTTTTTTAAAATACCTATCTCCAATGTACACACATAGTTATTTTATTTTAGTTATAAATAGATGTTAGTCGTAGCAATGCTGATAAAGTTACTACACACTGTTTGAACCATGAGCCTTTAAAACTTATGGGACGGAACGCGTTAAAGAATTACATAGAATCTGGGGCCTTACTCTGAAAATCGAACATGAACGTTTCGGATCGAACGAAATCGGAGTAGGAGGTGTACTGATAACGATCGACAACCTCAATGTCAAACTATCGAAGACGGATCCGAAATCCGAAACGAAACACTTTCGGGGTAGCTAAATGGTCAAAACGTCAACGGATACGAATATTTTCGTTTTTCGGAGTAAGGCCCCTGGTCTAAAAGTCAACACGCATACACTCACACACTAGTCAGTAACCATGCGGTAAACCGCATTCGATTCAGGGGAGGTAGGACATGACGGTATTTCCTGTCTAACCTAAGCAGTCCGACTGGGGTAGTACCTCCACTCTACAGAACACCGCGCCCATAATAACCATCGTGTTGTGTTTCCGACCCACTCCTTCTTCCACCCCACCCCTTCCTAGTTCCTTACCTCACCTCTTCCTAGCCTCCTACCTCCTATCAGGGTCGGCAGCGCGAGTGTGATGCTCCTGGTATTGCACACGTCCATAGGCCACGGTGACCGCTTTCCTTCAGGTGGGCCGTGTGCTTGTCTGCTGCCACCTATGTAGTATGAAGAAGTCAGTTAGTGAAAAAATATCTAGGAATCACATTTCAACCAAGTACATAATATAGACCAGTGCCGATAATTTTTGAGACAAAAAAAAATTATAGTTGTAGGTCTCTTTATTACCTACAACTTTGTCATTTAACTTTTTTCCATAGGACTTGTAGTTTTGCCGGAAATCAAGTTAAACCGTTTTTACCCTTAAAACTCACCCCCCCCTCCCCACTTTCCGACCTCAGATCGCCCATAATTTATTTTTCATTTCATTTTTGTTATATATTCTCGTCCTTTTACAACGGGTTTCATCCTACTATAATTTTCTTTTACTTTTTACCATTTTCAAAGCTATCGGCAACTTTTGCCACAGACATTGCCATCCAAAATTCACTCACACATTTTGGAAAGTAGTTGATAGTTGAGACTGTGTCACAAAAACGTCGCTGATGTTTAACGAGTCTCGTTTTCAGTGCTTTCTGTCCATAAGGTTTATATGTACCTACATGGTTTGAATATTGTGATAAACATGTTTGGCCGATTTACAATATTTTTTTATGCCTATACATGCGGCCTCTTGACTTGTTTACCAACTTGTCGAACGTGTTATTGAGATGACAAACAGTAGGGCCAACACGATTTTTTTTTAACTTATTTATTTTATAAGAGCCAACACGAAATTTTATTACATTCGAATAGGAAGCGTATAGTATTCAGAGATTGAAGTTCACTCTTAGTAAGGCGTGATCTATGGTATAGGTACCTATGTGTCAATATTTCTCGCGATCCAATCAAACGCGATATTATTGACGTGCAAACAAATGCGATTGGTCAAACACTGAATCACGATATAGGATTCTAATATAGCGAATAGGTACTATACGTTTACTATTCGAATATAATTTCGTGCTCGCCCTACAGAGTACTTTGCGTATCGAAACCTTGACCACATGAGTAAAGATACGACAGTAGGTACCATAGATATTCTATGCCTTGACTATTCCCTATCTGACAATGTCAATATTATTTTGCTATCAGAAGTTTGCCTACTGTTCGTCTTGTTAACTGGGAATATTAGGAGAGCACGTTAAGATATTACTCCCGATTGCTATTATGAACATCTAATGGCAAAAAGTGGGAAAACTGGACTTCGATTCTGTTAAAACAAGTCACTGTCATGCCACTGACACTCTAAAAATGCTATTTAATTGTAGACTTTACTGTTATACAGTTAAAGTCTAAAATCAAATAAAAGGATTCATTAAATTTTTCATTCGCTCTACAAAATATTTTAGACTTTATGTTAACAGTAAAGCCCAAAATTAAATGATTGTTTGAAATATCGAGGCCTAGGAAGTGGTTCTAATATATTATTCGCATTCCAAGATTTGATCCATATGAACAAACAACAGAGCAAGTTAACGTAAAGCTTGTAAAAAGGTATTTACTACGTAAGGCGCCTGTTTAATATATTAGAGCAAAACTCAAAAATGTGATGTGAATACCAGTTTTTTTTAAATATTCTACGACATTCTAGTTCTACACAGCGCTCTCTAGACCCAAAGTAAGCACAGTTTACCTAGCTTGTGTTATGGATTCTAGAATGCGGATAAACATACTTATATTCAGATAAAAAAATAAGTACCAGTTTTTTAGACGGTGGTATTCGATTGCAATAGATTAGGTACTTAGTTTTGCTTCGATCCCATCTTTATCTTTTTAGAGTTCCGTAACTCAAAAGGTAAAAAGAAACCCTTATAAGATCACTCTCTTATGCGTCTGCCTGTGTGTCACCATCGAATTTCTCAGGTACGGGTTTCTATTATTAATTTTTATAGCAGGAATCTGCTCAAATACCATCTGTGCCACCGGCAGATGTGGTTATGTCGATCTTAAACCATTCTTTATTTTTCCCTGTTACAGTTCACCATGAATATCGAGAATTACAGTCACATTATATGCCTAAATCATATAAACGGTTTTATTTTTAGATATTATTAAACGCTTCTATTTAACTTTGACTTTGATTTTGACTAAGTATATCAGGATATTGGCCATCAAACTTTTGAATTAAATTGTGATGTTCCAAAGCTTATCGTTAACAGCTGAATAAATACTGATGTTATCTATACAAACATCTATGGCAGTCGTTACGGGTAGTTGGAGCCCACAAAAGTCCAACCAGTCGAACTTGGAACTTCGATATCGCCATTGGTTGTGGAGGTCAGATGGCAGTCGCTCCACGGAAAATATCGAAGTTCAGCCGCATCATAGTTAGACTGGAAAGCCGACCCCAACTGAGTTGGAAAAAAGGTTCAGAGAATGATGTTATTTATATTATACAAATAATAAAATGGTATGGTGTAAGGTCAGTGCGGGGAAGTGTAGCTATGAGGCAAGTGTAACTGCCCTTTATATTACGAAAACTATTAGAGCTTTTGATGAAAATGCCATCTTTTGTTGTGTGGAAACAAATATCTAGTTACATAATTTAAAATTAGATGGCATTGGTCAAGCATTTATGAAGTTATCGCCATTTTAAAATATGTCACATTTTGTAAGACGAATTAGAGTTCACATCACCCATTTGAATCCATAAAAATCTTGGTTTTTCGTGTAAATCAGTGTATTTTGTACCCATAAGTAAATAATATACTAATTAAACTTATTATTACTCCTATAATATTGTTGGAATTGTTGAAAATGAGAGAACTATGTCCATTAAAAAAATCGAACCTCTAAATCAAGTGACTGGGAAAGTGTGTCTACTTTCCATGAGGCAAGTGTGTCTATATGACACACTTGCCCCAAGTCAGAGGTTAAAAACATTTTGCATAGACAGTAATCTTAATTATTTATTTCGTTAACAATTTTATATAGTATTGGATTAATTATCTCTGGAAGGTTGTAGGTAACTGTACACATTAAAAGTGTTAGTCAGTAAGCAAGGTAGATATATTGAAATGAAATTTAAAATTTCAAATATGTTGATATTTTCTGTATGATTTTGTTACTTATTAGCTTTCTTTAATTTTTATGGAAGATACTAAAATTTATTTTATTGATGAAAAATAAATTTTCTTGTAGAAACAAAAAAAATGTCGTAGGAGCAAGAAAATTTACCCTTATATTTCATTTGAATACCTACTTACCTTTCAATAAGTACCTTTTAATATTATTGATATTAATTTTATTAAACTCTAAATAAAAGTGAAGATTATCCATCAGCTATGACTTTTACCTAAAAATGTTTTCTATCCCTGCCCAACATAATATGACACACTTACCTCATAACTTTTACAACCTTGAAAGATTCATACCCAGTATATTATGTAGTATTAACATCAATTGATTCGTTCACACGATCGAGTAGCTTAAACACTACATTTCTAAATAAAAAATAACTGTCTATTGTACACGAAAGACATAGTCACACTTGCCTCACTTTGTTGGGGAAGTGTGTCTACCATAGCAATTTACAATTAGACCTTAAAAACTAATTCCTAATGAATATTATTGACTAAAACACTTTGTTTTCAGCCAATTATGAACCATATCATGTTTTGTTTGCACCGAGATTTAGAAATTATAACTAAAAATATGTGATTTTTATGTTCAAAGTAAACTTCGCAAAAAGTATGACACACTTCCCCGTACTGACCTTAATAATAAAGGGTGTGTTTTTTTTTTCAAAATCAACGGGTTCGATTCTCAGCTAGGTTTATTGGTTTTTCGAAAATCTTATGATGAGGTTTTAAGTTTCATCAAAATCGGGCTCGTGACTCCTTTGACCATTTTTCGCTATTCCTTATAGTTTCGGATTTGGCCATCCAATCCCTTTTGAAAAATTCACCCGGTATAATGATTTTTAGAATCTTTGTCCGTCTGTGCATTTGTGCGCGCTTATCTCGGGAGCAACCAGTTCCATTTAATTGCGTTTGTTATTATATTTTCAGTTGGTTTTTAGTAGATTTTTCTAAAAACTACTTGGTTAGACTTCAAATCTTACACATATTGATCACCATCGGTTGAGTAGAACCGAAGATATAGTCAAAAAACGCGAAAACCGACGTCCACGCGGGCGGAACCGTGCGCATAAACTAGTGATAAATATAGTCATCCTACCTACCCAGCAAGTAAATAAATAATAATAAATAAATTTCTATATTCAGAAGCAACATAGGCTCATTTTAGGGTTAGTAACAATCTCTTCTTATTTTATGTACCTATGTTAGTTAAATATGATAGGTAAAATGATTTATATTATCAAACGTAATTCAGAATTATAATTATAATGAAAAATTAAAATTGAGATTAAAGTCAGTATGTAATAAAACTCAATAAAATTCTACAATGTCCAAATGAGTTAAAATAAAATAATAAATAAAGTATGGTAAAAACTGATAACCCCTAAACTTAAAAACCAAAACTGATAATGATGATGCGATGGGGAATCCTTATCGCGTCACCGTTAATATTACTTATCTGTTATTTGGGTTATGTTGGTTTTATCCAAATAAAAAATTTTGTTTGTTGTAATAGGTACCTACCTAAATACATTATACATCCTGAGGTAGGTGAATCCAGCACAATTGCCATCTTATTTATTATATCCCTATGTATTTATAAAAATGAATCCCTATTTCCCTTGGTCACGGCATCACGATTCATCCGTGAACGGCTGGACCGATTTGGTTGAAAATTGATGGGCAGGTAGCTTAGAACTAGGAGACGAACATAGGATACTTTTTATCCTGCCACAGGGACGACGTATGCCACGGGCAAAGCCGCGGGGCACAGCTAGTACATAATACTTACGCACTTTTCACACTGCCACGCAAATCGCCAATTTTTTATGTTTATGCTTCTGCTGAATAATTCATTCATTTTTTACATCCATCGCGCGATGGATGTAAAAAATACCGAGCGGATTTTGATGCGGTTTTTTTTATTAGAAAGGTCTTGCTTAGACTAAGAAATTACCGTATGTTTGGTTGCAATTGGTTAAGTAGAACCGGAGATATGACCAAAAACGACCTAAAAACGAAACGCGGGCGAAGCCACGGGTATCAGCTTGTATAAAAAGTAGCCTATATGTTGCCCAGCAATTTTGATCAAAATCCCTCCAATAGCTTTTATTTTTGAGCGCACAAAACTTTGCGGACAAACAGACAAACAGACAAACCGACAAACAGACAAACAGACAAACAGATAAACAGACAAACAGACAAACAGACAAACAGACAAACAGACAAACAGACAAACAGACAAACAGACAAACAGACAAACAGACAAACAGACAAACAGACAAACAGACAAACAGACAAACAGACAAAAATTCTAAAAATCATTATTTTGGCCTTTAATACATTCATAAAGTCCCCAAATAATTTTTTTTCTCACAATCTTCCATGTACAGACACAGATCAGTTACAGATTACTTATATTATATGCATAGATTTCAGTAAATGTTTGCGAGTGTGTAGCCAATTGTAGAAGTGCCTTTATACAAACCGGGAGTTAAGATAAGCCACGGCGCTGTATTAATAGCCTTCCCGTGTAGTTATTGAGCCAGTACTGCGAGGTAGTGGATATCGTAACCACTGACCACCATGATGTCTTTGAAGTCGTCCACGTTATTGGGTTGCGTCATGCTGCTGACTGTAACAACCGGTAAGTTTTCTATGCCATTATATTATTATTTTTTTTATATCGACTTTTCATTGGGTTTTTTTATTACAAAGGTTAACTTAAATTAAATTTATTTAAAAATTATTTATAAAAAAAAAATAAAAAAAAAGGTTAAATTAAAAAGTTAGACGAGTGGAGTGAAGAGTGGAGTGGAGAGTGGAATGTAGAGTGGAATGTGTAATGGAATAGAGAGCGGAGTGGAGAGTAGAGTAGAGAGTTGTTTTATTAAAATAGACTTCGTGGCGATACCGACCTCCACGCGGGCAAAGCCGCGAGCGGAAGCTTGTTCTAAATAAATGGTTCTAGAAATGAAATAGATGAGGATTCCGGCGACTGGGACCGCAATTGACACGGACCGCGGTTTCAGTTGTCGGTTCTATTAAATTTAAATATTTTTCTTCCGGTGACTGGGACCACCCATAAATAAAGCCAAAAACAGTGTAGTCATATTTTGTATTTTGAATATGAATTAAAGCATTTTTCTTTTATATTTACAGACATAGTGCAAAGCAAGTATGTGCGACAATTGAATTCTCATTTGAAAATAAGTCTGTACAAAGAGGTGGCGACGTGGGAGCAGGCAAGACAGCAATGCGAGAATGAAGGTGATGTAGCTTGATAAATTGTAGACGGATCATGATTCATGGACTTTCACAATTTTTTTATGTCAGTCACGTCAATATGACTTCACCTCACCTGATGGTAAGCTAGAGGGAATGGGAGTCACTAGGTATTACAACGCCGATAGTGCTATAATGGTGGCCCTCACCTTAACGGCCTCATCTAATGCTTAACGCCCCGCTTAAAGGACCCGGAACTGTAGGAGGAAGGGAACACGTGAGCTGGTAATGAATTCCAAGCATTCACTACTATGGACTTCACAACAGACAAGCACACGGCCCTCTTGATGGGAAGCGGTCACCGTGGCCTATGGATATGTGCAACACTAAGGGTTCATTCCAACTAGTCCTACTAACAGTTCGATCATCGGACAGTTTGGACAAAAAAATTCCAAGTAGTTAAAACTACTTGGAACATTTTTGTCCAAATAGTTCGATTGTCAAACACAATGTAACTATTTGGAATATTTTTTTCCAAACAGTTCGAACATTTTTGTCCAAATAGTTCGATTGTCAAACACAATGTAACTATTTGGAATATTTTTTTCCAAACAGTTCGAACATTTTTGTCCAAATAGTTCGATTGTCAAACACAATGTAACTATTTGGAATATTTTTTTCCAAACAGTTCGATTGTCAAATACTATCTAAATACTTGGATTATTTTTGTCCAAGTAGTTCGATTGTCAAACACAATCTAACTACTTGGAATATTTTTGTCCAAGTAGTTCGATTGTCAAACACAATCTAACTACTTGGAATATTTTTGTC
Source organism: Lithosia quadra (assembly GCA_963576445.1). Lineage (NCBI taxonomy): Eukaryota > Metazoa > Arthropoda > Insecta > Lepidoptera > Erebidae > Lithosia > Lithosia quadra. Next base: position 13,719,443 of record OY754892.1, read on the forward strand.
CAAGTAGTTCGATTGTCAAACACAATCTAAATACTTGGATTATTTTTGTCCAAGTAGTTCGATTGTCAAACACAATCTAACTACTTGGAATATTTTTGTCCAAGTAGTTCGATTGTCAAACACAATCTAACTACTTGGATTATTTTTGTCCAAGTAGTTCGATTGTCAAACACAATCTAACTACTTGGAATATTTTTGTCCAAACTGTCCGATGATCGAACTGTTAGTAGGACTAGTTGGAATAAGGGCGTCACACTCGCGCTGCCAATCCAAGAGGGAGGGTTGGGCGGACTATAATCTATCCCTGTACCGAATTTCAGCCAGATCCATTCAGATCTTAGAGAGTGATTAAGAAAAAACATTTTCACAAACCTTTATTTTCTACTGTGTTAGGTGCTTTTAACGCCCTTCTTGTTCATCATAGGTGCCACGCTGGCGTCTCCTATTACCTCGGAGCTGCTCCAATACATGAAGGAGGTCATCGGCGTTCACAAGCACACCACTCCGTATTTCATTGGCTTCAAGACAAGAAACAATTGGGATTTTAGGTCTGAAGAAGGTTAGTCAAGAAATCAAAAACTGATTTTTTTTATAGTCGATAGGCTCGCGTTCGACCACTATCTCATCTGATGGTAAGTGACGATGTGGTTGACGATGGAACACGCTTGCCTAGAAGCAACCTGTTCACTCTAGAATTAAAGAATCCCAGGTTATAGCTTTCCAGAAACACAGACTCAGGCAGGGCATTCCACTCCTTCTGCTGTAGGTACGCATAATGAACGTATTGCTGAAGCGATTCGTGCGTATGAGCGGAATGTCCACCATATCATAACGATTATTCGGTGATGAAAAGAGATTGGAGGAATCAGGTTATGCAACCCCAGAGCACATTCCTCGAAGTGCAATCGATAAAAATACCCAAATCTAAATTTTCAGATTGTGAATTTGAAGAAGAAGACTTGGGCCTCTTTTCTGGTAAAATAAGCCACTGTCATACCACTGACATTTCAAAAAAAATACCATTTAATTTTGAACTTTACTAATATCAGCTACAACCTGGGAGTCTTCAAGTCTAAAGTGAATAGGTTACTTCTAGGCAAGCGTGCTCCACCGTCAACCACATCATCACTTACCAACAGGTGAGATTGTGGTCAAACGCAAGCCTATTACCAATTAAAAAAAAATTAAAAAAATATCAGGTAAATATCTAAAATTGAATGATATTTTGTAGAGCGAATGAGCAATTTTAATGAAGTCTTTTCATTTGATTTTAGACTTTAACTGTATAACGGTAAAGTCTACAATTAAATAGTATTTTTTATAGCGTCAGTGGAATCGAATCGAGGCCCTGAAAGCCTGAAGATCAACTATAGTGGCAAACGCGCAGAGGAATATAAATGTGACTTATATAATGTATTTTATTCGTAAATTACGTACGCTTATTGCAAGAACCACAGTAGAACAAAGAAAAATCCTTTTTTTAATGTTCTGTGGCAAGAACCAATGGTTTTGCAGTTTTTAATCAACAAAAACCTTTAACCAACTTCGAAATAGGAGGAAATTCTCAATTAGAATGTTAATTATTATTTGTATGTTCTTACTCAGACTCTGTCATATAAACGGTTTTTTTTTTAAAAACATTAAATTTATTCCGAGGTGGTCCCATTTAAATATTGTAAATATCTGATGACAAGTTTCGAAGACAAACAATGGAACTCTTCAATAAATGTCAGAAAATTACCTGCTATTACTGCTATCGTATATTTAGGCATTGTTGTGCAATTTCATTACATAACATCACACCTATAAGTGCTAAATGGGCTTGCAGAGCTATGCAGTACATAAATATGCAGTTCTTATCTATTTTTCTAAGCTAGATATAGTGCCAGCAACTCATTTATGTCCCACTGCTGGGCACAGGATTAGACCTTAATCCACACACGCTGACCTAATGCGGGTTGGTGTATTGGAAATTTCCTTAGAATTTCTTCTAGGACATGTGGGTTTCCTCACGATGTTTTTCTTGTCAGATATAGTACCTACCAGATAATTAAAATATTTGTGTAAATATTCAGGCTTGCTACTGGAAGACCTGCCGGAGGCGTATGAAATGGCTGAGAAATTAGACACTCGTGAGGGCTACTGTCTGTGCATGGATAGTGACAGCATACGCGCCGAACCGTGCTGGTCTCGGCTGCCGTTCATATGCTATACCAATGAAACGTCGAAGGATGTTACAACGACGGAAATACCATCAACCACAACTGAAGACCCAACACCTACTTGCGGCCCGGGTAAGCAATATTTTACTATATGAATTAGCTCGTATAGAGAAGACTGGAGGCGCAGGTTCGATCCCCGCACAGTGCGAATATTTGTAAGCATGAATATGGGTATTTGCATTGTCTGGTCGTGCCTCGAAGAGCAATTTAAGCCGTCGGTCCCGGTTGCCTCCAAACATATATGGCAGTCGTTACGGGTAGTTGGAGCCCTAAAAAGTCCAACAACAACGGTCAAGCTGCAATGCTTCGATATCGCCTAATGTCACCATTGGGTTGTGAAGGTCAGATGGTAGTCGCTTCACGGAAAATATTGAGGTCCACCCAAATCCGCAGTTTAGACTGGTAAAGCGGACCTCAGACTCCGAGGTGTGCGACTGGGATTAACGCTAGGTTGAAGGAAAGAGAAGACTGATTAGGCCAACAAAATTCAAGGCAACAAAGTGAATCCTGGAACAGAGAATTGTGTTAGACCTACAGGTAAGTATGTATCTAGGTACCATTCTTATCCACCCTATAACCATAACTACTGAACGGCTGAGCTGATTCCGATAAAAGAAATGCAGGACAAAAATCATTGAGTACATTTGATTTTTTTTTATATAGGACACGTGAAAATGACTATACCTAGCCTGATGGTAAGGTAAAGGTAAAGCCTCAGGACTGAGGTCACCAATTCATACGCCAGTGCTACAGCCCTCAGCTTGACGGCCTCATCAAATGCTTTTTTTACGCTCCGCTTTAAATTGAATCATACAAATCACAATTTAGGCCCCCTTCGACCGTCTAGGAAACCGTAGTTTCGTAACTGCTTTCGATAGAAGAACCCAGGATAGTCAAAAAGTAACCACAACAGATTTTTTCTTTAAAAGATTTTTTATTTGTATATATTTTTATAGGGTACCTACTCTCTAGAACGGGAAGCTTTTATAAGGTTCACACTGAAGAAGTATCGTGGGAGGTAGCCAACAAGACGTGTGCTGAAGAAGGCGGCTATTTGGCTATACTGAACAATTTCTTCGAAGCGCGATTCGTCAAGTATACAGTATTTATTCCACAACCTTCCTGGCCGAGCGTTTGGGTAGGACTCCGAGATTTGACTGGTAACGGTGAATGGCATAGCATTAAAGGTAAGCTTTGTAACATTACAGTTTTTTTTTTATATTTCGTCCACCCGATTGACTACACCCCACCTGATGGTAAGCTGAGTTAGAGTCCATAAAGTCGCAATTTTCAGGGGATGCCCCTAGAATGGCGATCTCTAGCCAGAAGGGCTCGACAGATGTTTTTTCACGCCCCGCTTAAAGAACCCAGGATTGTAAGAGGCAGTGAACACGTGTTTCAAACTTTAATCTATTTCATAGGTATCTTTTTTCATATCACTTAGGTGGCAGACAAGCGCACGGCCCACCTGATGGGAAGCGGTCTCCATGGCCTATTAACGTGTGCAACATCAAAGGTGTCACACCCGCGCTACTAGGGGGGGGGGGGGTTGAGCAGTTTGGGTGGGGTTGGAGGAGAATGGTGTGGGGGGAGGGTTATGAGTTCTGGCTACCCTACTTGCCGCCGGGAACACAACACGATGGTCTTTAGGGTGGAGGTACTACCCCAGTGGGACTGCTCAGTTCGGACGGGAGATACCGTTGTGTCCTACCTCCGTGATAACGTATCATTATGACTATACTTACTTTAACTATTTTCAACATAACTACGGTCTACTCACTTAAGTTCACAACGTATTGGTTGACTCGACTAAACTGCTCAACTCACCTATTTTCGATTAAACTAAACTCAAATGCACTAACGGATGATCCGTTTAATGGTTTTCTAAAGGTGTTGGATATTTCCTAAATTTTATTTAGACTCAAGTTTCCTCATTATTTCAATTTGATCTTCATTTTTCAGGTGATCCCTTAGATCAGTTGTACCACGTAGTTGCTAAACCAAGTTCTGATCGTTCACGTACGTACGAGTGCGGTATTCTGAAATACGATGGGCCGTTGGCTGACTGGCCTTGTACTGATGAGCTACCCTTCATCTGCGAGAAAGACAGCCCGTGTTAACAGATCTTTTTGCAGAGCACCACTTAGAAGACACAGGACTCTTGCAAGGATGCCTTAATTTCTGTGTTCCGTCGGAACAGATAAATTACTACCAGGAAAATCAGCTATACCTATTGAATTAATAATAGAGGAATCAGTGAAGATCGACCTACACCCATCTGATGAATACATGGGATATATATTTATCAACTGTATTCATCTATTAACATCAAAAAGTGTTCATAGTTATTTTTAATTGCCTTGTCTTGTAGTTACGTGCTTTGTGCGTAGTATTAAAAGTTATGATGATCAATAAAATAATACACGTCTTATTTGGTAAATAAATAATTTTATTATAATATTTTAAAGGTGTTTTCGTTTTATTTCAAATACGTTTTACTTCTATTGTTTTCTTTACGATTATAAAATAGTAGGTAAATGAGCTGTTTACGAGTACCTATATAGGTATATTTTTTTGGACTCTGTTCTTGTGGTGTCTTGTCCGTTTTCTCGCAATGGACGCAAAAAGCTTTTTTCCATCAAAAAGGTCTGCTGTTTTGATTGCAATTGGTTAAAAATAGAGATATGATCAAAATATGGCAACCGACATCCGCTAGTATCTGCTTAAGAGTATAATATGTGCGATACAAATGTCTGTGTATCTTTCTGTGTGTTTGAATAGAGTAATCTCTGGAACGGTCGGGCCAATTTTGACGGGACTTTCCTAGCCAAATAGATGATATTATAAGACTTAATACAAGGTACTTATTTTTTAGAAAAATAATTAAGTAGGGTGCCGTGTAAAAATTCAAATGTAAAAAATCTCCTTTATTGCCCGTGGTTGATGTCGTTGGCACAGGATAGTAAACAATAATAAGCTCTTTGACATCCAGACCAGATGTGACATTCGTAAAGAAATTATCTTCACAAAATGTAGACGGAATAAAACGTCTCGCACCTTATCAGATAAGCTTCACAGAGCTTTTTAAAGTTATATAGCTCCTCAAATAAAGATACCGCGGTAGCCTAGTGGTTTGGGTAATGGACTGCTGAGACGAGGTCCCGGGTTCGATCCCAGGTTCACCTTGGCACACACCAATAACTTCGATGCTTTTCGAAGTTATGTGTGTATTTATCGCAGGTTTATTAGTGCCTCGGAGAGCACGTTAAGCCGTCGGTCCCGGTTGCCATACAAACATCTATGGCAGTCGTTACGGGTAGTTGGAGCCCACAAAAGTCCAACCAGTCATTCAATTATTCATTCATTCATGAATAAAAGTTGCGATAATTGACATTAGCGAGTACGCGGGTGAAGTCGCAGGAAACAGCTAGTTATAGAATACATGACTACAGCTGTTAACATTATGAAGCATATAAGAGCGTCGTTGACAAATCACGAAGCTTAATTTCCATACTTAGCGAAGGGTATCTTAATTACGTCCTGTCACTCGGATAAGGGTAACATCTTCATCCCTTTAATATAGTGGGGTACTAGTAGAGTAATATTGAGAGTTCTAACTCACTTCGTTCGTTGAACTCTCAATATTACTGATCTAGAACTCTCAATAGCACATGTACGATTGAGAGTTCTAACTCACTAATATTGTAATATTTACGAACGAAGTGAGTTAGAACTCTCAATCGTACATGTGCGATTGAGAGTTATAAATCAGTATTCGTAATCATCAGTACTCACTTCGTTCGTAAATATTACAATATTACAGGTGGTGGTGCAATATAGTCAATATTACATAACCTAAGTATAGCAACCTACATAGCACGTATGAAACGATGCCACGATTTGGTCTGTTGCTAGTCGCTAAGCCTTTGTCGGCACATCACTCCCAGTGAGGTCTCGTTACGCGCGCGGCTGTCGAGCTTCGCCGAGTGCAATATGATAATGATATAAACAATAGCATTTCTCATACCTAAATGCACCTGCTACTGACCGCTTATAATATTCCATAAATGAAATTACTTGACTAGTTTTACCTACGACTTCACCTTTTAATATTTCATCTACGATCAATCTTTACATAAAATAATATTTGTATAATAGATACCTACTTATTTAAAGTAAATAGTTAGATAAAAACTATATTGTAAGACCGTATTATATATTTGCACTTTGACTTTATCGAGATCGACTGTTGCCCAACTCTCTACCTTGAAATGAAAACCTGTACTAAACACTAGCTTGTTATTTAGCGGATGCACTGCCTAGCAGGATCGGATGGCTTGGGGTCCAAAGGTGTCGATGTAGGTCGCGTGTAAGATATTGTTTTTAGCAATAAGGTCGCCATTTATGCATATCTTGTACCTAAATTGTATATAATTTACTGTATAATTATTATACATATAAACACCCAGACCAATGCAAATAGTCATATTCATGCAAACAAATTATTGCACCGTGCGGGAATCGAATCCATCACGCCACGGAGGCTGACATTTTCCTTGAACAAATTTTAGCCAGATCCGTTTAGCCGTTATAGTGTGATTGAATATACCTAACATAATTTATTTTTATTTTGTTTATAGGTTTATCCACAGCAAATGCATTACAAATTGATACACCTACATATTAAGAAGAATATCTTTAAAAAACTTTGTATAGCAACCTACATAGCACGTATGAAACGATGCCACGATTTGGTCTGTTGCTAGTCGCTAAGCCTTTGTCGGCACATCACTCCCAGTGAGGTCTCGTTACGCGCGCGGCTGTCGAGCTTCGCCGAATGCAATATGATAATGATATAAACAATAGCATTTCTCATACCTAAATGCACCTGCTACTGACCGCTAATAATATTCCATAAATGAAATTACTTGACTAGTTTTACCTACGACTTCACTTTTTAATATTTCATCTACGATCAATCTTTACATAAAATAATATTTGTATAATAGATACCTACTTATTTAAAGTAAATAGTTAGATAAAAACTATATTGTAAGACCGTATTATATATTTGCACTTTGACTTTATCGAGATCGACTGTTGCCCAACTCTCTACCTTGAAATGAAAACCTGTGCTAAACACTAGCTTGTTATTTAGCGGATGCACTGCCTAGCAGGATCGGATGGCTTGGGGTCCAAAGGTGTTGATGTAGGTCGCGTGTAAGATATTGTTTTTAGCAATAAGGTCGCCATTTATGCATATCTTGTACCTAAATTGTATATAATTTACTGTATAATTATTATACATATAAACACCCAGACCAATGCAAATAGTCATATTCATGCAAACAAATTATTGCACCGTGCGGGAATCGAATCCATCACGCCACGGAGGCTGACATTTTCCTTGAACAAATTTTAACCAGATCCGTTTAGCCGTTATAGTGTGATTGAATATAACATAATTTATTTTTATTTTGTTTATAGGTTTATCCACAGCAAATGCATTACAAATTGATACACCTACATATTAAGAAGAATATCTTTAAAAAACTTTCAAGTTTAAATATAACTATTAGTGCGATCAAAAATTAAGTTATTCGTTAAAATTATAATAATAATAATACAATATTGATACAGGATTGTACAGGTTGTAGGATTTTTACACGTGGAGTATGTAATTTTACTCCATGTGATTCTTTGAAGTTATGTGGGTCGAAAATGCTTACACGAATTACATTAGGGCTGCCACTATTAGTTAATAATGTACTATCTATAAATTAAAATTAATACAACATCTTATTTTTCGATACAATAAAATATTGTGTGAAGGATTTAATAGGTATCTACTTTGGTTTCAAATAATTTATTGAGATTACCTACTCTTTGAACATAATGAATATTATAATCCAGATAATTTAGTTTTTTAATCAAATACTTACCTCATTTCTGATCACATTTTATATCTAAAAATAAAATAAATTAAATGTTTACATTTTAATTAATATTGACAGCATATATTAATGCAATTTATTATTTCAAATACATCGGGAAAAATGAAATGCTCAAGTAGAACTCGAAACCATGACCTTTCCCTTACAGGGGAATGCTCAGCCGACTGAGCTATTGAGCGATTACAATTTGAGTTATTATTAAAGAATGAAATTATAAGAAAGACAATTTTTTATAATATGTATAATGTTAAGTTTAATTTTTATTTCCATTTCCTGTATTTACTGTATACAAACATAATAGGGGAATGTAAATATTAAGTAAACTTTACATCATACATAATATTTACATTATTATTAGATATGTATAACTTATTAATATTTTCATGTAGAATTTACATAACTTACTTAGGTATATCATAATTTGATTATTTCCATTACGTAACGTGACGAGATATTTTTTCCTATGTGTGGTGACAACCCTAACGTATTTTGCTAAATTATCATTAATTTTCTTATAAAATCCGAAATCATTCAGTCAGTGCTTCATTTTGACTTCGTTATTATACCGTTGAACGAATCCATTGGAGCAGCCACCATCTTGAAGACCTTCCACCTTGAAGACCAAGACCTTTCACCTTGAAGACTAAACACCTGGCTCCAGATTTTTTGTGAGTTTAATCGTCACTGTACCTACCTAAAAAATGTAAGTTCCTAAATTATAAAATATTCTATCCCATGTTCTATTGTTTTTAAGTGAGAAATCTTTTTAACCTTTAAACAAATTTGGCAGAACTAAACCTATCGTTATTTTGTGCACGGTGACGGTGAGTGATACTAACTAGTGATAGCGTATTTAGCGTATTAGTCTTGTCAAATTTTATTAGTTTGAGTGACTACCGAATTGTTGCAATTGGCAGACTAAACACTTCGTTTTCTGAGTTACTAGTCGCAATTTAATAACTATTCTGTTCATAATGTTTACAGGTCGGATTCAGAGTACGATAGTGGTAACAGTGCGAGGGCGACGTCGATCGAAGCCGTCAAGTCAAATTCGAAGGCAGCAAAGGGGGCTGGAAAGCGCAAATCGTCACCAACTGTCAAAAGCGTTGCAAGCGATCGTATAAGGTACGTCCATATGTACCAGTACGTACATGTTCATTACTTATCTATACTAATATCATAAAATATACGAAAGTAACTCTTTCTGTCTGTCTGTAACAAGGTAAAGCGTAACAACGGTTTGACGTCTAAACCGCTTTACCTATTGATGAAATTGGATGTGGGGTAGACCAGACCATGAGAAAACACTAAAGCTATGTTGACATCTACACGGGCGAAGCCGCGGGCAAAAGCTGGTTATATTATAATTTACGACTGAAAAATCTAGTGCTGTTAAAAATAGTTTTTACGATGAGAAAGTTTTTGTGAAGATAATGTGATAGTTTTCTGAGTAGGTTTCTGTGTATTTATTTACTATTTGTAACTTATAATAGGTATTATGTTTTCAGAGCGGACCAAGAGTTCGATTGTGACAAAGTGATAAGGAGCGAGGCTGGGACGTTCAAAAAGGTCTCCGCCAAACGCAAGTCATCTGCTAGAAGTACCTCAAGCGAATGTCCAAGGTAATTATTACTCATTAGTATTCTTATACCCAGCTGATGTAAAGTGATGATAAGGTACTAATACTACCAATTAAAATACGTATAATCAATTACATTACGCAATAGGTATGTACCAAAATATGAGTGAGCGAGGTTACGTGTTAAATAATGCTAGTTTTGTTATTTTTGTTAATATAATATTATTATGAGAGATTTATTTATTTTTCTGGCTAAGTAGTTTAGTAATGAGTGACCGTAGTTGCAAATCCAGAAGTCTTGGGTTCGAGTTCCATTAGTATCAAACTTTGTGTGTCGTTCATGACAGTCATCTATTAATCTGTTCACGTAATATTCCTAACTAAAGCAAAACTGTTGTTGTCCAGTTCATAACAATATACATAATGATCATTTATTATTTATTTAATAAACATTATAAGTACTAAGGTACAATATTATAATATAGAAAATTTCCCTGTTTTAGAGCTTCAAAGAAAAAGGCTGCGCAAAAGGGATACGACATCTTCCACCTCGACAGTGAAACTCCCACCGTCAACACCGGCAGAGCTCCATCCACATCGGTGCTGTACAATCGGGTGGCTAACGGTCAAACGAGGCGTACACTGTCTACCGAGGGTCCCTTCCACATTGACTTGAAGGTGTACAACTCGGTTGACGTCCAAGAAGGTGGCGACGACCTTTGGAAAAAATACCTGCTGTGGTTGAAACTTCGGACTGACGAGGAATCTCCTCACTGGGCTCAACTACAAAAATTTGTTAGACAAGCCAGCGAGTTGTTCGCAGATTCTGAAGCCACTTTCTTTTCTAATAAATTTAATTTTAAACAAGTCCGTACCTACTAAAATTAATATAATTATCTATTTGTATGTAATACATAAAAATATTAAATAAATTTGATTAATCCATTGACCATCATAAATTTCAATTAAAAATTCCATCCTAATCTGTCTGTGTGTTTCACAAATTAATATGCCGTTCTGTGATAGCTGTGGTGTTGACGTAAATGGTAAGAAATGGATAGGACATTTAAGGAGTAAAATACACCGAAAGTCAGATAACGTAATTACTTTAGATCATGGCGTGGAGAAAGTGAACTCTGCTTTTAAAAATCGATTAGCAACATATAGATTACATACTCTTGACACGAACGAACAGACATCTTTACCTGTTTTCTTCAGACACCTTCACAGTAGGGTCAAATCTTTAATTGATCAATCTCTTGCAGCTCACACTTCCCTTAAGGTTAACTTTCATATATACTCAAAGTTTGTACTACTTAAACACGACATACCAGAAGTTAAATCATTTGAAACCAAAAATATTATTATATGTATGAACTATGATTTTACAAAGCTCTTTACAGATGTTGCTAATCAATTACTGAAAAAGATAGACGAATTTGAAGAGCGGGATTCTGGTTGGACTTTCCTTAATAACTGTTACATGGAGGTAAATATAAATAGATATCAACCGCTCCGTGGTTCAAGATTTATTGATTTACCTCTGATCATTAAAAATAAAAAGGCATGTGTAAATATTCGTAACAATGATATATATTGTTTCCTGTGGTCGGTCACGGCAGCTCTTTACCCTGCAAATAGGAACATTCAGAGAGTTTCTTCATATCCAAATTTTTTCAATCTGTTTAACATAGAAGGAATGTCATTTCCAGTAACTTTTACCGATATACAAATGTTTGAAAAAAATAATCCAAGATTACGAATAAATGTATATGGTTTAGAAAATAATAGACAGATCATAGGACCTTTATACAAATCACAGTTTAATAACGATAACAAAAAAACAGTTAATTTACTATTATTAGAAAAGAGCAGATATTCACATTACTGTCTGATCAAAGATTTATCGCGTTTGGTGAGAAAACAAATAACTAACCATAATGGGAAATTATTTTTTTGTGATGAGTGTTTGCTATTTTTTAGATCAAGCATGGAAATTGATTCTCATGTATGTGCCGGTGTAATGACTCAGCTACCGCAAAAAGGTTCAGTGATTGAGTTTAAAAACTACGAAAGGAAACAAAATGTGCCATATGTAATTTACGCAGATTTTGAAGCCATGTTGGTTCCAGTGCAAGGGTGCAACCAGGATCCCTCTGTTGCGAGTACCTCAGTATGTCAGGTACATATACCTATAGCATTCGCTTATTATATAGTTTGTTCGTTTGATGAAAGTAGAAATCGTTTTGTATCTTACCGTGGGGAAGATTGTGTAGATAAATTTGTTGAGAATATTTACAGGGATGTTCAATGGATTAACAACAATCTGTCGAATAGTGTACCAATTATATTTAACAACGAAGATTCTGTTAAATTCAATGAAAGCACTCGTTGTCATATTTGTCAAAACTTACTAATCACAGACCGAGTAAGAGATCACTGTCATTTGACAGGTCAATATCGAGGAGCTGCACATAACTACTGTAATTTGATGTATAAACTTCCGAAATTTATACCAATTTTCTTTCATAACCTTTCAGGTTACGATTGCCATCTTTTTATTAAAAAATTAGGAGAAGCTAGCGGTTCACTTAAAATCATAGCTAAAAATAAAGAGTCATACATTTCTTTTACAAAATTTATACAAGTTTCTAGAAATGAATTTGTTCAGCTTCGGTTTGTGGACTCCTTTAAATTTTTATCTACTAGTTTAGACAAATTAGTAAAAAGTTTGAAACCAGAAGAGTTTATACACTTAAAAAACAATTTCTCTTGTCCAAAACAATTTAAATTACTTACGCGAAAAGGTGTATATCCTTATGATTATATGAGCAACATAAATCGCTATAAGGAGACAGTTCTGCCTGAAAAATGTTATTTTTATAATTCCTTAAATAATCAACATATTTCATTAGCAGATTACCAGCATGCTAAATTAGTATGGTCTGAATTTAAAATAAAAAATCTAGGTGATTATACTGATCTTTACCTCAAAACTGACGTACTTTTGTTGACTGACGTTTTTGAAAACTTTAGAAATACTTCTAAGCGATTTTATCAATTAGATCCAGCTTTTTATGTAACAGCTCCTAGCTTATCATGGGACGCGATGCTTCTCAAAACGGGAATTAAGTTAGAACTTATTGATGATTTAGCAATAATAAGGTTAATACAAGAGGGTATAAGAGGAGGTCTTTGTATGAGTTCCCACCGTTATGTAAAAAGTAATAATAAATATATGGAAAATTATGACCCTCAACAAGATGATATATTTATTGTATACTTAGATTGCAATAATTTATATGGGTATGCTATGTGCCAACCTTTACCTTTATCAAACTTCAGGTTTCTTGATAAAAATGAGATAGAAAATCTAAATATCATGAATATAAAAGATGATGCAGATTATGGGTTCATATTAGAGGTAGATTTACTTTATCCTAAATATTTACACCGTTTGCATAATGACTTACCATTTTGTCCTGAGAAATGTGTGCCTCCTGGAGGAAAAATTTCTAAACTTGTCACAACTTTATATGATAAATATAAATACGTAATACATTACGTACATTTGAAAAATTGTATTAAGCATGGATTAATATTAAACAAAGTGCATCGCGTTATAACTTTTAGGCAAAAGGCTTTTTTAAAACAATATATAGACCTCAATACCGAGCTTAGACAAAAAGCAGTGACCGAATTTGAACAAGACTTTTTTAAATTGCTTAATAACAGTATATTCGGTAAAACGCTAGAAAATAATGAAAATCGTGTAAAAGTTCATTTAGTAAATCAGTGGAGTGATAGCGAAAATAAAACAAAAAAGAGATTAAGTGCAGATACCTTGGTTGCCAGACCTAACTTCCATAGTGTTTCTATATTTTCTGAGAATTTGGTTGCGATTCAAATGAAACCTGAAAAAATTGTTATGGATAAACCCCTATATATAGGTTTCTCTGTATTAGAACTATCAAAAAAACATATGTACGATTTTCACTATTCTATTATGCGCCCACATTACAGAGAACTTATCAAGTTATGCTATACGGACACAGACAGTTTTATTTATAAAATTGAAACTAACGACTTTTACAATGATATGAAAAACTACTTTATTAGTTATTTTGATACTAGTAATTATAGTACAAGTAATCCGTTTAGTTTACCAATTTTGAATAAAAAGGTGCCAGGTCTATTCAAAGATGAAATGGGTGGTAAAATAATCAGGGAATTCATTGGTCTACGTCCCAAATTATATTGTATTCAATCTGAGCAATGTACTTTAAAAAAAGCTAAAGGTGTTAAGAAATGCGTAGTGAGAGACTTAGTAAAAGCAGATTATAAAAAATCGTTAACCAATAATGAAATAACTCGTAAACAAAATTTATTATTTAAATCCTTGAAACACGAGTTAGTAACCCGTAGTGTCAACAAAGTTGTATTATCATCCAATGATGATAAGCGGTATATATTAAAGGACAACATTCACACTGTTTCTTGGGGTAATTGCTCAATTTTAGGCTGAATTTTAGGACGTTTAATTGAAATTTATGATGGGTTTTATTTTTTCATAACAATCATATTTGCCCTCATGAAAGTGTATTACATGAGTTACTTAATTAATTGCTACGAACGTTGGTGTTTGCAAAAACTTGATTTAATACCTAGTTGTTAAGATGTGCATGCAATTCTCTTCTTACTTGTCGGAAACTTTGTTATTGGCTAAGAGTCCTAAAGTAATCTTTAATCTTACTCATGATCTATGTAAAATAGCTGTTAAGTTTCCAATAAATAAATAAATAAATAAATAAATAAGTATGACATTGTGATGTTTAAAAATGTATTTAAGTACTTTAAGTTTTTATCTTATAAGAATGTACCTACCTACTTATGTCTCTTACTCTTATTTATAAATAAATACCTACATGATGTAATCATATTTTCGTTTTTATTATACTTACTTCATTCTCAACTAGTGACATAATAGAAAACTTTTGCGACACACATAGGTAAGTAAAGGGTAAACTGTACCTGAATCAGGTTTGTTCAAATTTTCATGTCTCAACCTGTTCTTAGTACCCTTATCTATAATATAATAATCATTGCAGTAGCGAGGTAACACGTCATAGAAATCTTTTTTGCTTTGCTATGCACAATACATGTTTTTACATGATAAGATTTTCATGTTTCAACTTGTACGTCGTAAGTATTTTGTTGTTTAAAGAAATATGTACCTTATTAGAAATAGTATCAATTTTCAGAAACTGTGGCTATATAATCCCGTTGTTAATTTTATAAGTTCATTGTTTCATTCTGAATTTATCACTAACGACGTGGACGTAAATTATACGTGCAACTTTAAATTTATCTATTAGTTTACAAATCGACAAACAACATGGTAAGATATTTGATTTGAAAAACTATTATAATATTGTGTTTATAAAAAAGGTAACACGTCACGTAACGTAAATAACATACTAACGTTTTTTTTATTTTCAGAACACAAATGAGAATATATTCGCGATAGAAGACACTGAAGAAAGAAACGGTTTGCCAAATGGATTGTATTCACCAGAATCGCTTCCAAATGCGCAAGATCCATATGCATTTGACGAAGAAACTGAACGATTATGGATCGCAGCTCAAAGTACACACCGTGAAACACCTAAAAAAAACGCCGAGAGAAAAAAATCCACGCGCAAGTCAGAATCAAAAATAGTGAGTAAAATATTAAAGAAACATAGACAACCTTCATACATTATAAACTGTGAACCAACAAAAGGACGGCGTTTGATCAAAATTGAGATTAAGGACCTGAGCGGATCAAGTGAGAATGAAGAGGAGATAATAAAGGTACAATATATTGTCAAAGATCCAGTTGACGAAATTTCTGATCAAACCGAAAATTTAATACATAATATATCAAAAAAAATATGCGGCTATTCTTTCCTTAACATTTATTAATAATAGTTCTTGTTTTAAAATATTCCTAACTAGATTAATTTTATGTAAATAGTGGTGTAGTGTAAGTTTGTAAATAAATGTGATCGTCATTTGTATTGAAATTAATATTTCATAAATAATTTATATTTTAATATTATTTGGTGTAAAAATGATAATATATAGGTATTATGCATTAAAAGTGATATTAAGAAATAAAAATCAATGAAGATTTAAAGTTTGTTTTATTGAAATATTTATCAGTAAAATGTACTTACCTACATTTTACTGATGTATATTTATTCCATTTTTTATACAAATAATATTTGCTGATGTCATATTTATATTTAATTAAATTTTTATTGTGTGTACTGTGAAAATAATGTGTTAAAAATTATAGATAGATATTTAAAATGTGGGTTAAAAAATAAAAACCATTTACTTTAAAAAATTGTTTTATTTATTAAATCTGTGTATAGGAAGACAAATTACCTTTCTTGCTCTATTAAATAGTTCTTTAAACATAAAACATTTTTAAGTGCACATTGTTTAGTATGATTAATACAATTAAAACTTGTCTCATTATTTGAATATTTGTGATGCAACAGTGATAAATTTAGGCACTTATCTTCACCAAGATCTACGCAAATACAATTCATACAAAGATCTTGAATCCACTTAACTTTTTCTAAGCCCTTCACAATAATTTCTTTATTTTCTAGATAAGGAACAATTATGCGTCGAAATTCTCTATAGTCGATATAACCTTCATTCCAGTAAATCCCTCTGTTTCTCTCTAACCACTTAACTTGTTTTTTTTCATTCGTAGTTAAGTATTTAAATAAATATGGGGGCTTTATTAAGAACGTTTGGGTATAAACACGAGTGGCTAGAGCTAATTCCTTGATTATAAAGTTATTATAAGTGTCTTTAAACCCCTGGATATCCACTATAATTGTATTCGGGTTCATGATAATTTTCTCACAGTGCTGCTTAATGGTTTATACTCAATTATACAGTCGTTCAATATAAGACAATATGCCGAAGTTTGATCTGGGATATCAATATCACTTTCAATTTCCACTCTTACGTCCACAACAGGACCTGACTTAAGATTATCTGGCTGTCTAGAACAGTCTATGACGAATAACGGAGCAACGTTTTTAAATTGTTCCTCACTTAATAAAGGCTCAGCGCGACGCGCATAATAAGACTGTTGAAATTTAGCATATTTTTCATATATTAAAGCAATTCGATTATTCGAGAAACTTGTATTTATATTTTCATATGGGAAGTAGGTGGAGTTAAGGTATACCTTAACGTCACGAATCTCACAATGATCAAATCGAGACATATCAAATGTAGCATTATTTTTTCTATTTGTCTGTAAACCAATAATGACAAATCTTGGTTTCTCTATTTGCGAAGATGTTTTTATTGACCAAGTATGTTTGGTGGTTTTAGGCAACATTGGATATTCATACAAATCCCAATTCCTGAATATCATCTGAAGTGGTCGATCTTTTTCTAACAATTTTAGAATGTTTATTTTTTCTCTATCAGATACTTTAACATGCGGTACACGCCATATTATTTTGTTTATGATAATATCTTCTACAATTTCACCAGGGTTGAGTTTTAGTGCGTTCAGATTGGTATTACTTCGTAATAAGATTAGTTCATGTTTACTGTTTATTACTACTTTCTTAAAATCTTCTGCGAAACCAAGAATGTTGCGAAGTGGTATAGAAGCAGAAAAGCTACCTCCATTAGAACTTCTTATTCCCTGGATATTCCAACCCCAAGCATTAGATGTTTTAGCTTCGCTCTCATTCATTGATATAAATGATTTCATCGTGCTAGTTATACCAGCATTTTTTATTTTATCTATCTCCACTCCATTTATTTCGTACCTTATATCTTGAAACAAGTAAAGTAAACTATTGTTTGTGAAATGAACGTTACTGACTCTCTCTTTCGAATTTTCAGCCTTCTTTACAATAACAGTTCCTTCCAAAAACAAAGTGCTTTCTGATGGTAATATATACAAGTCTTGCTGATTAATGGGTATCCTGATTTCATCGCTTCTATTAAAACTTGTTACGTAAGGCTTGTAAGAGTGAATTTCAATTCCTTCCACAGAGTTGTCGTAGGCTGGAGAGGATAAAACATCTAGGATATTCATTTTAACAAACCAATCGCCTTAAGAAATGCTTTATTGTTTTTATTCAACTTTATTCTCCTTTTAGGTCGAGTTCTTACTTGATTGAGAGTTCGAGTAGAACTGCTATTTTGAATTGGAAGAAACATATTATATTTAGTATAGTCAATCATTTTTTCTTTTGAGGTGTAGATACAACTGTACTTCTTCACCTCGCAAATTTATTAAGTTATTATTTATATCCAAAAGTCTGATCTGTATGCAGCTGATGTTGGTTTGGTTGATTGGAAAGTAAATTGCGTTTTTTGGTATTTCTATAATTCTGTATCCAGGTGGGACATTAAGTGCGAATTCATGTAGAATGTGACTGGATTGTCCGTTTATATAGGAACCGCTAATTATATCACATTCAACTCTTATCACGGTTGTAGGCAAAATGTTGACTGGAAACTCTGATACATGATATTTATTGGCTTCCAAGACTTGTCTTTTAAACCCCAACAAACCTCCGAACGTACAATCTTTAGTAAAATCTATAGTTGATGTACAAAATAACGTGGTTTTTAAGGTGTTGTTATTGCAATGGAGCTTTATGGATGCATCCTTTACTTCAGATTTTAAATAATCACTGATATCTTGCAACTCATAAGTACCTTCAGGAATTTCAATAACATTATTTGAACCATAGTATAACTTATTATTTGTTTTATCAATATTTGGAATAGAATTATATGTGGATAAATGTAATAATGCACATTCATACTCTCCGATTAATTGTATCGTATTTGGATAGAAGGTAGTTAATACCGATGAGTTTCCAGTTATAGACAAGGTGAGTGTCATCTTGCAAATGATAAAAATTAAAGAACAGTATAAAATTTATAGTATTTATTCCAAAAAGTTTGTAGATATTCTAAACACAAATGTCCACAAATTATTGTGTCAAATTTTTGATATCTTGTATAGTTATAATTAATATTGCAGTTTCTAAAATATCGTATCAATTCGATTGGTGGTCTTAAATCACCAAAACTATCAAAATATTCACAATAATTATTTACCTTGACATAAGCTACCCAATGCGTTCCATCGTTTTCTGAATTATCTAAGTTAACTATACCACATTCAATTCGTTTAGGGATTTTTGGTAACTGATCTTTCATGTAAACTCCTCGAAAATAAGGAATACCATATGCATAATTTTGAATATCGATATTAGTTAAGGCACGATTAGGTAGCTTATTACTTAGTTTTTTGACGATTTTATAAACAATCCTTTGCCTTTTTTGTGTGGTTTAATGTATAATCCGTTACCTAATGCTATAGCTTCCATAGTCTTATTATGACGTTCAGATTCTTGTAATTTTTTTTGACCTTCTTTATAATCATTCACTGTTTTTGCAATACCCGCTGCGCCACCAGCCAAAGCTCCTAAAGCTGATAAACCGGCAAAAATCGGGATTAAAGGCAGAATGCCTCCTTTTTTTGGTAAAGGTATGACTCGTGGTACTCGAAGTTTTGGAACGCACGGAACAATTTTTTTAGCAGCCATATAAGCTGCATGTATTAAAGATTTACCATCTTTGGGTACGCGTTTCTTGATTTTTTTTTTAATTTTTGTAACCAAATTATGAAATGTCTTAACACCAGCACCAGATTTGAGTTTCGCTTTCATAACTTTACTCACTACCCACGAACTAAGCTTTTCTCCTTTACTAGCATCTTTTGCTTTCATTCTTTGTTTGGCCATATTTAAAAGTTGTAAATCGGCTTTGTGACGATTAGACAAGTCTGTATAGTTTTCGTATGCAATGTCGTGATACATACATGCTTCGTCTAGCTTATTTACACCTCTATCACCACGCAGTAAACGTTTTGAAAGTTTTGTTCCAGGTCCGCAATAATTATAGCCGGGTAAGTGGAGTTCAAATGGCAAATGATTAATAACACTATTGAGTAGTCCACCACCTTGCATAGCTCATAGTATAATGAACAAAATATTATAATTAATAACTGTTATGTATATAATTTATTCCACTATTGCAGTCTTATCAATCCAACTATTCTCTTTATTACTTAAGCCCAACCATTTTACGAACAGTTTATTTCCTTTCCTTCGTAAAACTTTTTCTATCAAATAGACACCTGGACAAGATGATTTTTGAAGTTCGTGTTTGTAAAAGGTTCCTGATATAACTTGTTTGTGTTGATCTTCGATGTGATATGTTTCTGGTACAGTGTTATTGATACTTTTTATATTAAATAGTTCCGTTGACCAATTAGGTGTATAACCTTTCTCAAATAGTTGTTTGTATTTACTAATTCTAACTCTATCACCAATCATAAACTTGGGCTTATGTTTATAGGATACCGTTTTTATTGAGTTCTTAATATTATTTTTAACATCTGCTTCATTCAGTTTATTGACATCAACGGGTGCTAATTTAATAGTGCTATGTTTTGTGTTGTTATATGTCTTTACAACACTCTCCAAACCAAAATCTATCCATTTATAGTGCCCGCTGAGACTAAAGTACTTATACAATTTATTTTTAATAGTTCTGATAACACGTTCTACAATTGAAGCCTTTTTCGTTGAAAAAGTTGAGTAGTGATTAATATTATAGTTCTTTATAAGCTTTTGAAATGCTGAATTATAGAACTCGGTACCCAAATCAGTTTGGAGATGAGCTGGTATCCGATGGTTAGTCGATATCAATTTCTCGAATGCGTTAGAAACATCATGCTTATTTTTAGTTTTTAGTGGTTCTATCCAAACGTACTTTGAGAAGCAATCAATAACTATTAAAATATAATTATAACCTTTATTAAATCTTTTCAAGTTTTGCATGTCGATTAAATCAGCTTGCCACAAATCATCAATACCTTTTAAAATTACAGATCGACGAGGATAATTTTTTCGTGCAGCTTTATGTATTTCGTTAACAATTTGTTGTTTTGTCATTTTGAGGAACTTTCAAGCTTATGCTTTTGATCTAATACAAATTTAACTGCGTTTTCAACTATCTCATCAACTGCTTTCCGACTATAAAATTTGTTTTCCAAGTGAACCACTGCCTCAGATACTATTGTTTTTAAAGCTTTCTCCAAATGGATCTGAACATCGTTTAACATAGTATTTTGCAGTTTTTGTAAGTCGGTTATTAGTTTAGTTCTCAATTCATCTACATATGCTTTGTTTACTGCATCATCTGCATCTTCAGGAGGTTTGACCCCTGTTAGCTTCGATGTCTTCAAATCGTAATCACCATTTTCAGATTTGAGCAATGCATTATCATAAAATTCCAGCAATTCTGATATACGTAATCGCTTATGAATATAATGACCAAATTTGTCTAAATTCATATTTAAGATGTATTGTGTTGAACGGTGTACAATAAAATGATAGACATTTCTTATTAGTAAGTCTATTTAATGATTTTGCTTTCACGTAGTTCTTCAACGATAGATATTATTTCATTATCTAGTCCTGTGTTGCCAGCATCTCGAGAAGCAATTAATAACTTTAATCTATCAACCAATTCATTTGGATCATCCCAATATACAAAATCTGTGTTTTTTTTCCACATTTTTGTTAAAGGTAATCCTTTTCCTACTTTTGGTTCACAGTTTGGACTTTTACTTTGTTGATCGAAAAGAGGTTTAATAACTTGCATATATTTTTGTCCTTTATTACTTTTAATTGGTTTTCTTGAATCAAAATCTCTACGATGTGCATTTGTTACAAGTAACATCGACTTATAATTTTGCATGTCATAATCTGTAACAAAGCTCAGATCAACGTCTTTTTTTAAGAGCAACTGTCGCAAGCCAGGTGTGCATTTGTATTTGTGTCCGGCTACAGTAATAACGTCATCACCAATCGTTATACTAGAGAAACCTAACATTAACTTTCCACGTTCATTTCTTACACCAAATGGTACATCCGCTAATATTTCTGAAGATAATGACCAAGATGAAACATCATGATCTGGATTAGTATCGACTATTGACTCAAATGAAGAGTCAATATCGGCTTCTGATTCATCATTGGCATCATTCTGTAAGTCGTGGTTGGAAATTTGATCATGAAATTCTCCTTTTTCTTCATTTTTTGTTAGAACTGGTTGATTATTGGTGTTGGCTATTAAATTAAGAGATTCTGTAACAGGCTTAAAAACTGTATCAAGCACTTGTCTGTTATTTTCTTCAAAATCCTTCATGTTACGTATTTTTTTTCTTACAGCTTGTGTTGCATCTACAATTTGTTTTTTCAATGATTTTTCCATTATGTAAAATAGATGGTAATCCAATAAGAGTCGATTAAAGAATGACGAGAAACTAAAAGCAGTCTATTTAAATATTCAAATTTTATCTAATTCTACAAAAGTGTCAAACTTTTTTCTATAACACCCGTTGTTTTTAGGACAGTCTTTATTAATCACAACATAGTCATAAGGCTCTTTCCATATTTGAGAACACATGTTACGAAATTCCAACCACGTCATGTCAGTGTTAACATGTTCTTCATAAACATGTTTCAAATTAATTTCGTCTTGCTTAAAAAGCACAATTAAGTTAGCGTTATCTCTTATTAGTTGTTTAGGTATTTTGCTATAAGTTTGATTTAAATAAAAACTGTCAATCAATTTATGTCTTCCCATGGCAAAATAATCACGCATATTACTTTGATTTTCACATGCTACATCGTCAAAAATAATTACTGAATTAGGTTTTGCATCTGAAACATTCATAACGTCATCATTTGCCTGATATTTCTGAAAACTGACTCCTGGTACTCCTCGTAAAACCTTTTCTAAAAAAATGTACTTTGGTTGATATAGAGTTTTAGAATATACATAAACATTTTGAAATGTCAATCCATTTTCGTGCAAAAGGAGACCAATTAACAAATTGGTTTTTCCACAATTTGATGGTCCGCAAATGATGCAACGTACTGTATTCGGCAATAATTCTCCATGGCGTAACTTGATTTTGGGTAAATCATTACAGATTATACTAATCTGTAACGATTGTGCTTGTTTAATGAATTTCATGTTTGATGCAATGCTGACGGACTGATTATGAACAGATGTAATTATGACATTATGTATTTATAACCGATGGAACGGTAGTGTATTGAAAGTGTATTGAACAGCATTAAAATGTCGAACGTTGGCTTAGGTAAATGATTTTACGAATACTGATTTATAACTCTCAATCGCACATGTACGATTGAGAGTTCTAACTCACTTCGTTCGTAAATATTACAATATTAGTGAGTTAGAACTCTCAATCGTACATGTGCTATTGAGAGTTCTAGATCAGTAATATTGAGAGTTCAACGAACGAAGTGAGTTAGAACTCTCAATATTACTCTACTACTGGTACTGTCTGCAGCAGGTGATTTAGGTACACAATAATTACGCAGATGAAGCCTTCAAGGTACAGTCAGCGTCATAAGCAGATGATCATTTTTAGATTAAAAAGTTATAAATCTGCATTAAAATTAATGATGATTTAATCAAAACTGCAATTTTAGAATTTTAACACTTTCTATAAATTTGGTTAATATGATTGTTCTTTTTCAAATGTATTAATAACATCTAAAAATGCAATGAAAATAAAATAATATTTACATTAAAATTAAGTATTTAAATTCTAAAATTGCATTATGTTATTTATTTTTAGTAGGTAATTTAAATTATTATTTTTTTGTTTTTATTATCGTTAACAAAATACTACAAGTGTTACGAAAATGCATTTTTAATTGACGTTTTTTTTATATTCAATCAAAAATATACGTATGTAATTGCAAATAGCACGCAAGTTAACAATAAAAAAAAAAAATTAAAACGCTTAGCCACGTTGACCGCTTCTCATCAGGTGAGTCGTGCGCTCGTCTGCCAACTAAGTAGTATAAAAAAAAGAAAATGTAAATGTAATAAAAACGTAAAGAGTATTACGTACTGTGTTTTACAATCCTGGTACGTACGTAGAGTTGAGAGCCGCGCCAACTTTGACCTTGTGGGGCCAGACAGCACTTGTACAACAACTGCCGGTATTTTGTTCAAACTTTCATTAAAGTTCTTGAGAATATTCAATTACGAAGTACTGTAAGTTGACGGCCTCTGTGGCGTAGCGGTAGTGCATGCGACTGCTACGCAGGGGGCGTGGGTTCGATTCCCGCTCAGTGCAAATATTTGTATCCATAAATATATATATTTGCATTGGTCTGGGTGTCTCTATGTACCTATAATAAGTATGTATTTACAAAAAAAAAGTATATAAGTATGTTTATCAGCATTCTAGAACCCATAACACAAGCTAGTTAAACTAAGCTTATTTTGGGTCCAGGGAGCGATGTGTAGAATGTCGTGGAATATTTATTATTATTATTTTTTTAAATTCTATTTACTTCTGTACTATTATAAAATTGTAAACAAGCTGTATCTGTATAATGGAGATACTTAAAAATGTTGGGTTATGTTATATGAACGATTCTAAAAACAAAAGTAAAAAAAAAAACAGAAAACTTCAAATGGCGTAAATACTCCAACTTAGTTGGTGATTACATTTTTGAGCCGTTTGGGGTTGAGACGCTGAGGTCATGGGGTCTAAGTGCCCGCCTTGTCTACAAGGATTTGGCGAAGCGGCTGATCGACGCCACAGGTGACTCAAGGCTGGACTCTATCTTGCCCAAAGAATCAGAATTGCAATTCAGCGTGGCAATGCTGCCAGCCTTCTGGGCACATTACCAGTCAGCGATGATTTGGAGGAATTTTATGACGCCATGTAAATATTTATTTTGTTTAGTTTTTATTTTAATGTATATATCATTTAATTTCCACTGTATTTTTATCACAATAAAACTTCCCCTTTTGAAAACAAAAATATATTTCTAGAAGATCTTGTCTGTTTGTTTGTTGATGCAAAAACTACTGAACGTATTCAAAATCTCCCGCATGTTTAATTACAATTAATTAAGTGATAATAGTAGTGGGTTCGATCCCAGGTTCACTATGGCATACACCAATGACTTTTCGATGCTTTTCGAAGTTAAGTGTGTGTTTATCGCAGGTTTATTAGTGCCTCGGAGAGCACGTTAAGCCGTCGGTCCCGGTTGCCATACGAACATCTATGGCAGTCGTTACGGGTAGTTGGAGCCCTCAAAAGTCCAACCAGTCTAACTTGGAACTTCGATATCGCCATTGGTTGTGGAGGTCAGATGGTAGTCGCTCCACGTAAAATATCGAAGTTCAGCCGCATCACAGTTAGACTGGAAAGCCGACCCCAACTGGGTTGGGAAAAGGTTCAGAGAATGATGAGTAGTGGGTTAAAAGAACTAGCGTTTCTAATGTCTCATTTTAAAGAATTCTTCACTGAAATGAGAATAGAAACTAAAGCTGTCAGAATCAATATTCAAATAATTTATTGTCACTTTGTCCCAACTGTAATTGTACAAAGAGACACCGTTTTTGCTACGCCGTCAGCTACAGATCTCTACGGCGTAGCAATCGTAGCACTGAATCTACAAAAATAAAAATTACACAGAAGACATTTTAATATCATTACGGGTGCAGACAAGTAGGTGTGTTGCGGACACTACTGGGTGTTTTAAGTATACAAGTATCTTTTTTATACCACTTAGGCGATAAACCGACGGTGGGCGGGGCGGTCAAAATGTCCGCGACGCTCTCTCATTTGTACAATTATAAGGTTGCATTTGTACGCGCAATAGCTCATATCGTTTGTCAGACATACGCGGACTAAATGCGATCTAGTAATAATAATAATAGGAGTGCATCGCGGACATTTTGTCCGCCCCGCGCCTTCGTCTTCTTTTCGCCTAAGGTACAATTTTTAAATTAAAATAAATATTGAAATAGTTCAATAATTTATTAATTAAAAATTAGTCAAAATATTTTTTACAAATTTTAAAATTAATATTTTTAAAAATAAGTACAATATTATTAACATTTTTCATTCGAACTTTTACATTTGAATTCTTCGCAATTATCATCAACTTTTAAAGCCAAAGACTAAACTATAATCTAACTCATTTTAACAATTCAGTAGTTATGAGGGCACATAATGGATGGACATATATAACATACAAATAAAACACATAACTCTCTTTTTGCGTTCACCACAATAGGGTAAAAACTAATAGTAGCATATTAGTTTTTACTTTATTCAACTGACCTTTAAATTAAGTCATAACTATCAATTGAATGAGAGAACCCCGTAAACTTTGTTATCTGGGCAACTGACCCCATACAACGAATATAAATAAGACCGAACTGTCTTCAAACTTACCCAATTATAGTGTATTTGCAATATAGAGGCAATCTATACTTTAATATTGTAAAACTATTTGTTTGAATGTGCTAATCCCAGGAACTATAGTACAGGATCCCTGATCCATTATTGCTTCTGATTACTATCAAGTTAATTTTCCGTTAGTAGCTTTATTTTGATGAGACGCCCAATAATTTCTACGCGAGTCTCTATCGCGGTAGTTATAAACTTGTAGCTAGGATAAAATATGTCAATTTGATGATTCTACAATATTTATTTATTTATTTATTATATCTATTTACCAATTTATTGGTAGGAATTTATACACAATACGTTTCAAAACATGTATTTATTGAATCAGGCCCCTGTTTTACTTACAAAAATACCGTATGTTAAAGGAATCCGCAATTATATCGAAATGTTTCCTAACTTCTAAGGAATATATTAACCGTAGCAACTTCGGCTGAGTAATGACGTACAAGCCAAGCGCTACTTACTCAGCACTTTACATACCCACTCATTACTAAGCACTCAGGGGGGGTTAAGTAGATATTTTATAAGATTAAACAGTTACGTAATCAAGAAGAGCACTCCGATATACAGTCGGATAGAGGGAGGCGTCTTATAATGTTCTCAAATGAATCGCTTGTACAACAGATAGGTACCTACATTACTTTTCTGTTAAGTTAATATTATAAATGCGAAAGTAACTCTGTCTGTCTGTCTGTTACGCTTTCACGCCTGAGCCGCCGAACCGATTTTGATGAAATTTGGTATAGGAGTAGATTAGACCTCGAGAATGAATATAGGCTATGTTTGGTCGCGATAACCGACATCGCTAATCGACAGCGGAAGCTAGTTATTAATATTATAAATGCGAAAGTAACTCTGTCTGTCTGTCTGTTACGCTTTCACGCCTGAACCGCAGAACCAATTTTGATGAAATTTGGTATAGGGGTAGATTATATTAGACTTCAAAGTCAAAGTCAAAAAGTCAAAGTCAAAGTCAAAAATCATTTATTCTGTATAGACCATTTAAAGCGGCACTTACAAAACTCCGGCAAGAAACTCAGCGGGCTGTTTTTTTTTTTGGTCTATTTACAACAATTGCCTTAGTCTAGATACAATGTTATTTCGAGTAACATAGTTGAGTGAACAGTTCATTTCCAAGCTTCTTTATCATCTAAATAATCTTGAATTTTATAATAAGCTTTTTGGGAGAGTTTTCTTTTAACAACATTTTTAAATTTACTTACATGTAAATCTCTAATTTCGCTTGGGAGTTTGTTGAAAAAGCGTATACAGTTACCCCGAAAAGAATTACTGATTTTTTGGAGCCTACTATCACAGGCTACAAGATTGTTTTTGTGCCTGGTATTTATATTGTGCCTATCACAAAGTCTTGGAAATTGTGAAATATTTTTCCGCACATACATGAGATTTTCAAATACATATTGTGAGACTACAGTAAGAATGTCTATTTCTTTGAATTTTTCTCGGAGGGAGACTCTTGGGCCCAAGTTATAAATAGCACGCACAGCACGCCAGCTTCGAGACATAGGCTATGTTTGGTTGCGATAACCGACATCCACGCGGGCAAAAGCTTGTATTATCTAAAAACCTAGACTAGAATTTAAAAAATACTTTTCAGAAAACCGCAACCGTTTCAACAAAATGCGAGATAATCGTGGACAAATAAACATACGTACCATACCTATCTAGGTACGTAAAATTGTAAATAAGTTCTGTATTGGAGATATTTGAAAAATCACTTGAGTTAAAATGAACGGTCCTGAAAACAATTTTTTTTTTGGAATTTTGTTATTATGTCCGCGATGGCCACTAAAACTACTGTACAGATTTTAATACAGTTACTACTGTTAAAAAGGTCTTGGTCAGACTTAAAATCTGACGTATGTTTTACTGCAATTGGTCAAGTAGAGTCGGAGATATGACCAAAAAACGATTACCGAACCCCGCGCGCATGAAGCCGCGGCCATCATTAATAGCAATAGTTAGGTATCTATTTTCAAACCTAGATCTCGAATTGCAATGAGGTATAATTGTCCAATTTGTTTATCTTGATAATAAAGCCCTGTTTTCTAACCAAAGGGCTAAATAAGCCCTTCAACAAATACCTAAGCCAGCTAGTAATCACATTACAAAGCTTGTTACATTATATTCTAAATAGAATTTGCCAAGACAAACTAATTCCAACAACAAATATTCGTTTTAACATATTTCCCTTTACAGAGTAATGTACAGTCAGCAACATAATTATCTCGCTGAAAATCCAATTATAAACATTATGATAATATTTCACTGCTGCTTAACTGTGATATAATAATATAATAAAACATTTATTTTTATCATTACAACATAGTGTACATAATTAGTGTTGTCTTGATACTTAATAAAATAGTTACACTTATATCTATATCTTTATATTATAAAATTAATCCCTATTTCCCTTGGTCACGGCATCACGCGTGATTTGCTGGACCGATTTGGCTTAAAATTGATGGGAGGACTTAGAAATAGAAGACGGACATAATCATTAATCATTTATTCATAACATTTTTTACATTGGGTTGAAAGTCATATATAGAATACCTTTTTATCCTGCCACGAAGACGAATGCCACGGGTGAAGCCGCGGCGCACAACTAGTTGTTTATAATTCAGCAAAAGATGTGCATGAGGTATTAATAAATCCAGGGTGCGGGCCGGAACCTCCACGTGGTGCACCCGGGTAGCAGCAGCGCCTCCCACTCGCCACGGGAGACGCTTGCGGCCAATCCTTGGTGGGATAAATCTTTACTAAAAAGATCTTGGTTCGACTTAAAATCTGACATAATAACATAACATAAGCTCACGCCTATATCCCCGAAGGGGTAGGCAGAGGTGCTAGCACCCACATTTCGCCAGTTTATGTTTAGGTCCCAATGAAATAGGTGGCGAGCCTATTGCCATACTACTGATATACATATTAATGACATAATATGTCTGACATTCAGTTTTTTCTGTTCAAGTATCGACGGTGAATAAGATTTATGATGCTGACTGTACAGGAATGTTATGAGAACCTATCTTGTATTTTAAGGTAAAATGTGTGCTTTGGATAAATAGAGCTTGAAGACGCATTGAAATAAACATATTATTATTCAATTGTAAGTATATCTACATCAGGTAGGCCGTGTTCTTGTCTGCCACCTAAGTGGTATAAAAATAATCCCAGCCTTTTCTCACCGGGAGGCGAGCAGCGCCTCCCACTCGCCATGGGAGATGCTGCTGCCTGTGGCCAATCCGGCCGGGGTAGGAGTGGCCCTCTAGAGGGCTGCTCCGAGGCTCCCCACGTGTGCCTATGACTAGCAGAGGTCGCAGTGGAGAGCGAGCGGGGGGCGAGCTGATTGTCTGTGCGCCGACGGTTTGGTGACAGGACGGCTGCCTGTTACCCTACACCCCACCGTCGGCGAAGTGGCGCGATGCTCGCCCCACCTCACCCCTTTCGAGGGTCGAAGGGGCCATCTTAAAACCATAGATGGTGAGGCCATCTACGGTTTTAAGATGGCCTTTTTTTCCGTGCGTATGCGAGGGATATGCCTATTGGGTAACCTTACATCCCGGTAATCAAGACCCGAGACGGCATGCGGTTTGAGTCGGTTCGATCCCGACATAACTACTCCCGATGGCCGATGGGGGTAGTATCCATGGGGATTTCCGAACAGCTAAGTCCTTGTGGAATTGTTTGCTAATGTTGTAGGTAATGCCTAATATAAGAAGGGGTTAAGATTATATATTATTATGTTTGTCCAGTCTAATCTGTATACGAGAGTTAAACAAATTTGAACAACATTAACTGTTACTTTTACTTCAATTGAGTGAATATCTCATTTATTCACAGAGCTTAAACCTTCACAAAGACCGCACAATTATCACATTTCAACACACGCACAAAACATTTAATCAACTCGTTTGAGATTAACTTAATCCTAATCGATTTGATGATTCGATTGAATAGAATGTTTGTGAATATACCTACGTTTCAGTTCTCTGCCACTGTTCAGAGCGTTGAGATTGTTCAGTCTACATACTACTTATAAAAAATCGTGCCTTGTATCGATGTTGCAATCGTGATGTAGTAATTGGTTTTACGGCAATGCCGCTACTTACGGGTAGGGTCAGAGCGTTCAAGTTCAAGAAGGCTTACTACATTCTCCCCAGTAACAAAAAATTGTCAAAAAATTTGGCACAATGCTGCTAATAATTTTGTTGTTACATCTCTGAACTTAAAATTCTCTAAAATTTTCTAATTGCATCTGTTTCTTTCATTATCAGATAGAAAAGGACAGATGATTTACCCTTCAATTTTAGTCGACATCTACGAACATGCGACTTAACTTAGTACGCACCAACAAGGCGATGTCTTAATTTGACAGGTGTTCACTAAAATAAATCATCTGTCCTTTTCTGTCTGATAATAAAAGAAACAGATGCAGTTAGAAAATTTTAGAGAATTTTAAGTTTAGAGATGTAACAACAGAATTAGCAGCATGTGACGTATAAAATATTATAAAACTATCGCCTAACTGGTTGTTATTATCTATCTACATACACACATTCATATATTCACGCTTTGTTCCCTCCGGGGTAAGCAGTGACAACAGCCCGCCATCTGTTTTTGTCCTTCCAAAAAATCAATCGAAACCGGCGAGCTTGCATGAAAGGTTTAATGACAGGATGTTCGAGAAGTAGATGGTGGACGACAGCCTGCCATTTGCTTCTTTCTGCCTACCCCGAAAGGAAAAGGCCTGAGTGTATATATGTAAATATGTATGTATGTACTTATTTTTTTTTTATTCATGATAGGCTTACGTTTGACCTCAATCTCACCTGATGGCAAGTGAACGATGTGGTCTACGATGAATCACGCTTGCCTAGAAGGAACCTATTCACACGTGACTTGAAAACTCCCAGGTTATAGCTTTCCAGAAACACAGACTCAGGCAAGGAATAATTGTACGTTTCAATTTTTATAACTTATATGTTTTTCTTTCTCAGAAGACCGTAAGTTCAAATCAAATCAAATCAAATCAAATCAAAGTTCCGTCATTAAGTATTAGGTTAAATGAACATTCTTCTTAAATTATTCTTACGTTAACTCTACATTCTGAATACTTCAATATTGGCGTTGAAAATGACTGCAAACATAATTTTAGCAAGTAAATGAAGCATGAGTTTGAGTAATGATTAATGAATTATTGGCCGAGTTGCAAATCATTGTGACTTTTAAGTTTTTCCAACTGATACCTCCCTAATAATAAAACTGCGGCGTCACAACTAAACCATTTCACGTTTGATATACTTGCACATAGTATATAGCAAATCGATTGGGTGTCTGTTTACCGTATAAAAATTTACCGTATGTTTGGTTGTAATTGGTTAAGTAGAACCGTTATATATGACCAAAAACGAAGCGCGGGCGAAGCCACGGGAATCAGCTTGTATAAAAAGTAGCCTATATATTGCCCAAAACTATGAACTATAATCGTACCAACTTTGATCAAAATCTCTCCAGTAGTTTTTGATTTTAGCGTGAACAAAAATTTGGTGCGGTTAAACAGAGACACAGAGACAAAGACAAACAGACAAACAGACAAAAATTCTAAAAATCATTGTTTTGGCATCTATCATATTCATAAAGTCCCCTCATACCTAATATCTTTTCTCATTTATCTTCCATGTACAAACACCGATCAGTTACAGATTAATTATAGGTACTTATGTATAGATTACCATTTACGTTCTGATAATGATTAATAGGGAAATGTGGATAAACTGTTCGGAAACATCGCTCGCTGGCAACTATGTGAGAGTTATTAATAAGGGTATTTTGATGCGGTTTCGTTGTTCCACTGGGCTGCTAATGACTGGTTAGATGATAGTTGATTGATTACTGTCTTATCCACGTTGTGTTTGAAGGGTACGTAAGACTTGCTGGCTGACGTCTGATGTTATCAACCCGTTTTTGCTAAGATAACAAGTTGCGCTGAACTGAGATTATTTTATAAACTTACTAGCTTATGCCTGAGGCTCTGTTGAGAGAGCTGAGAGGGTTTAGATCTTAATCCACACACGCTGACCTTATGCGGGTTGGTGGATCGGACATGTCCTTAGAATTTCTTCTAGGACATGTGGGCTTCCTCACGATATTTTTCCTTCATCGTCAGCAGATGGTGAATCATGTGATTAGCACATACAAATTCCACAAAGTGAAATTCACATTGGTACTATCCGGTCGGATTCGAACTCGATGCCTGTGAGAAGAGGCCGCGTCCTTATCCATTCAGCTACCATCACTTTTAGTATTCATTGTTATCTCAAAGGTGTATAAAACGTATTTAGTAAATAAGAAAGTGTTTGATAGACAGTTCTGTCGGGCACCTGGAGTTGGCAAGTCGTATAAATTGACAGTGAGCTGGGCCCGCGACCGTTCCAGGTTTGAAATAATATTGAGAAACAGGTCGAGCGCGATATTCTTGCGATTTTGAAACAACATGAGAGTATTAAGTTCGTTAACAGGATAAGGGCTTTGAAATACAACATGTCTATCTGTAATTGCAACCTAAAAGTTTTTCCTTTTACTTTATGATGTAACTGGATAGTTACTTAATAACAACCACGGTATAGCCTAAGCTAGTAATCCTTCTTTTGCTGGGAATTCATCCCCACACGTTGCCGACATGCACCCGACTACGTGCGCACAATGAGGTATGAGTGGCATTTCATGCCATTGGAACCTGCGCTTTTTTGAATTCGGTTAATTAAACCGAATTGTAATTAAAATTTCAGCTGTAATGACACATGATATTTTGTTGAAAACATCCGCTAGGTACGTTTACATAACTCCGTTAATTAGCCCTCCCCCCTCCCTCGGGCACAGCGCTCGCGAGCTGATGATCGCTGATTGAGTTTCACATGTTACTGACACCGCCGAAAAGTATCGATGAAACAATGTGATAATGGAGGTTTTGGGAAAAATAATACAGAATTTCTTCAAATATATAAAAATATTTTCAACTAGTGAAATGGATTTTTATTTATTTCACTGAATTTTCCGCTTCCCATCAGGTGGGCCAAGTGCTTGACTGCCAGCTAAGTGATAGAAAACTAAACTGACATCGCCTGTTACATTTACGAGTAGGTACCAGTCCAGTTTCGCTCTTGACATATATTATTATTTCGCTCCTGTGGCACCATGTCTGTACCTAATAATATTGATATTATGCTTAAAGATAAGACATCAATCTGCCTTATTTGTTGACATTTATGATGGCTGCTCCACTCCCTTGGGCAGTAGCGTGATGTTATATATGTAGTCTATAACATCCAGATTCCTGTTGGTGCAAGGATTTTCAAAAGAGGTTCGTTCGCTCCGTGTGTAGGTAGTACTGCTATTTAAGGTGTTCAATTGGTTTAATAAGCGATGGTAGTTGAATGAATAAGGACGCGGCCTCTTCTCAGAGATATCAGATTCAAATCCGGCCGGACAGTACCAATATGAATTTCACTTTGTGGAATTTATATGTGCTAATCACAACATGATTTACCATCTGCTGACGGTGAAGGAAAAACATTGTGAGGAAACCCACATGTCCTAGAAGAAATTTCAAGGACATTTCTGATTCATCAATACGCATTAGGCCAGCGTGTGTGCATTAAGGTCTAAACCCTTTCAGCTCTCTCGTTAGATGAGAGGAGACCCATGCCTTATAGTGGGACATAAATGAGTTGCTATCAATCGGTATATTGCATTGTTTTCAAAAATGAAAATTTATTTACTTTAAGTTAGACCTCACCTTAAATTGAATTGAACCTTACAACCTTACAAACTAAATAATGGTACAGATGCCGGCACGTAAATTGGCCAGACGCGTCATTTGCGCAAAGGACGATTTATAGGTCCCCTTTGAGGTATGAGCTGGTCGCAAGAGACGCGGTTGCGCCGTCGCGGACATATGTCTCCGAGAGACGTCTTGTACCGAATCAACGTTCCGTTCGTTCGTACTTTGAATCATTTGATTGGTCAAAGTGCACGATGCGCGAACTTACCCCCACTTCTTCAAAACCTGGCCAAGTTACGTGGCCAAGGTGTAGTATTCAAACACAAATAAAACGCACTGTGTATTTGCGTTTCATGTTTGAAATCGCTTTACAACTTAACTAATACCTGAAACGTTTTCCAATCGAATGCGTAGCAATACCTTCAATATGCGGCATGTATCAGAGCCATTCAGATTTATTTGAGCATGTAGGAATGGCAGTGAATGGGCTGGAATTGGGCTAGTGGCAGCGAGTTACATTATGAAGTACTTTAATGGAACACGACATTTATTTATGTACTACTCGTAATATTTTAAAGCTGAAGAGTTTATTTAGTTGAACACGCTAACCTCAAGAAATACTGGTTCGAATCGAATAAATTTTTAGTGTTTGCTAGCCTATTTATCGAGAAAAGTTAAGCTTATATTCACAATCAGGCAATCAGTGCCACGAAACGCACTTATCCCGCAATGATAAACAGTTCATTTAAATTCAAATTAATGTATTTATGTATCACCATATTCAGCTGAACATACACCATGCAACATTTTAAAAAAAGATACTAAAATGTATTGAAATAAATTCAGTCTTAAGGCTGCGGTATACGCAACGGGTAATATCTCGGACAGAACGTGGACGTGACGTGCACGTAGCTGCCCCGTTGACAACGGGATTGTCGCGAACCGTGATAGTGATTTAAATTTAACGTGCTAGTGTTGTGAACAAGGAAAGGTGATTTTTTTATTATCAAGAATTGATATTTTACCCACCCCGCACGTGCCACGTTCCCGTCCCGTCCGTGTCTCCGTGACATTATATGCACTGCCTCATACCTACATTTTGTACGAAACGATATTTCCAAAACATCACGTCCCGTCCCGTCCCGTCCGTGTAAAAACCCGTCACGTACGCTTTAAACCTTACTATGAAAGGACCCAAAACCGTAAAATGTATTTAGTATATAATAAACGAAAAGCTCCTTGATATTTTTGATTCACTCCGAAACATACTGTATGGTCGTGATCGAAAGAACGAAATCCAAAGTGACTTCATTTCGTGGTAGGTACTTATGACATTTCCTTGGTTCGTATTTCATGCGGGCTCGCAATTGCGTATGTATGTTTCTTGGCAGCCCTACTAATCCGATCAAATTCTCTGATCATGTAGTATCAGCTTACGCCGTAAGCCAAAGCCAAAGTTGTTCTAATGAGAAGAACATAAAAAGTTAGCGAATGTTTCCTTAGATAATGATCTGAGGCCGCGTGCACCAACTTTGTGTGTGTTAAAGTTTCTACGAAATCTGTATCTCTTAGCATAAACATTTAGCTTGTATTCAGTAAAATTATGTTTTAAAAAACGTGTGATATCGAGTTTTCGAAACCTTATAATGCAGTAAAACGGGGTGAATAGAGATTAAGGGGTGAATAAAGATTAAGGGGTGAATAAGAATAAAATAGTCAGATAAATATTGCATTTATTTTATTACAAGTGAAACTATAATTTATTTCAATATAGTAATGAACAGAATCTTCAATTATCTGGTTAGATACCTACTTGACATTTAGTAAAAGATATTATTTAAGAAATTCTAATTACCATTTTATTTCTATTCACCCCTTATTCCCTATTCACCCGGGTATGAAAAAGCATTTGATGAGGTCGTCAAGCTGAGGGCCGCCACTGTGGCACTATCGGCGTATGTAGTGGTGACCCTCGGGCCTGAATCTTTACCTTTAGCTTACCATCAGGCGAGGTGAAGTCATGTTGACGTGCCTAACATAAAAATAATCTGTCATTTATCTGCATTTTTTGGTAATTTAAATTTTTCAAAAATACCTGACCCTGTTTCACACATAAGGTATCCATCTTCACTTAGGTAGTTATCTCCCCATGTAACTGACATTACTGTCATCCCGACGCATCACACGTCAGAACCGGACAAGCATCTGTTTCCTAACTTTTCTATGATTGACGCTTCTTCCAAACTACTTCTAATATACTTCATCCATTCTTGTTAACGACACTAATGACTCCACATGTTACTAATAATGGCGCGGAGTTGCTAACCTTTTTATTTTCTATCGGTTACACTTCGGGGAGTGTACGCTGGGGTTTCATAACCTGCTCCAAGCCCTTTCCATCACCAAACGACCAGGGCCTCAATTCTGCTAAAGGCAAACCACTGTAATACCACTGACACTCTATAAATGCTATATAATTGTAGACTATACCGTTATACAGTTAAAGTATAAAATCAAATTAAGAGAATTAATTTAACTTTTTCATTCGCTCTACAAAATATCATTTAACTTTAGACTTTAACCTGAAAACAATAAAGTCTACAATTTAAGGGCATTTTTTAGTGTGACAGTGGTATATCAGTGGTTTGTCTTTAGCAGAATCGTGGCCCAGACGTACGGCGATGCGCCATTGTTATATGGTGGACATTCCGCTCATACGAATTGCTTCAGCAATACGTTCATTATGCGTACAGCTAAGGAGTGGAATGCTCTGCCCGAGTCAGTGTTTCCGGAAAGCTATAACCTGGGAGTCTTTAAGTCAAGAGTGAATAGGTTGCTTCTAGGCAAGCGTGCTCCATAATCGACCAGATCATAACTTACCATCCGGTGAGATAGTGGTCAAACGCGAGCCTATTGACTATAAAAAAAAATATTTTCGTAAACGTTTCACTTGGGGGGCCGCGGGTATCGGATAGTATTTTAATAAAATTCTGCAACAATACCTACTCTCAATGGTATCCATTTATAGGTATTATAGAATAAGCTACCCCTGCAAAGCGAATCAACCCGCAGTTGAATAAAAATCTCAGCTCACTTGAATGATTTTAACCTATTATGTTCAGTTTTTAGGCCGTGGTCATACCGACAGCGTTTAGCGGTGGCAGAAAGTTTAAAGATGACGTGTCATTTGAGGAATTTGTGTAAAAGGAAAAGCATAATATATGGACAGTTATCCATGCGGATGAAATTGTTGGCACATCTGTTATAGGTACAGTTCGCGGCAAACGTCTATAATGATTTCATGAAAATGGTTCATTATACCTATTGTAATCAAAGTTTAAAGGTAGGTAGTTCAATAGACCCAACTAAGTAATTGAACATAATTAAATAATAAATAATAAATTAATATTCTACGACATTCTACACAGCGCCCTCTAGACCCAAAGTAAGCATAGTTTAACTAGCTTGTGTTATGGGTTCTAGAATGCTGATAAACATACTTATATACGTTTTTATTTTTGTAAATACTATATTTATATAATGTATACAAAATTCTACACAGCTCCCTCTAGACCCAAAGTAAGCATAGTTTAACTAGCTTGTGTTACGGGTTCTAGAATGCTGATAAACATCGGTACTTATATACTTTTTTATTTTTGTAAATACTGTATTTATATAATATATACAAAATGTAAAATTTTCATTAAAAACCAAAGTTACTTCGCTCAAAACTACTGTTCAAAATCTGAAAATGATCATAGACTTTTGCCGCTGACTGTACATATACCACGTAACTTCTAAAGTACTTGACCAATTTTGTTGTGGACACATCACATGATATAAGTATACCTATACTTTTAACAATCTTTACATTAAATTACATTTATAAAAAAATCCGTAACATTTTTTTATGATCTAATTCTTGTCTATTTTCTAAGTAATTTTTTATAGCTACGGTAACTTAGAATGTGTTAACGTGTTATTTCCGACTTTTCCTTTGTTCATATTCTGTCCGCTTGTAGTTTATCGCCAATTGCTGTCAGTGACACAAAAGCCTTCGGTGCCCACTTGAGTACGATGAACTAAAGTTAAAGTGATTTGGACAAAGGTATTCGTATTGTAATAGAAATCGTAGTCAGTGAATACTTCAGTTATCTGGCGCATTGTTGGCTCATCTTTGAGCTAGGCGTTACTCTCGACCCAAAATATCTGATTGTAAAATTATTCCCTCCTTCAAACACCCCTCCCAACTCCCCAACCTCCCCGTCCCCCTCCAGGGTTGGCAATGCGAGTGTGACACCCCTGATGTTGCACACGACCATAGGCTACGGTGACCGCTTACCATCAGGTGGGCCGTGTGCTTGTCTGCCACCTAAGTAGTTTCAAAAATCATTATCACTATCCCAGTGTTATATAATTTTGGTTGCACTTACCCTTTAAAGCCTCGAGTCCGGTCCCCTATTCTTTCTCCTACTGATGTGGCTTGTCTTGGCTTTTAAAAGGATCGAATTTACAGAGCATATTTTTTGGAAAAAAGATATTAAGCAATATTGGTAAGAATCCTCACGTATACCCCTCTTCCCCCCACTGGCCAGCGGCCGGGGAGGTTATGTCGGACTTGGACCGACTGAAAACGCACACCGCCGTCTCGGGTCTAAGGTTACCCAATAGGCGTAAACTTCGCTCCCCAGTTGACCCTGGGCCATCTACGGTCATCGTATAATCAGTACCTACCTCTCAATCACATCGCGCCGACGATTTCAAATAGGTCCACCTTTTTACTCGCCCTTACTCGCCTGGCACGAATAACCAAAATAATCACCTGTCTAAAACAACAAACCGTTTGTGTTTATTAAAGAGAATTTACTCGAAATCTATGAAAAATATAAACGTATAAAATCCCTTTTTTATACTACTTGGGTGGCAGACAAGCACACGGCCCACCTGATGGAAAGTGGTCACTGTGACCAATGGACGTGTGCAACATCAAGGTGTCAGAAGTTTAGGAGGGTTGGAGGAGGGGATTGGGTAATGAGAGGGGGGATTGTGAGCTTTGGCTACCGTACTCACAGGCGGGAACACAACACGATGGTTATTATGGCCGCGGTGTTCTGTAGGGTGGAGGTACTACTCCAGACGGACTGCTCAGTTCGGACGCGAGAATGATAACGTCGTGTCTTACCTCTTACTTTACCTTTAGATTACCATCAGGCGATGTGAAGTCATGATGACGTGCCCAATATTTAAAAGATCCAAAATATTTAAAACCATTATCTCTATCATCCCGAATTATATTTGGCACGGGACAGATTCAAAAATCGGTAGATAATCAACTAACTCAACGGATTCGTAAATGGACAGTTAACGAACTTTAAATTCTAATACAGAATACAAACTCAAATACAGAATACAAACACTCAAAAGCAATGTCCGATCATTTGTGCCAAGTACCAAGTGCCTGTTGCAAACATTGCCAGGGGCATTATTCTGTTTGACATTGATTTCTAATCACAGTCGAAACGTGAAAAGTCAGTCGATTTCAATAGGTTAACATAGAGGAAAGAACCGGTGTAAAACTAAACCAACCTAAATGTGTCGGCTAATACGAACGTGGATGGTTACGGTACGATTTGTCAAACAGAATAAGGGCCCTGAGCTCGACACTACTTATTTGTTCGCGATTACTTTACAAGCACACAACTTTGCCTGTTTGCTTATCTGTGCAGCAAACAGGCAAAGTTTCCCTACAGATACGCAGTATTCGAGGATGTCAACCTGTTTTCCTTATATTATAAAGCTGGAGAAGGAGAGTTTGTTTGTTTGGTTGAACGCGCATCAGAAATTACTGGAACGAATTGAAAAAATATTTTAGGGTTGGATAGTTAACCTATTTATGAAAGAAAATAAAATTGTACTTGTAGGTTGTTGTTAACATCACGCTACAATTGCGCTGGAATTGGAGCAGTAATCATTTAAATCAATCAATCGAATAAATTTCCTGAACTTATAAATTATCACTGACTGTAAGTTCTAAACTGTAAAATAAAATAGAACAAAAATAAAAATGAAATGACAATTCGAAGATTTAAAAATGAGGTCGTACGGGCTCCGAATTTTGAAATAGGGTCGTATGGGTCCTATTTTTAGGTGGGGTCGGAACTTGGAGGTCCTACGGGTACGTCGCCCCAATTTTACCTTGATTTCAGGTAACGGACAAGTGAAAGGAAATGAATGGAATTCTTGTCTGTTTGTTCGCGATGGGCGCAAAAACTACCGAATTTTAATAGGTCAGACTTAGAATCTACCGTATGTTTGATCGCAATTGGTTGAGTAGAACCAGAGATATGACCAAAAGCCACGATAACCGACATTTACTCAGGCAAAACCACGGCATCAGCTGGTAAAATAATAAATTGGTAATTTGAAAGGCTGTCAAGTCCGCCGGTATTCTAAGTAAAGACCATAAATATCTGCGATGAAGTTTCATTATGAAGTACAAATTAATTAAGAAGGCATTCCTGGATCCACCTGTACCAGAGGCTGTTGCCAGTAATTAATTGCCACAGGCAGGGGTGGGGTGCCAGTGTTAGCAGGTTCACTTTAGGACAGGGTGAGTCTTTGA
The DNA here is from genome assembly GCA_963576445.1 of Lithosia quadra. NCBI lineage: Eukaryota > Metazoa > Arthropoda > Insecta > Lepidoptera > Erebidae > Lithosia > Lithosia quadra. Next base: position 13,760,065 of record OY754892.1, read on the forward strand.
TGCCCGCTTGTGTCAAATGGAATGAGAGAATTTTTTTTCTGTGCAAGCTTAGGCTGTGGAATAACCTACCTGATATCGTTTTCCCTAGCGACTACAATTATGGGGTTCTTCAAAATTAGAAGGTTGTTGCAGGGTCCGCCAGCGCGAATGAGATGTCCTTTCGGAGTGGTGGTCCAACTACTTTGTCCAATAATTTGGACCATTTTCAACATAATCGCTTACAACATTATTAATTGTAACGGTTAAACAGTCAAATTATAATCAGTCGGACCACGGGTCAAAGATAAGGTACCATAGTCCAACTATTTTTTTCGTTGGACCACCACCCCTATTGGAGGCCCGTGGTCCCGTGGCATGGTGACTGCTTCCCATCAGGTGGGCCGCCGCGTACCTAAGTGTTATATTAAAAAAAAATGAAACGAAACGCATTAAAACCATAACGTCGGTAAATGTAGTGTAATTTGTGAATCACTTAAAGTAATGGCACATTTATCAGAACGAAACTCGCATTAAACACATCCGCTAATCCATTATTTGCTCCGTTTCCGTACGCCGGCAGTTCCGGGTCTCGATGTCAACCTAAAATATGTACCTATATACGAATCAAAAATATTCTGATTCGTATATAGATACATATTTTAGGAACATTTTTTTTCGTGTTGTGTTCCCGCCCCGGTAAGTATGGTAGCCAGAGCTCACTGTACCCCTCCTCCTCCCCGTCCCTTCCTTGCCTCGCCACCCTTTCCTACCCCCATCCATTCCCTTCACGGTCGGCAGCGCGTGGGTAATGCCCTTATATACCCACGCGCCTATATACGTCCTATACACGTCCATAGGCCACGGTGACCGCTTCCCATCAGGTGGGCCGTGTGCTTGTCTGCCACTTAGGTGGTATAAAAAATAAATTGATTCAGTATTGACTATGTATTGGTCTATAATTCTTTAAAAATTTAAAGGTTTACTCCATTAAAATTTAATAACAATTATAAACATTTGAAATTCTTAGTACTTTTTCAGAGGCACCATCTCCTTCGCCCGATCACTCCGAGTTTCTTTGAAGCTAACTTGACCCTGTCTTCGAGGTGACTACGGTACTGGACGTTGCTGGAGATATCGACACCGAGGATCTGTGGGAGATGGTGAGTGATGTGTGCGGAAATTGTGGCGCTACAATGAATGGGATTTTTAGCGGTACTTTATAGACTTGTGTCGTCTTAGTGGGATTAAATTGAACTAAGATTAGTCTTCCCTAATCGGCAATTCTTGTGATTGTCTAAATAATGGTTCAAAAAAGTTTCAAATGAACCTTAAATTTAGATTTTTTCATAAATTCCAATCATTCAACAGACAGACATTTAGGAGACAACACATAGACAGTTAGGAGAACGCTAGATGGCGCTAATCAGTAAACACGGCTTTCGTTATTGCTCCTCGAATATTTACTTTTAAAAATATTTATATCGATCTACGGAAAGTGTATAGTATTTAAAAGTGTTAATGAACTCATAAATAAACTGTGATAATGTTGGTGACGCATTAGATGTAAAAATAAACTAAATATTGTGATAAAAAAATTCTACATACATTTACAATTATTTTTCATAAACTCAGTGCTAAAAGTGAATTGTACACAAAAAACTTAACTGGGCGTATATAATATGTGCACAATTATATAACACAATAGACATCTGGTGAAATACGGGGGTTTTAAAGTGAAAATCAAACTTTTATTCAAAAACTAATCCGTTTTTTATTTGAAAATGGTTGTCGATAGTAACTCCACCTAGTGTTAATCAAGTGTACTATCAAGAACCACAGAACACTGAATCTGAGCACTACATCAACATCACAGTGCCAATAGTAGCTAGTAGCGACATCTAGTTGTAAACAGTCGTACTACTGCTGCGCCGCATACGGTATCAAGATTTGCCTGCTATTCGACAAGATACCGTGGTCCAGTGGTTAGGTACCTACTTGGCTTGGAAACCACAGTGTGGCGCGGGATCGATTCTCACATCTGCGTGTTTCTTTTTGAGATTTATCCATATTCTTACAACATTATATGTAAAAATGGCACCAACAGGTAAATCGCAAGAACATACTGGTGACCGTGATCGCAGGGTTGTGACGACAAAAAAAACTAAGCAGGTCTCAAGTAAAGATGTCAATATAACGCTACGGAAAAGGCAAGTCTCATCGAAAAGCCGTTCGCCTGTGGGCCAACAGTCACCAGTGGATAGTGCTCGTATTGACACGAGTGCTCAGTGTGAACCCGTGACCGCCTTCATCGCACTGACACCGGGTTCACAATTGTCAAATATTGAGAGCGACGCAGAGGGCGACTCCTTCGATGTGATTAATGCCTTGTCAAAGAGCGTTGATTATATCGAGGCCACTTCAACCGATGTAAATATAATAAATGACATGAAAGAGGCAATATCACAGCTTACTTGCCAACTAAATAGTACACAGAACGAGTTAGACAATAGTATTTTAGAAAAAAGTGACCTACATAATCAAATTGGCAAACTAATGACGGAAAACAAATTATTGAAATCTCTTTGTCATTCTTCTTCAATAGAAGGTAGGATATTGTCCAGTGCTAAGAAGAGTACTAGACATTCTATGGTAAATAGCCTACCTGTGACGCCACATTCTACGCCCACTGCAAGTTTAAATGTTCGGGAGGATCTAAAACTAACGTATCTGAAGCGTAAGATAGATCAACTTGAGGTATTAGTTAAGACTTACGAGAACGAGATCATGACACTCAATAAGCGGTTCGAGACTACACTAATACAGCCATCTACCACAACACACACGGAAACCGCAAACCTGCATGATATAAAAAGGAAAGTTATCATTGTTTCTGATGGGCAATGCAGTGGTATACGACACAGACTCCAATATCTACTGGGATCGGAATACTCAGTGATATCCTTTGTCAAGTCTGGCGCATGTATGAATAACGTATTACGTAGTTTAGGTAGTGAACTAAGCACTCTTACTAAGAACGATTACGTAATTGTCTTGGGAGGACGTTTTGACACCAATCCATATGACATTGAAATGAATCTACTGACATTTTTGGAATCTGCTATTAATACTAACATAGTTATAAGTGAGATACCTACTAACAGACATTTAAATGAATACAAATTAAATTACTTGTTAAGGTTTATTTGTGGAAAGTATGCAAATGCTACATATATGGATATGAGATACTCAATAGGTATACCCAATAAAAAAAGTCTTAGTGTAATGTTTTCGAGATGTGTTCTAAGTGAAATTCTCCGTATTGATTATCAACATAAATATAGAATATACAATGATAATATGAATAGTGCAATTGATAACAAAATATTTGCTGATAAATCTGTTCAGACCGACATAGAATATGAACACCTAATAAACACAACCACTAAGGCAAATAAAAACCAGGTGAATTGTTCTACCAGTGATGATTTTTTTCGTGTCTAAATACCTAACTATACTACACCAGAACATCGCAGGGTTAATTAATAAATCGGACACGTTAACAGTCCATCTGGAGGAATTATTAGATAAAAATAAATCTGTTGACGTTATATGTATCTCGGAACACTTTATAATGTCAGGGTATGAGGATCTATTATATATTCCAAATTACAGTCTTGGGGCCTGTTTCAGTCGAACAGATAAGAACAGGGGCGGGGTATGCATACTGGTTAAAACAGGCTACCTTTTTAGGGAATTAACAGAAATTAAGCAATTGGCAATATGTGAAAAGTTTGAATGTTGTGCAATTGAATTAATTGATTATAAAATTGTAATTTTATGTATCTACAGAATACCGGACATAAATAATTTGACCACATTTTTTGAACAATTAGAACAAACTTTATATATGATATGTAATAGGAATTTTGACAATATAATAATAGCCGGTGATTGGAATATCGACAATTTAAAAAATAAAAATGATATATTGGATCTGAGATGTCTTTTGGAAAGTTTTAATTTTACTCTAGCAATAAATCAAATTACAAGAGTACGAAGCGGAACTTGTATTGACAATTTTGCGCACAATTTTAAACAATCATGTAGAACGGAAGTGATAGAATTCGGCATGTCTGATCACACTGCTCAGCTGATACAGTGCCCTGTACCCCACAATTGTTTAATTAAATACTGGTGCGTAATACAAAGGAATTATGCTGAAGAAAATATGGTAAGATTTCGGGAATGTCTTGAAAATATATCATTTTCTGACGTTTGTTGCATTAATGACCCTAACGAAGCATTCAATCTATTCATAGAAAAATTCAAAACGTTTTATGATTTATGCTTTCCTTCCAGACTTATAAAAATACCAGTAATAAAGAGGCCTAAGTGGGTATCCCGTGGTATCAAACTCTGTAGCCGTAAAAAGAGACAGTTACTCTGGCAGTATAGACGTAAACCTACGAATAGGAATAAAATAAATTATATCAACTATACAAAGCGTTTCAAGAAAATTATAGGGTTGACCAAAAAGGCACAAAATAATAACTATATAAAAAAATCTCAAAATAAAACTAAAATGACATGGCAAATAATTCAGAAATCAAAATTTAATCTACCCAAAAATACATTTAATAAAATTACAATTGACAATATAACAATTACTCAACCAGACGTGATAGCAAATAAATTTAATGACTATTTCATCGATAAAATAGTGCCATTAACAAAGACAGATCACCAAGTCACTTCCAACATAAACTGTCCAAATAACTCAATGTTTATGCCACCATGTCTACCAATGGATATTCTGGATATTGTTAAAAATCTTAAGAACACTAATAGCGTGGGCAATGATGAAATATCGACAAAAGTAATAAAATTCACTGGTGATTTAATATGTAACCATTTGAGCCACATCTTAAATCTATGTATAATTCATGGCATATTCCCAGATCAACTAAAAATGTCAATTGTAAAGCCATTGTTCAAAAAAGAAAATAAAGAATTGATGCAAAATTATAGGCCAATAGCTCTTACCTCTGTCATATCAAAAATATTTGAGAAATTTATCTATAAGAACGTGTATTCCTATTTTGAAAGAAATAATATTCTATGCGACGAACAAATTGGATTCCGAAAAGGCAAGACTATAAATATGGCCATGTATAATTTTTTGAATATCATTATCAAAAATATGGATATAAGAAATCCAGTATCAGCCATATATTGCGATATGACACAGGCATTTGACTATGTGGATCATAAAATCTTACTTGCAAAGTTGGAGGCCTACGGTATCAGAGGAAATATCTTAAATTTACTGGAATCATATATTTCTAATAGAAAACAAAAAGTAATAATTACAAGAATTGATTCTGATACCAAAATTGAAAAAATATACATATCCGAAGAGCGTGCTCTTTCATTTGGGGTGCCACAGGGTAGTGTATTAGGACCTTTACTTTTTTTAATTTATATAAATGACTTTCCTAAGATAACTAACTATAATATGACACTTTTTGCCGACGATAGCACATTAGCAATAGAATGCAAAAAACCTGATCAACACGAATCAGAAATTAATAGCTCACTGGGTTCGATGATTGCATGGCTGAATAATAATAATTTAATAATCAATTTGACTAAAACAAAAATAATGCATTTTACTCAAAGGCAAGTGACATCCAATATAAATCTATACATATAATAAAATGATAGGAAAGTCAAAACTGTACATTGAATATTTTTTTAAAAGAATACTTGGGGTGTGATCTACAATCGATACCGAAGCCAAAAATATAGTTTTTAGAATTTTTGTCTGTTTGTCTGTTTGTCTGTTTGTCTGTTTGTCTGTTTGTCTGTATGTATGTCCGGGATAAACTCAAAAAGTACTGCATGGATTTACTTCAAATTTGGCAAGAATATTATTAGGAAGTCGGGTCAACACATAGGCTACTTATTATCACGCTCTCACCTACGGGGAACGAGCAGTGAACGTTTATATCTTCAACGCATTCTGTAACAACGTATAATCTAAAGACGCATATTTGAATGGTGTTATTATGTTAAACATGCTATAAGCTAGCTTCACACTATAAGTAACTTGACCGATTAATTATACAATACAAAACAAACTTAATTTTGCGGTTCAATCCGTAGACCCGATTACTGCACCAACCGCATATAATAAGTTTGTCGTAGGTTACGTCAATAAAACTGTAGAGAGGTAAATTCTGTACATTGAAATATTTACAAAATAACTATTCGGGGATGATTGGTGATCAATACCAATGGTAAAAATGCAATCAGTAATTTTTTTGTCTTTCTGTCTGTCTGTCTATCTGTGTACGCATAGATAAAACTACTGGAGGGATTTTGATCAAACTTGGTACTATTTATTATAGTTCAAACTTCTGAACAACATAATATCAACCCATTTATGTCCCCCTGCTGGGCACGGGTCTCCTCTACTATAACGACAGAGCTGAGAGGGTTTAGACCTTAATCCACACATGCTGGCCTAATGGGGTTTGGTGGATCGAACATGTCCTTAGAATTTTTTCTAGGACATGTGGGTTTCCTCACGATGTTTTTTATGTTATGTCGGACTTTTACCGACTAAAACCGCACGCCATCTAGGGTCTTCTGACGCCAGGGTTTAAGATGGCCCATAGAGCATTTCCCTCGCACCCCGACTTGACCCGGGCCATCTCCGGATTCGAGATGGCCCCCTCGGGCTTGGCATCCACAGTGTTACCGTCATGCCCCCGGTATAGAACGGGGGGGAGGGGCGCTTTCACGAGCCGCCGCCTCGGCCTGTTTCTGTTAGGGTGAAAGGCGGCTCCGACAGAGGTCGTTAGACCTCCGACGCCTTCGTCGCCGCCGTCCGGGAGAGCTCTGTGCAGCCTCTCCCGAACCCTTTCCGCCGCCTCTTACTAGAGCATCACTTGCTCGCAGAAGGAGGCGGCGGCCGACCACGCGTCCGCTCTTTACACCATCACTGCGATCAACACCAGCAGTGTGAGGACTGCTACCCCGAGGGCTGCCAGGAGGGCCTGTCTCGGCACCTCCCACGCCGGACACTTGACCAGCGTGTGCAGCCCTGAGCGTCGGCTCCTTCCGAATCAGACACAAGTGATCCCCGAAGCAATTACTTACCAGAGATCACCTGCGTCAGCCGGTACGAGGTGCCCCCGTGAGGCTTTCATGACGGGTCTTACCGCCGCTATAACGGCGTGCCCCGCGCTTGGTTTTTTTTTATAGTCGATAGGCTCGCGTTTGCCCAAGTCGGTCCTTCCACTCCACCACGGTATCCTGGCGGAGCTGGGCGTGGACGGCCTCGATTACTCGAAGCTCCGGGTCCAGTCCCCGCTCCCGCGCCACCTTTCGCCACCAATATAGGCATAACGCGCTGCGGCGCTCCCAATGTATGTACATACACCTGTTACGGCTATTCAGGGCCTCCGCCCAGATCGGGCACGCCGCCGTAAAGGGCCATGGACCGCACGATCCCCGCGTAGAGCTTCCTGCAGGAGTCATCCGGCCCCCTCATGTTGGGCAACAGCCGCGTCAGAACGTTGGCCCCCTTACACTCTGGCTTCAGAAGACCCTAGACGGCGTGCGGTTTTAGTCAGTAAGAGTCCGACATAACCTGCCCCGCTGGCCGCAGGGTAGGTATCCATAAGGATTTCCGCACGGAAAAAAAGGCTATTTCTTATATAAGCTAATACCCGCGACTCCGCCCGCGCGTCAAGGTTTAAGGTAGGTCATCATTTTTTGGTTATATCTCCAGTTCTACTTAGCCAATTACAACCAAACATAGGGTAAATTTTAAGTCTAAGCGTGAACTTCCTAATAAAAAAAACCTCATCAAAATACATTTAGTAGTTTTACGTCCATCGCGATTATCGGCTTTTGATGGGGTCTTTTTAATAGGAAGGTATTGGTTAGACGAGTGGAGTGAAGAGTAGAGTGGAGAGTGGAGAGTGGAGGAGTGAGTGGCGTGGAGAAGTTGTTTAATTAAAATAGACTTGGTGGCGATACCTACCTCCACGCGGGCGAAGCCGCGGGCGGAAGCTAGTATTAAATATAATGACAATTTAATTGACGAGTGTGAACATATTAAATTTTTAGGTATCATTATTGATCGACAACTTAACTGGAAAGCTCATATTGAAGCGCTACGTAAAAAAATCAGCAGTGCATCATATGCGCTGTACAAACTTGCACCAACAGTTGGTACGGATACACTGCTCATTGCATATCATGGCCTTGTAGCGTCCATATTAAGATACGGGGTAATATTCTGGGGTCACTCTACTGACAGAGGGATTGCATTTATGGCTCAGAAGAGATGCATAAGGGCAATGTTTGGTCTTAAACTCACAGACAGCTGTAGACCGTACTTCATCAGGCATGGGATACTGACACTACCGTCATTATATATTTTTGAAATGGCCTTATTTGTTAGGCAAAATGCTCATTTGTTTCCTCGTCTTTCGGATGGCGTCCAACGTAGCAGACGTGACAAAGACAGGCTACGCATACAGAGCGCCAAAACAGCACTCATGTGGAAGAGTATGTTTTGTTTGGCTCCTAAAATCTATAATAAAGTACCAAATGCACTAAAGGGTCTAACTTATAATTTATTTAGAAAAGAACTAAAGGACATATTGATCTCAAAATGTTATTATGACATTGATGATTTTTTAAATGATAAAGATGTTTGACATTTTAACCATATAAATTGAAATTGTAATTAATATGAATGTTATTGACAATATTTGAATTTGACTTAAACTTTGACATTGAATGATAATAGCATGGACAATTTTTATTTTTATTTTATAATTGTTTTTTTTTTTTTTGTGATAGTTATAATATTTGACATTAAAAGTACATTGTAATTTTTGACATGGTAATCTATATTAATAATCTCAATTGTGAATAACAGGCATAAAGCTAATAAATACAATTTAATTTAATGTTGACATTTTAACTATCACTATATAATTTGTACGCCACAAATGGCAGAATATGCTGAGCCACATCGCATGTAAATCATGTTATTATTATATCTGTGTAACAACCATATTCACAAATAAATATTATTATTATTATTATTATTATTATAGACGTATAATGAAGCGATCCTACAAACGTCCCTTTTTCCTTGAGATAACAAACCCAAAAAATAACACAATACGATACTAAGTGACTTGTCTTCCAGCATCAATACAAATGTTACTGATACGCAATTAACTGTGTTTCTAAGGTTAAACCGCACTGGGCGACGCTTCACGATAGCGGAGCGACGCGACAGTTAGCGACACTATTAGGTATATGTACCGCACTTAAACTGCAGCGCCGCGACAGTAATGTCAAATTTTGTCCGTCAGTCGTTTGACCATTTTTTTTATACCACGTAAGTAGGTAGACAAGCACACGGCCCACCTGATGGAAAGCGGTCACCGTGGCCTATGGACGTGTGCAACACTAAGGGTGTCACACACGCGCCTGAAGGGGAGGGTAGACAGCTAGGAAGGAGTTTAGTGAGCTCTGGCTACCCTACTTACCAGCGGGAACACGACACGATGGTTATTATAGCCGCGGTGTTCTGTAGGGCGGAGGCACTACCCCAATCTGACAGCTCATTTCGGACGGGAGATACCGTCGTGTCCCACCTCCTACAAAGATTTAGGTATGTACTGTACCGCACCAACGGCAGCGGTACTACGCGACGCGACACGGCGCGGCATATTTGATGAGTTGGTTATCTTGACGGCCTCTATGGCGTTGCGGTAGTATACGCGACTGCTACGCAGGGGGCGCGGGTTCGATTCCCGCTCAGTGCAAATATTTGTATTCATGAATATATCTATTTGCATTGGTCTGGGTGTTTGTATATATAATAAGTATGTATTTACAAAAAAAAAGTATATACCTAAGTATGTTTGTCAGCATTCTAGAACCCATAACACGAGCTAGTTAAACTAAGCTTACTTTGGGTCTAGATAGCGATGTGTAGAATGTCGTAGAATATTTATTTATTTATCTTTGACGCGCAGTGTCGCGTCGCGTAGTTCCGCTGCCGCGGCCCGGCGGGCTCAATGTGTATTGCGCTTAACTTATAACTTCATAAATAATTTCTTCCAAAGAATATTTTGTCGCTACATGTCGCGTCGCGCGTCGCTCCGCTGCCGTGAAGCGTCTCCAAGTGCGTTTTAACCTTAACTATAACAATATATTCGCCTCGTTATCCGACCTTTATAACTCCGGTATATAACACGTCACAAACATTTTACTCCATTTGCCGATCCCTAACGTTGGGCCGTATTCGAACCCGTCTCGATATCCGATATTATTACCTTATAATCAAATACCAGAGTTGTATTACTCCTTCGAGGGATTGTGTATCAGTTTAGGAATAAGAAAGCTATTTTGTGTGTCTTTCAATTCTTTTATGTTTTATACGAAAAGATATTTATGTGTGTCTTGTTATAAGTTCAAACGATCCATCTAATAATGTCACAAAATACGACATTTATGTGTCATGATGGTAAAGCATTTAATTGTTATATCAAAATTGTAGGAGGTAGGACACGACGGTATCTCCCGTCCAAAATGAGCTGTCCTACTGGGGTAGTACCTCCGCCCTACAGAACACCGCGGCCATAATAACCATCGTGTTGTGTTCCCGCCGGTAAGTAGGGTAGCCAGAGTTCACTGTACCCCTTCTCCTTCCATCCCTTTCTAATTTTTTAGAACATAACACTTCATAAACTCACGCCTACATCCCCGAAGGTAGGCAGAGGTGCTAGCACCCACATTTCGCCAGTTTATGTTTAGGTCCCAATCTAATAGGTGGCGAGCCTATTGCCATTAACCGGGCACTTATAAACCTGCGATAAACACACACATAACTTCGAAAAGCATCGAAAAGTCATTGGTGTGTGCCATGGTGAACCTAGGATCGAACCCGAGACCTCGTCTCAGCAGTTCATTACCCATACCACTAGGCTAATTTTTTATAATATCTTCAATATACAGACACAGTTAGTAACAATTTTTATTAATCAAGATGACTTCATCTTTTAACAAGTTCGTATGTATTCTTATTCAAAAAGCTTCTCAGCCCAAGAGAGATGGCGACAGCACAGAATCCCATATCGTTTGTTATAAAAATTCCCGTCACAACGGCTTTACATGAGTCACGATTTATTTATGAGCTGAGCGAAAATATAAATCGCCGATATTCACCCGAGAGATAAATGTATTATTCAATACAGTATTTACATTCGAGATAACGTTTCTGAACTCCCATTATATCGATAGCTGATAATATTCCTGTTTTTTATACTACTTAGGTGGCAGACAAGCATACGGCCCACCTGTTGGATAGCGGTCACCGTGGCCTATGGATGTGTGCAACACCAGGGGCGTCACACTCGTGCTGCCGACCCTGGCGAGGGAGGGAGGTTAGGTGGTTCGAGGGGGGATTAGTGGATGGGGGGGGGGGAATTGGTGAGCTCTGGCTACCCTACTCACCGCTTTTATTTATAGATTTCACTGAGTTTAATGTTTTTATACTGATCTGTTTCGTATGACATTCTAAAGAGTACTATTATCCCTGGAATCAGTTTCAATGGGTTCTGGGGTCAGAATTTTACTCAGGCGAAGCCGCGGGCAACAGTTTGTAAATATATAAAGCCAAGTATATTTCCAAATGTCAACATTTGTAAGTAGCTAAAGGTCAAGGGTTGCATTTACGCAGAATTTTTCAGCTTGATCTACGGCAAATTGAATTAGAGAAACATAACATAACATAAACTCACTATATCCCCGAAAGGTTAGGCAGAGGTGCTAGCACCACATTTCGCCAGTTTATGTTTAGGTCCCAATGTAATAGGTGGCGAGCCTATTGCCATTAACCGGGCACTTATAAACCCGCGATAAATACACACATAACTTCGAAAAGCATTGAAAAGTCATTGGTGTGTGCCGTGGTGAACCTGGGATCGAACCGCAGCCGACCCTGTAAAAACCTAATGCCCTTCTTGAAGAACCCCATATTGTAGTCACGTTACAACCAGCTGTAGTCGCGACTCCACCTGTTATGCTAGGCAAGCAATTCAGAACAAAGTATTTTATAAAATTTTTTAACCGTTAAAAGGAGGTTCTCAATTCGACCGTATTCTTATGTTTTTCCTCAGAACTTTCGATTGGAAGAACCGATTTTGATAATTCTTTTTATATTTGATAGCTGGCGCTTCCCGTGTACCTAATTGGTTCGAAATTGAACAATTTTTTTTTATACTACGTAGGTGGCAGACAAGCACATGGCCCACCTGATGGGAAGCGGTCACCGTGGCCTATGAACGTGTGCAACACTAAGGGTGTCACTCACGTGCTGCCTACCCTGAAGAGAAGGGGGGAGGGCTGGGATGGGGTGGGGAGGCTAGGAATGGATGGGAGGAGGAGGGGTACAGTGAGCTCTGGCTACCCTACTTACAATTCCATTACAAAGCTCCATCCATCCTTGTAATATTCACCTTGGTATTATTTTACCATAATTACTGCGGCAGACATTATTCACTTATAATATCAATGAAATTGGTAGCAGAACTAAACTATTAACACGTCATATCGGTCCTTTGTTTTTCGCAAATGAAGGGCTGTTCATCAGAACAGGGCCAGTTGGTCAACCGTCCGTCGAACTTCATGGCGCCACAGTTGAACTTCGCACGCGATGGAGCAAATACATTGTATAACTGGCTTAAGGGATCATCTGAAAAAAAAATTAGGGTCACTAACCTTGCAGTGTCTATAAATACAAAGTCTTATTCTGCTACGTAATCGTAATCTAAAGGAGGTAGAACACGACGGTATCTCCCGTCCGAAATGAGCTGTCCGACTGGGGTAGTACCTCCGCCCTACAGAACACCGCGACCATAATAACCATCGTGTTGAGCTCCCGCCGGTAAGTAGGGCAGCCAGAGCTCACTGTACCCTTCTTCCCCCTCCCCTTCCCAGCCTCCGCACCCCTTCCTAGCCCTCCCCCTTCAGGGTAGGCAGCGCGTATGTGACACTCTTAGTGTTGCACACGTCCATAGGCCACGTTGACCAATTGCCATCAGGTGGGCCGTGTGCTTGTCTGCTACCTACGTAGTATAAAAAAAATCGGAGGCCCCAGACTTAACTTCAGAGCAAAAATAAATAAAAATGGGAACTCACCGTGAACACTTCGCCAGTTATTATTGCCAGCTGAGTCTCGGAGCCCTATCCAAACGAAGGGCCAGCTCGAGCTCATAGGGAACACTGTGTACTTGACGATCCTTGCTTCGTAAGGATCATTAATGATGGCTAAGTATCCACCTTCGGCAGCACACGTCGAGTTCGCGTCATCCCATCTAGCTGTTTCATTGTGGACTTTATAACAGCTCCCCGTTCTGGAAAGTATGTACCCTGTAAATAATATTACTGAATGAAACCTTAGCAAATTAAGAAGAAAGCTATCTTCTCGATGCGTAGACACGTTGCTATTTTGGCAGTATTTTTTTACCTTCAGTTCCAGCTCTTCCAATGAATCCTAACCTTCTATTTCTATTTTCCTTATTTTTTTCTGTAATATCGTTTTTTCTATTTCTGCATACATTATTTATCTATTATATAGAGACAAGATCATCTAAATCTATTTAGAATCAAAGGGTCTAGTACTCGTATACCTTTTCTTTGCGGCACTATTAAAGGTTTAGAATTGTTAATCAATGTTTTCTCCTTCCTATAATAATTGCGGGTCCTTTAAGCGAGTCGTCTATAAAGCATCTGAATGGCCCTTTTAAGATTCCTTGTGATCAATAACTAGTATAAGATATTGTATCTCACGAAGGCGGATGAACAATTAAATAGTGAATAGGGTGAACCTGTGTCTTGTAAATACGCGTACATGTGTGTGCGAAAGTTCATTTCACGTCTAAAGAAATTCATGCAGCAGTTATTAGAACAATAATTGCATTGCAAGTAATTCATTTTTAAAGGCAATGTGTATTATGGGTATGTTTTACTACAATGACAGCTAAACTGCCTTCGTGAAATAGAATATCTATTAGTATAAAATAATAATATAATTTACCTTTTTATTACTAACAATGAACTTACCCGAGTCACCTGTATCCGTGGGTGTAGTCGGCGGTACACCCGTGGACGTCACGGTGTCTGCGGTTACCAGGACATAGATAGATTGTGCGTCTGTTGACGTTACATCTAAGGAGCATACAGTAAGGTAATTAAATTAATGAATTGACCCCACTAAGATCTTTAGAGCAGAAGCCAGCCCCACCTAATGGTACATTTGTTGATTACCTGTACTTTGACATAATACGCCATATAGTCAAGCAATATTAGAATTGTGTCACAGTTGGTTTACGATAACAATTGCCTAATCAGTGGTCAAAAGGTTATCATTATTAAATGAAATATAGTTCTATGATCTATTGAGAACTATGCTCACTAAAATTGACAATTGTGACGAAAATATCAATACTAAAAATTATTTAAATGGAGATTCATAATATATGGACCCTTATCAAGATCATCATCATTCTCTGAACCTTTTTTCTCAACTCAGTTGGGGTCGGCTTTCCAGTCTAACTGTGATGCGGCTGAACTTCGATTTTTTTTCGTGGAGCGAATGCCATCTGACCTCCACAACCATTGATCATTATGACCAATGGCGATATATTATCAAGATATTCATGGCAAAAACAAAAAACCAACTTCACCTGTTTACCGGTACACCTGCTGATCTGATTGATGGACGATGTTCTGGTATAAGCAGCCGCTTCTGCAAACGCCAGGATTTGGAAAATCAAGAGTTTGCACTTCATCTTTCATGAGGCCGTCAAGCTGAGGGCCACCATTATGTCACTGGCGGTGTATGTAATGGAGACCCCCTTCCTGAGACTTTAACTTTAACGTACCATCAGGCGAGATGAAGTCATATAGCAATAGCAAGCGGGAAAGATCTGTCATGATTATGCTATCCATACTTTTGCTTTTGCTTATCCATTATTTTGGGATGAGATAGGTTAGGTTAGGTTAGGTTAAGTTGGGATGAGTTGCCCCCCAAAGTCCCAAACTATAAATTGGAAATGGTGGACAATTTAGCTAATATTATATTATTTTCTATGTGTCTAAATATATATTATTGTCAATGAAAAACTTACCGGCGTTTATAAATATCTGGAGGGCAAGAGTGAATAAAGAGAACTTCTTCAAAGATGACATGGTGTTGATACAGATTACTCCAGCGTTGTACTGATTGGGTTACACTGGTGTAGGGCTATTAATACGAGCCAATAGCTCTGATAACGAAGTTTAACTGGTGTGATATTTACAACAGTGATAAACTCGCCTAAAATGATTACCGTGCGGTGAGGATTCCGTACAAATATTTATTTATTTATTTATTAAACCAATACATTGGTCTTACAGACTAGGTCCAATTTTACAATGTAGTATTATGACTATGTGCTTTAATAGTGCATTCGTTCCTTACTTTCTCCTTACTCCGAAAAACGAAAATATTCGTATCCGTTGACGTTTTGACCATTTAGCTACCCCGAAAGTGTTTCGTTTCGGATTTCGGATCCGTCTTCGATCGTTTGACATTGAGGTGGACTCCCAAAATACATTTGACGTTTTCGCTGTAGTTGTTTGACTAATAGTCCGTTTTCGTTCCATCCGAAACGTTCATGTTCGATTTTCAGAGTAAGGCCCCAGACAATGGATTGTCAGCTTTTGGAATTCCGCCAATGTACAACAAAAATATCAATTTTTTGTGACACCACATTCAAAATACGTGAGGGGCAAACTTTAAAATATGGAGTGATGAACAAGCTTAAATATCAAAATTATACTTTAGATTATTATGCTTATATATTAGCTGTTGCCCGCAGCTCCGCCCGGGTGAATTTCTGAACCGATGACCGACCGAATAGATGACCGATCTAGAGGTATAAAATATAACCTAGAACCTATTTACACTACTTTCAGACCTACCAAAAATATACGAACCAAAATTTCACAAGATTCTGTCAATAACCAAATTCCTAGTATTCCCGCTAACCCCTCTAATTGGTTACGGTCGGTGGTCACTGCCGATGAACTGATTGCTATAATAGTGATGTATTGAAGAATATTTATCATCATTCTAGAACCCATAAATCACAAGCTAATACCTACATAGTTTGGAACTAGATAGCACTGAGTAATTTGTCCTATATTTATCTTTCCTTAACAAGTTAAAACCTTCATTTTTAATTCCAATTAACCATAATTGGTGTACCTACCATAAACATTAGTAGCGAACTGAAATTCCAGCATCAACAGAAAATTATCCGAAACTGTGTGGAAAGTAAAATAGCGTAAGTCATAGCAATATAGACAATTTGAAACACAAACAGACTAGGCCGAGTTACTAACTGAGTTAGCCATCGTTAGAGGCTGGCTATTAGACGACAAACCTCGTGTTTTGTAAACTATCTGAGATAGACCTACTGATATTATTTGCTATAACTTATTTCATGAAACTTTTATACCCATTTTATTCTATACTAGCTTATGCTTGTAGCTCTGCTCGCCTGGATGTCTATGTACCACTACAAAATCTTTGACCACCTCTGTGGCGTAGCGGTAGTGCATGCGACCGAGGGGGCGCGGGTTCGATTCCCGCTCAGTGCAAATATTTGTATGCATGAATATGTCTATTTGCATTGGTATGGGTGTTTGTATGTATAATAAGTATGTATTTACAAAAAAAAGTATATAAGTAGGTATGTTTATCAGCATTCTAGAACCCACGAACACAAGCTAGTTAAACTATGCTTACTTTGGGTCTAGGGAGCGCTGTGTAGAATGTCGTTTAAATATTTTAATGCGTAAGATAAAATCTATCTGGACAGGCGCTTTCAAATAAAAAAAATCGCATAGAAATCCGTTTAGTAGTTTTGCGTCGGTCGTGCATAAATAAACAAACAGACAAGAATTTCAAGGAAGATATTCTTGTGTTCAGAATCGTTCATAGTTATTTAATGATCGACACAAACTTGGGTTACCTATGTTCATTAATTAAGTTTTTTTTTCTTTTTCATTTTTAATGATTATTTATTAAATAATAAAGTATTGTCTAAAAAATCTAATATACCTACGTTTTATTACATGAAAGCTATATAACCCGTATTTTCGTTACGTTGGTCGAAATTACTATTGTCACTAAGAGGCATGGTAATCTCGCCGGAAAATTTATAAAAATGATGGCGAGATTACCATTAAAGAAATTTTAAGTTGTAAACTCGCCGATGGTCGAGTTTTCAGCTTGGCGAGTTGACACATAAGCCTTTTTTTATTGGTATTAGGCTCACGTAAATGCAAAGGTTATTAAATGTACAGATACTGCACTACTTTACAATTTTATTATAATAGATAGAGTAAGTAAAAATTTATTTATCTAAATAAATAACCGTCATATTTCTTAAGTAAAAGTATTAATTATGAAAAATATCAGTCCACAGATGGGGCTTTGAACCAGAATTAACTTCAACTCCTAAGATCTAAAGCACCTACCGCATAATTAGGTTGATTACATTTTTTAATTACAGCAAAGCGCTATTTTATCCAATCTTAATTTTTGCCACAAAAAACATGATTAAAGCCCGAGATTAAATATCCATGGATTATTATAACTCGTTTATTAAAATTATGTTTTAGAGTTCCGTAACTGTAAAGGAAAAACCCGAACTGAAACCGCCTTTTTTTACCGTGCGGAAATCCTCATGGATACCTCCCCCGCAACCAGTGGGGGAGGTTATATCGGACTCTTACCGACTAAAACCGCACGCCGTCTAGGGTCTTCTGACGCCAGGGTGTGAGGTGGCCCATAGAGCATTTCCCTCGCACCTCGAGCTGAAACAGCCTAGTAAGTACTTCAAAGTTTGGATATAGGTTCTCTCAAGGCGCTATATTTTTTGGTGTGGAAATCCCCATGGATACCACCCCCATTGGCCATGGTTTTGTCGGATTCGAACCGACTAAAATCGCACGTCATCTTGTGTCTCAATTATCGGCAGCACGTGGGTCACGCCCTTGGTGTTGCATACGTCCATAGGCCACGGTGACCGCTTCCCTGCTTCCCGCTGCTTGTCTGCCACCTACGTGGTATAAAAAAGAAGGGGAGGGGGGGTTGGAGATGGGGTTTGGGGGGGGGAAGGTAATTTTGAACTCTGGCTACCCTATTTACTGCCGGGAACACAACACAATGGTTATTATGGCCGTGGGCATCTGTACGGCGGAGGTACTATCACAGACATTAGTAGGATAGTTTTATGTAATGAAAGTCACCTGAACTTATTAACGCTTTATTATATTCTTATCACGTAGGTACGTTCACCATAGCGCCTCCGAGAAAGTGCAAAATTCACCGCTACACTGAAAGGCAAGTAATATTACAATTATTATTATGATAATATCATTAATATCGCGAGAACAAACAACGTACGAAACCGTTCTATATAGTTGGTGTAGAGCCTTAAGTGACAAACAAATAAATACAGTGATAACACACATGAACAAAGTGTCTTCGCCTTAACAGAAACTATGGATACATTCTAATTTTTTTTGGTGAAATTCATTTTTTATAGTCAATAGGCTAGCTTGCAATATGAATAGGTAAATTATTATTAATTAAAAAAAAAACAAAGAAAATATACCTCAAAAAATCAGCGTGGTCAACGACCAATTAACTAAAAAAAAATTGCATACGTTCATAGGCCACGGTGACCGCTTCCCATCAGGTGGGCCGTGTGCATGTCTGCCACCTAAGTACCTAGTATAAAAAAAAGTACTTACCGATGATTTACAGGATAGACCCGCACACTAGAATCAAATAAATTGCGCTTAAATATATTTGCAATACTTATTAACAGTAAAAGAAAAAAACAATGTTTCGCCCCGGATCTACTATGGAACTCGGACACCACATACGGGACAACTGTGGAGACGGAATCAATTGGCCACCAACAGCGACAGAAAAAGCAGCAGAACACCCAGCGCTTGTAAGTGATTTACCCGTTTTACTTTGTGTGCCATGACCCTACTTTTTGTTCCCACAGGACAGCCCAGTAAAGGCATGTTGAATTGATATGCCCTCCACGTTATCAATGGTAAAATTGTTCTCCAACCGCATCGAGTCCATTTTTTGGTCCTTCGAGCCTAAACATATCTTTGTCTGTCTTCCTGTCTGTTTATTCGGGTAATCTCTAATGAAGCTGAACCGATTTTGACAGGATTTTAATTCAAGAAAAAAGGCTCCAGCAGCCTGTGACGTCATTTGACTTGTAAACTGAGCATATGTATATCCACTTTATATTTCTACTTACTGAGGAACGGCACTTGTCTCCAAAACACTGAAAATATGAAAAAGATAACTTACTAGCTGCGCACCCTGGCTTCGCCTAGGTACATAGCACCTTATCCGTAGACTTTTCATAAATTTTCTGTCATACAAACATTTTTCGAATAATAACAAACGCACAATAAAAAGAATTAGGTACCCAATTTGGTACAGTCGTTAAAATTTTTCAAATTCAAATTCAAATTATTTATTTCAGACGTTAGTCCATAAGTATAGTTAGTTACAAACAAAACTTATATGCTAGTGTTAGTAATTGACAATTATTTGCATGATGAGTGGAGCTTCACCCAGCGACAAATGTCATTATGCGCGAACATACATTTCGGTGATTAATTTTTATTTATATATAGAAGACTAGCTTGTGCCCGCGGCTCCACCCGCGTGTACGTAGGTCTTACAAAAAATGTGATAAATGAATAACCGCTCGACCGATTTTGTGCAAACTTCACATAAACCATCTTTTTTTTTTTATTAATTTTTATTATTAATTTTTTTTTTAAATTTAATTTATAATTAATATTAAAAAAAAAAACCATCTACTAAATAGTCCGAAAGCCCAAACATTAGATTTGAATAGATGAGCCCGTTATAGAGTTACAAAATTACAATGACAAGTCAGCATGAAGATATGGTCCAGGGCTCTAGGTGTTTAGGAGCAGATATATTATGCTAAATGTGACTATCATCATATTTTGTTCATTTTTAGACTCAATTTTTTTTTATACTACTTAGGTGGCAGACAAGCACACGGCCCACCTGATGGGAAGCGGTCACCGTGGCCTATGAAACAAATAAAGTTCAAAAAACAATTTTTTTGCTAAACATTAATTTACTTACATGTGCTTCACATCTAGTTCCATCACACTGTGTAAAGCATACAAAAATAATATAAAGCTATCTTTTTGAAAAGAATGAAAGTTAAAAATATTAAAATACGAAATGTTTCTCGCATTGGATATTGCGGCTCAAAATTATTCAGCTGTGTGCGTTTCTATTCCGCTAAGCACTTCGCAATATTCTTCTTATAATTATTTTTCCAGATACACTGTTCCACAAATATTCATTCGTTCAGCTTACATCTCAATAATCCCACCTTTTTCCAAATATTCATTACATCTGGACATTCCAGACAAACATATTAGAACTACTATATATAGCTGTACCTATATATAGTAGTTCTAATATGATAATTATATCTGGAATATATCTGCGGAGAATTTTTTTGAGAGAAAATATGACGCTAAAGTGATTCTTGTTTTAGAAATAAAAAAAGTTAGAGAAATAAAATTATAAAATAATATATAATTATACATAAAGACTGATTAACTAACTCATTGGTTGACTATCTAGTTATTTAGTCAGTCAGTCAGTCAGTTAGTTAGTCAGTCAGTCACTGAATGACTGATGAAATGATCTGAGACTTCTGAGAGTAAGAAATAATTAAATTAATGAATTAAATTACTACTCACCCGAGCTGTACAATTGTTTCCAAAGCACTAGAAATAAATGATATTCATGAAACAACGCTTTTAGTCGGCTGAGTGGTCGATTCGCACAAATTTGTTCGCACATTTTGTGCGAAACGACGCCAATAAACATGCGAAATAACGTGCCATGTATCTTCCGATATTTCCAGTGTAAGTATATCTAAAAAAGGGTTTCTGGTGCTCCATAAGTATTTATTTTAGATAAGTATTAAGTAGGTATCTGTATATAACAAAGTTAAACCTTATTACATACCAACTATAATAATATTATAGTTGGTATGTAATAGGTATAGGTATAGGTATAGATATAACAACAGAATTAACAGCATTGTAAAAAAAATATGCCTTAAGTTGTAGTGCTAACCAAAATTTTTAAAGTACTCAGTAAATAGTAATTAATTTCAGAAAATTAAAAGATTATTTTTAACCGAGTTCAAAGATCTTATACATTAAAGATAATAATTTATAATGCAAATATTATCTCACCTGAGCTAGACACAGCGTATCATGGCACTAGAACAATACATACAAACATACAAACAGTAGCATTCAGCCTGAGGGCCCATTCTCGTAATAAAACATGTTCAAAATTCAGTTCCGATCTCATCTTGATCTCACAAATCGTATGAGATATGAGGAGGTATGCATACAAAGGTACATTTCACACCACAATTTCGCCGATAACGTTGCTGGCTATCGCGTACATTAACGGGGCCGTTCTTACTACTGAGAATTCCCTAGCCGCAAAATCTAATATCTACTCCCAATACTGTAATACTGGGAGTATTACTCACTCACTCGCGAGTATTATTCACGGAATCAACCAGACAATTTGTCATCATTCTATTATTCAAACCCCTTTATTCCTGAGTAGCTCCTCCACTTCAAATACCATGACCACATAGAATCAGTTCACTTTCTGAGCAATTGAATACAAGTTTCTAAACTAAACTGCTATGATAGTAAATCTGAAAAGCATTTAACGTTTAAATGTTGTTATAAGTGAGATTTCATCCCGTCTGCTTTTGATCATCTATGTGAGAAAGAGATCACGCTATACAAATTCTATAAGTAGCATCCTTTCAACAATGTTACAGTAAGGAACAATGCCGTTTAGGTTGGTTCGTTTGTTTGTTTGGTTACATAGTTTTGCTTACATTATCTTCTCCCAAACTGTACGATAGTTTGTTTTAGTAGTTGCAGCAGTTAATGCTACTATAGTTATTACTTTTCCAATGTAACTGTACGGGCCAACCGTACCGTACAATTTCACATATTTAGCAATAAAATGTAGGGTATTCATTAGTACGCGTCAGTTACATTGCATATTATATCATTAGTTCACGTTCGCAACCCAATCACGGTCGACGCGTATCAGTATCATTTAATATCAATATAATTTAGTATTTGAGGTTAGGTTAGGTTCACCATGGCACACACCAATGACTTTTCGATGCTTTTCGAAGTTATGTGTCTATTTATCGCAGGTTTATAAGTGCCCGGTTAATGGCAATAGGCTCACCACCTATTACATTGGGACTTAAACATAAACTAGCGAAATGTGGGTGCTAGCACCTCTGCCTACCCCTTCGGGGATATAGGCGTGAGTTTATGTTATGTTAGTATTTAAGTATCAATCATAGCGAGTATCATTTACATCATATCAAGCATATCCTAGTTCTCTCAATTTTATTACTCCTTATCATTCGGTGTCCCGTGCAGTAACCAACAAGGAAAAAAAAAAGTCAATTTATGATTATTAAGGTACTTACATCACTAAAGCAGTTGTCGGTTAAATCCAGCTGAAAAACATAAACGTAGGTTGTTTTTTTTTAATAGCGTTTAGATGTTGTCTTTAATTGGTTTATTAATATCAATATTTGTTATCAAATTCAATGTTATTGCTAACATTTATTTATCTAAACCAAAATAGGTTTAATCTACATAGTCGGATGTGGCAGACATTTCATTTACTTAGCGATAAAAGTTCTTGCAAGCGGATATTAGATTTTGTGTCTTAACAACGTATAGAGCAAACAAAGGTTTGAGACATGTGTGTGTCTGAATAAGGGGATGAGACATGTGTCTAAAGACATGGTTAAACAAAAAAGAACAAAAAAGAAACCCGGTATCTGAGGACACGAGATGGCGTACGATTTTAGTCGGTTCGAGTCCGAAAAATCCTCCCCCCCCCCTCTATACGAGGGGTTGGTATCCATGTGGAATTCGTATGAAACAAAAAGCTAAGTAGACTTACCCCTGCCTTGCAGCCGTCACCTAAACACTGAAAATGAGATATCCATATTAAAAAGGCCAATATTGTTATTAAATTCTTTTAGGACATGCAGGTTTCCTTACGATGTTTTTCCTTCACCGTTAGCAGATGGTAAATCATGTGATTAGCACATATAAATTCCACAAAGTGAAATTCACATTAGTACTGTCTGGCCGGATTCGAACTCGATACCTCTGAGCAGAGGCCGTGATGATGGATATCGCGACATCGATGGACGTCAAAAGTACTGAACGGGTTTTGTTGCGGCTTTTTTTATTAGAAAGGTCTTGGTTAGACTAAAAGATCTTACGCATATTTGATCACAATCCGCTGATTAGAACTGGCGATATAGTAGAAAAAAAACGAGAAAATCGACGTCCACGCGGGCGGAACCGCGGGCAGCAGCTAGTACGTACTACTTATATATATTTTTATGCGTAAGATTTTGAGTCTAACCAAGACCTTTCTAATAAAGAAAACCGCATTAAAACCCGTTCAGTACTTTTTACTGACTGAATAGCATTAATTAAGTAAAACGCATGTGGCTTTTGAACCCCTACCTCACGTAGCCATGTCGCAGCCGTCACGTTCTTAGGTCTCTGAACTTTCATAAAGATAATTAATTGTTTTTGTTCAAGTCGTAGACTTTTGCTACCATTTATTTATCTACTACGATTTAAGCCGAGGCAGTTTCTGGTAATCAAAATATCTTCTGAGCGCCATCTCTACCACATAATCTACACCGTACAATGAAAAAGAAACTGTCTTTTTTCCTTAACACAGACTACCCTGGTAGTCTAGCTAGGAAAACAGCGATCCAATCAAATCTTTGTTCCATATTGTGGTAGAGAATTATTGTGAATTGTTTAGGGTGCAACAGTGTATAAAGACCGATGTAACTTTATGGAAATAAATATTATTATTATTCTCTTTATTTAACATATAAACATATAAATACATTTTCAAATATAATCTAATAAAAAAAAAATATAATGGCTAAATTTCGTATTTATCGTAACATCTTCTGTATCTACCCATCTTCGCAAATAAATGATTTGATTTGATTTGATTTGATTTGATTTGATTTGAAATTAAATTAAAATTATAAAATATATTATTATTATTATTATAATGGCTTCCCCATTCCTAATATCGATGATCACGATAAAAAAGCATATTTTTGATGAGGCCGTCAAGCTGAGAGCCACCATTGTGGCACTATCGGTTTTTGCAATGGTGACTCCCATTCCAGAGACTTTACCATCAGGCGTGGTGAAGTCATATTGACTTGACCGACATAAAAAAATTGCTTGACTTTAACGAGAGCGATTGCAGCCTAACCTCTCTAACCTCGAAAGAAAAGCCTGTGCCAGAATTGCCTTCGTTAATTTTATTTGCAGTTGTACCGGCTCCATGCAGCTATTATGAATATCTCTATGACCGGCTCGCAGGAGAGGCTGGTGTTAACTCCGAAGCTTATAATATCACTATTGCTATAACACAGCAATGAAATTTTCATGAATTCAAAGTCAAAGTCAAAGTCAAAAATCATTTATTCTGTATAGACCATTTAAGCGGCATCGGCACTCACAAAATGGCCAAAATCAAAAATATTTTAAACTAGACGCAAATGGAGCACCACGCACCGGTTCGAAACGCGGCCCAGGCCTGAGAAGACTCCGGCAAGAAACTCAGTGAGTTGTTTTTTTTGGTCTATTTACAATAATTTTATTAGTCTAGATACAGTTATAAGTTTGAGTAATTAGACTGTTTGTCCACCGCACGCATGTCACAAATAATGGCTGACGGGCGTGCGGTGGACAAACTGCCTTATTCTGGGTATAGTACGCATAAAATATCAGCTAAAATGAAAGAACAAACTGGTGGTACTCACCTTTGCATCACAGTTACCTGATGTAGGCTGCAAATGAGGACTTTAATGTAAAACTCCACCCAATCTCTCTATTGTGCCATGATATTATTATGTTGTATTCGTCTAGGATCTAAGCAATATACTTTAAATACGAAAACCTAATTAACGATAAGTTATGAATCAGATATCCACATACTATGTGCTGTGCTTATTATATCGTTCACTAGCTTCCGCCCGCGTGGAGGTTGGCATTGCCATCAAGTCATTTTATGGCAGATTTTTGCATACCTTGGTTTACATTATTGTAGTTTTAGTAGGGATCCCTATTTTTTTAAGTGAAATATATAGCCTATCTTACTCACAGATAACGTGGCTTTCTACTGGTAAAAGAATTTTCACAATCGGTTCAGTAGATCCAAAAATTACCCCCTACAATCTCACAATCTCATGAAGTTACAAAATCACAAACTTTAAATATTAGTCTAAAGAAACAGTTTGCCAAAAAATCATTATGCCAAAGTATATTAGCACAAAAAAGATTATTCATTTCTTAGTACTAAATACAGAGTTTAAAATGGCTTAGTTATGCCAAATTAATTTCTCAAATAACAGTTATTTGAGAAATTAATTTGGCATAACTAAACCATTTTAAACTAAGATTTGTGAGGGCGTAAAAGGCCAATGAATTGGCGATATCAATACCTGCTAATTAATTTAGGAGTTTTAGTGAGAACTGTATTTAAACACTCTAAGATTTCAACTAAGTAATAAAGTCAATATTGCTCAATTTAATTTGATATCTTAAGATATTGTGAGGAGCACTTGGCTGTTGAATTTTTCATTTAAAGCTTGTACAGCTTTAAATAAAATAAAATTAGCCTTTTCGTATTTTTAAATTAGTTTTGCGTGTACTTTTTAATATGAAGTATCTTACGATTAAAATTAACGTAACTATCACAATGATTTCAACACGTTGTCAAGTTTCATAATTAGTTCATTAGCAATGAGCAGGTTACCAGCAGACAGACAGATAGACAGAGTCACTTTTGCATTTATATTAATCAGTAGCTGGCGTGAATATCGGTTATCGACTACTTTTGGCCATAATATCTCCGGATCTACTTAATCAATTGCAATCAAACTACGACAGATTTTAAGTCTGACCAAGAGCTATCTAATAGAAAAATACAACACAAAATCCGCTCAGTAGATTTTGCGTCTATCACAAACATACAGACAGGAATTCTAAAATTGTTGTGTTTATAATCGTTCATAAAACATAACCCAAGATTTTTTTTAAACATCTATAATGCACAGAACCGCGGTATCCTAGTGGTTTGGGTAATGGACTGCTGAGACGAGGACTCGGGTTCGATCCCAGGTTCACCATGGCACACACCAATGACTTTTCGATGCTTTTTGAAGTTATGTGTGTATTTATCGCAGGTTTATTAGTGCCTCGGGGAGCACGTTAAGCCGTCGGTCCCGGTTGCCATACAAACATCTATGGCAATCGTTACGGGTAGTTGGAGCCCACAAAAGTCCAACCAGTCTAACTTGGAACTTCGATATCGCCATTGGTCATAATGACCATTGGTTGTGGAGGTCAGATGGCAGTCGCTCCACGGAAAATATCGAAGTTCAGCCGCATCACAGTTAGACTGGAAAGCCGACCCCAACTGAGTTGGGAAAAAGGTTCAGAGAATGATGATGTACAGACACAGCTCACAAACTTATAATAGTAAGTCTAAAGTAGTAAGTACGAAATATGATGAAATACGTACTTCAATGGTGAATACCAACACTGTAAAACAGTAAATGAGTAGCAACATTGTTTGCCACTGAGCCACTGGGTACTCTCGTACTGATTGTGTGCGCGAGCGATGATTCGCTTGAATTCGATATGGACGAGCGTCTATTTGTGATAGGCAGGGAGGCAGTGGCATGAATGGTATAGGTAGTTTTTTTAAATTATTTTTTTATAAAAACGCAAGAAAAATTTAAGTAATTGACGACCTATGTGGTGTAGTGGTAGAGCGTTTGATTGCTAGAAGGTCGTGGATTCGATGCCTGCTTATTGCAAATATTAACAACAAAAGCAGGATCTAAATATGTTTATCCTCAGTTTAGAAGACGAATAATTATCACTCTCAATTATCAGAATTATCTATGGTAATTATATTTCCAAACACCTATTTATAAGATAAAAATTGTCACACACATCTGTAATTTGCTATAATATGTCCATAAATATGAATAATACGTAGATACATCAGCTACACCATAACGCCTAGATTTTTAACATGACTCATTGTTTTAACTCTCATGTTGTAAGAAGATAGTGGAAGAAAGTTATTTGAATAAATAAATAAAAATAAGTAGCATATATATGTGCCACTGCCTCCCTGACTATAGTACAAGCATGTCGTATTCATTTCATTACAGTTTGTAGCTAGATAACACGCTATATGAACATTTTCTCCTAAACCGCCCCCTCCTCCATCTAAGAACTAACCGCGAACTATTTTTTTATGTCACTTTGGTGGCAGGCAAGCACACGGCCCACCTGATGGAAAGTGTTCACCGTGACCTATAGATGTGTGCAACACCCGACCCTAGAAGAGAGGGAGGGAGGTTGAGCTCTGTCTACCCTACAATATATCCTAACGAAATCTGAGTAACATAAAACCTAAGAATATCGCAGAGATTATAAGCCTAGACTAGCCATTTAACCTTTGAAAATTCGCTGTTTCTATATTTACACAGAATAAAACAGACGAAGCCTCACATTTAGTATGTGAAAAGAAAAGACAAACTATAAATCACTTTTATTATGTTGACTGATAGAAAATTAATTCTAAGACTGCGAAGCCCGTAAACAAACAAAAATAATCCTCCTATTTTCGGAGATCAAGTCAAATATAACTTAATATTTTTTAAGCAAATAAATAGAGAGAAAACTCAAAGAGACCATCTAATTCAATTAGAGTCTTGCCTATTTTCTCACTTGGATATAGAAGAAAATAGAATAGAATAGAAATAAACTTTATCGTTTTTTTTTATACCACGTAGGTGGCAGACAAGCACACGGCCCACCTGATGGTAAGCGGTCACCGTTGCTTATGAACGTGTACAACACTAAGGTTGTCATACACGCGCTGCCTACCCTGAAGGGAACGGGGGGGGCTAGAGAGGGGTGGGAGGGACGAGGGGTACCGTGAGCTCTGGCTGCACCAAAAAAAACTAACTAACTGTATTATGTTTCTACAACAATCTCCTAATTGAAATATTAGAAATCTATTCATAAACAAATGTAAAAGTTTAATTGAATTGAAACTACCAAAGTGCTTATCATAAAACTCAGAATATTTTGTTGATAAACAGGCTTCAAACATAATTGCTTATTGTTTACTTCACTAGTCTACAAAAAAAATATTGAAATTAGATTGAGAAAAACATGTTTTATAAATAGATTACAAAAAACCTGCTAAGCTTCTCGCTAGAGCTTTTTGTGCCCGGAAATTGTGACATAACCACCCCGGATGGCCGACTAACCTTACACCACAATAATTAAGACCCGAGACGGCGAGCGGTTTTAGTCAGTTCGATTTCGACATAAACACCCCCGATGGGCGACGGATGATATTTAGTGCGATGAAGTGACTGCACCCCGCCCGATGGTAAGCTGAGGTGGAGTCCAAAAAGTGGTCACCATTCCCAAAGGATGCCCTTAGAATGGTGATCTCTACCCAAACGGCCTTGACAGATGTTTTATCACGCCCCGCTTATAGAACCCGGGATTATAAGAGGAAGGGAATACGTGCGAGGGTAAAGCATTCCACTTCTTTATCGTACGACAAAGAAAGGAATCACCAAACCGCTTGGTTCGCGATGGTATGGACTGCACCGTATGTGGATGACACCTAAGTCCTGCGCGTCCAATCAGTGAGGATTTCCACACGATAATGATGTTTTTTTTTTAAAAAAAACGTAGGTGGTAGACAAGCACACGACTCACCGGATGGGAAGCGGTCACCGTGGCCTATGGACGTGTTTTGTTTTTTTTTTTTTATTCATGATAGGCTTACGTTTGACCTCAATCTCACCTGATGGTAAGTGACGATGTGGTCTACGATGAATCACGCTTGCCTAGAAGGAACCTATTCACTCGGGACTTGAAAACTACCCCTATGGACGTCTGTCTAGGAGGTAGGACACGACGGTATCTCCTGTCCGAAATGAGCTATCCGACAGGGGGCCGTGTGCTTGTGTGCCACCTAAGTGGTATAAAAAAATGTGTAGTCAAACTATTGTTATTCAAAATTGAGACCGTGTCGAAATATATTACTGACGATATTGAGAATGACATGTTAGTAAAGGGTAGTTTCGTATAAATTTGATCTTGATATCACACCTAATTAGCAAGGACATCGGCATGATATATACAAGGGAATATGATACGTATAACACAAAATAGATTCATTTACGATGAACATGAACACGGGCAACTTCATTACGAATTGTATCGTGCGTGAGTGACGATAATATGATTACCAGAGTGGAACCACGAGGTTTGTTTCTTATTTAGCACTAAGCCTTTTATTTTATCGTTTGCTCGCTTGCTATGATAAAATAGGAACTATTCTTTGTAGCCCTATTATTGTCACGAACAGACAAACCGACAAACAGACAAGAATTCCAAAAAAATATATTTTTGGATTCAGTATCGTTCATGATGTAACATATTCTTCTTCAACTTAGCGTTAATACCAGTCGTATCCAAAACTTTCACCTCGGAGTCTGTGGTCCGCTTTACCAGTCTTAACTGCGGATTTGGCTGAACCTCGATATTTTCCGTAAAGCGACTGCCATCTGACCTTCACCTTCATGATGTAACATATATTATATTTATTTAAATTTTGAATTTATCTCCAATAGACACAGCTACTTCATCATTTTATAATAGTCAAATAGACACTTCTTTTTTATCACAGTTCTGAGTAGGTTGAAGAAATGGCAATGTAGACTGGAGAGTGTAAGTAGGCTTGAAAATCATTAGAGCCAAAACTGAGTTTAAGTTCTCTGATTTCAGCAGTCTCAATTCTAGTCTACACCCATGGTGCTAGATGCACCAATACTAGTCCTCAGTACCATAACATAACATAACATAAACTCACGCCTATATCCCCGAAGGGGTAGGCAGAGGTGCTAGCACCCACATTTCGCCAGTTTATGTTTAGGTCCCAATGTAATAGGTGGCGAGCCTATTGCCATTAACCGGACACTTATAAACCTGCGATAAATACACACATGACTTCGAAAAGTCATTGGTGTGTGCCATGGTGAACCTGGGATCGAACCCGAGACCTCGTCTCAGCAGTCCATTACCCAAACCATTAGGCTACCGCGGTTCCTCAGTACCTCGACTCTTTTATCCAGGTCGAAGTGGAAATTGATAGTGCAGTGAAGCACAGAATTGACACCCGATGGCTGTAATTGCAAAATGGTCTAGTGACCATAATATTCTTAGCACAATCAGAGTAGTTGCGCCGATCATGAACGTCACTAAGGCCAATACTATACTAAAAGCGAACTCCGTGAACATACCCACTGAAAATCGGAGACCTCGTGGCCCTACGATGTGGATGAAACCGTGTGAACCGTTTAGTGTTACTAATCCTGATTGAATAACTGACGCGACAGACAAACATGTAATTTATTATGGCATAGCTACCGTTTTATTGTTTAGTTTTGATTGGTTTTCATAATACAGCCATTTTTTTCTATCTATATTCATAAAAATGAATCGCAAAATGTGTTAGTAAGCGCATAATTCAACAACGCTTGGATCAATTTGGACAATTATTTTTGTTAAATGTTCGATGAAGCCCAAGGATGGTTTTTACGGCGAGAAAAAATCGAATAATTGCCGGGAAAACCCTAAAAACAGCTATTTTCTTTTTCCCATACAAACGTTTTCCAACAAAAATGTAGATACAATTTGAACTTTAATGCCATTCAATGAAGTACATATTACAGTAGAAACACTTACTGTTGTCTAAGCACACCTAGTTACATTAGGTGTATTCCTAAAGAGTCAATATGCATTTTATTACCGCTGCATAAAGTTCAAATTCAATCAATTCAGTCAATCAATTAAGAAGTATAGGAAAAAAAACTGCCACATTCCAAAACTTTTTTATTTATTTATTTATTTATTGTAATTTTTTTACTGAACGAAGTCTGTTGGGTCCGCTAGTTACCTATAAAATTATAAATGTCGGTAGGTACATGGGAGATATTAAAAGAAACTTTTGTTATGTTATGTGAACAATTCTGAACACGAAATATTTTTTGAAATCCTTGTCTGTTCATTTGTTTGCGATGGACTCAAAAACTACTGAACGGATTTTGATGTGGTTTTATAGAATCAAAATCCGTTTCACTTTACTTAAAATCCCGTCAACATTAATACAATGACTGTATCGGAATTTTCGAAAACATTCGGAATATCGGATAAAATACAATATAATATCGGATATTTTCAGAAAATCAAAAATTAAAAATAAATATTGTTGGCTTGATGATGGCAATGACATCTATGTATTACCTGGTAGGTACTCCACCAGGTGACATATATTAGGTATATCACTTTCAATCCACTTTCACGTTGCATACTACACTCCACTTTACGTGTACTAATTGAAATTCTCCTTCACAGAGATTGCAGACTGAGCTCCCTATTCATTCAAGTTCGTAGAACTCATTACTGTAGCTATATCGCTTCGTGCACCTATTGGCAAGTCCTATTGTCTGCTACAACTATAGTCTATGTAGGTGCTAAGCCACACTGTACAAGGCAACACTGCATTACGGAGAACACAGTATCTGAATATTGTGGTTAGTAATAACTAGCTATGCACGCGGCACCGCCCGCGTGGATTTAGATTTTTAAGGTTGGTCAAACGCACCCACTCGCCACGGAAGACGCTGCTGCCTGCGGCAAATCCGCCCGAGGTGGAAGTGGCCCTCTAGAAGGCTGCTCCGAGGCTCTCCACGTGTCCCTCTGAATATCAGAGGGCACAGTGGGAAGAAAGCGGGGCGCCGACGGTAGAGTGACAGGACGGCCAACTGTCACCCTACACACCACCATTGGCGAAGTGGCGCGATGCTCGCCCCACTCCCCTTTCCGGGGGCAAGGGGGCCGTCTTAAATCTGTAGATGGCCTAGGGTCAGCCGGGGTGCGAGGGATATTTATAGGTAACCTTACACCCTGGTAATTAAGACCCGAGACGGCGTGTAGTTTTAGTCGGTTCGATCCTGACATAACCCCCGATGGCTGACGGGGGTGGTATCCATGGGGATTTCTGCACGATAAAAAATGTTGATCAAACGCGGGCCTAACGGTTATATAAAAAAATATTTTTTGTTATATGTGTCGTACATACCTGCAATGATTGATTTAAAACCTGTTATAATTACTTCGCATCACCTCCTTTCAAATAAAAATAGAATCATCAATATCGGTTCACCCAGTTAAAAATTCCAAGCCAATAACAAACATAAAAAAGTACAGTTGAATTGAGAACCTTCTCTTTATTTGAAGTCGGTTAAATTAAAAATATCTTCACATTAAATAAAGTTCGCAGCAAAATCACTTTTTTGGTATAATCATAGATTCCATAACGAGATTAAATTAATCAAACGTATTACTGGGAGCTTTCAGTTGTGAACAAATTATGTATTAATCCTATTATAGAAATATGATGTACGCCTTTTCAAAGTTATCCATTTAATTAAATGAAATTAGTGGCAAATTAATAGTTAGTAATACGAAATACAAACTTATATTTCGTAAAAGTTTTAACGCAATATTATATTTATAGTTAGTAGAATAAAATTACGTGTTGGATTCAATGGAATTTTGAGAAAAATAGTAGATACCTACACTGACATTTCCTAACAATATTTTGATCGTAAAAAGACAACATCCAGGACCGGATTCGAACCCGATGGAATACTTTGTACCATAAGCTTTAACCAACTGAGTTACTATGTAAAAATGCGAAATAATCTGTACAAAATATTTTCAAGGCTTGAAAATAACTCGGCCGGGGTGGAAGTGGCCCTCTAGAGGGTTGCTCTAGAGTTCTAGAGGCTCTCCACGTGTCTCTCTGACTAGCAGAGGTCACAGTAAGGAGAAGGCGAGGAGCGGGCTGATTCTCCGCGCGTGGATGGTTGGGTGACAGACGCCCGCCTGTCATCCTACACCCCACCGTCAGCGAGGTGGAGTGATACTCGCCCCACTTCCCTTTCGGAGGGTCGAGGGGGCCATCTTAAAACCGTAGATGGCCCAGGGTCAGCTGCGGTGCGAGGAATATGTCCAAGTAACCTTACACCCCGGTAATTAAGACCCGAGACGGCGTGCGGTTTTAGTCGCTTCGATCCCGACATAACCACCCCCGATGGCCGACGAGGGTGGTATCCATGGGAATTACCGTACGATAAAAAAAAGGCTGAAAAAAGCTTCTACATAAAACAGTAAGTAATTATTTCTAATAAACATTCCATTTCCTATGTGTATTTTCAATTTCGGTTAACTGTTTTAATGGTTGTAAAACCGTACTCTGAATTCAATTTAATGTTTATAAATACGATTTTCAAATATCGAAAAACTGTAAAATCCGACCATAAGCGATAAACCGAAAATGTACGTAGCGCCCGAACCAATAACCCACCTTTCTATTCGATAGGATAACTGTTTATAACCTATTCAACAACATGATATGGTTTGAAACTAACTGGTGTAAACAATCTTCAATTTTATCACACAGTGATAAGGTTCCGAATGCCATACGAGGGACGGTGCTAACTTTGACTTAATGAGTCGTATAAAAGATTATTTTTTATTTTAAGCCGGCTGAACACATTGAGCCAATTTATCTAATTCTAAAGGTAGTTTTTTTTACGCATAGATCGATAAAGATAGATTATTTGATATATTATTATATACTAGACACTGATAGACTGTTTAATTAACTGGCCTATATGTGACCAACCAACCTATTATAATAGACCATAAAAAGCAATTTTTAGGGTAAAACTACCTTTTACTTCTTATCGATCACTTACTTTTCTTTTAATGCCCTCTCATTTTCTTCCTCCGCGTTCAAAACCTCTTGTCCCAATAATAAATGTGTTTAAATCAGCTTATATTAATCTATTTACAGAAGGCTTTTCCTAATTCTCTTGCTTCCGCTTCCGCTTCTTGCTTCTGCTACTACCTTACTCTCAGATAGAAAAGATAGGCAGTAAAAAGAAAAAAAAACGCTCAGTTTATTTATTTATTTCCTATGCTTCATACAATCAATTTATGAGTTTACGCATGAAATATTCACGTATAAATTAGATTTATAAACATTGGTATATGTATTTACACGTAATTATATAAATTAAAATGTTATTTAGATGACTAGACAGTATAGTAAGTTAGAAAGTAGCAGCCACAGAAAAGATACGAAGAAATAGTTATGTTGTAACTATTTCTATAACATTGTATACCTAATCTGATTTATTAAAAATGGCAGGTTAAAAGCATTTCAAGCCCGCCGGCTTGCGTGAATGAAAAGGAAAGACGGAACGGGCAGAAGTAGATGACGGGCTGTAGATAAGAAAACAGGGCCCGTAGCCAAGTGGCAAAAGTCTAAATCGCAAACGATCGCTAAGGAAACGTATAGATTAGGTCGACCAATCACATCCAAGCTCGTCGCCGGTGTAAGATGCGCGCGTCGTCGCGGGGGAATCACGAGCTGGAGTGTGATTGGTCGACCTAATCTATTCGTTTTCTAAGCGATCGTTTGCGATTTAGACTTTTTCCATTTGTCTACGGAGGCAGGTGTGAGAAAAACAAAAAGTCGAACATCTTTATATAGCAAAGTTAATTTACGTAGTGTCAATAATAAACAATATTGCATAAATTTATATTTAGGGTTAATGATGGATGAATTGGATAAGCTAAATTTATAATCATTTTACTAGTTGGGGTAGAGATTACAAAATCTATAGGTAGCTTGTGAGAAACCGCTCATGAAATAGGTAGCCATAAAAATAAAAAATATCCATGAACACTTATGATAGGCAAGTCTTTAATAGTTGATAATGTTAATAGACGAAAAATATTTGATAAAAAATTATATCCTATCTGGTTATCAAATGGCTGAAGATCGGTTTTCATCGGTTCTTTTTCAATTATGTATAAGCATTTAAAGTATGGTTATGTGATTCTTATGGAGGTGACAATATTTCCATTATGTACTATGTCCGTTCTGTGATTTCAACGACATTGAGATGTTAAAGTTAAACCTACATAGTTTTATCTGTATAAAATAAAAGTACAGATAGTATAAAAATGTTTCCTTGAGTGTAATAGACTAAGTACAGATGGCTAAGTCAACAGTTGAACTCAGCACACGTAATATTATTTTTACTAATAAGTATATTTACTACTCGTTCGCGCTAAGTTTGCCGCTGTCAACTGTCACGCGTTTAGCGTTGTCTTACTCACTCAGTTCTAGTTCCTGTGAAAAAACGCTATACTGACTTCATTTGACAGCGGCAAAGTTAGCGCGAACGGGTAGTACTGTTTTATTGGGATACCAATGAAGATTAATTAATATCTTAACAACTTAAAAAGATGATTTTGTACCTATATACCTATAAGTTATTGAAGGCATAACTTCAATAAGTTATGTATACAAAATTATCTTTTTAAACAGTTTTATTTACTCGACCTGTTTGTTTGGGTCAAATCTAGTAATTGAAATTTGAGCCCCTTACAGTTGTCTGATTGGTCTGATATTTGGCAGAAGTCTTTAGTTCTGATGACAATACAATTTAAAACTGTTTAACTTAAAAAATATTTTTTCGTAATTTATATTATTTAAGTTCACGATTGTACCTTCGTGTTTCACATGTTCAAACCTTCCAAAGTTTTTTTTTTCAAACCTCAAATGCTTCATCTATCGGTTCATGTACAGGTACATGCTGGACTCTTACGCACAAAACATTTTGGCAGTACGTTTAACGTGCGTAGGTACTTACTGCTAAAGAGTGGAATGCCCTGCCTTAGTCTGTATTTGCGGTAAGCTATAATCTCTTCAAGTCTAGAGTGAACAGGTTACTTCTAGACAAGCGTGCTCCACCGTCGACCACATCATCACTTACCAACAGGTGAGATTGTGGTCAAACGCGAACCTATTACCAATAAAAAAATTCAAATCATTACATTTCATTCCATCAATAATTTTTATTTTGATTCTTTCGATAGAATTTGACAAACTTATTAAATTATGACTTGACCCAAATAAATATAAGTTGATTAGAACTTTTAGCACAGTCATGCCCATAAATATATATTCATAACCTAAAGTCATACAATAGTTATTCATGACACATACAACAGCATATTTTGCATGTCATAAACCAAAATATAACATACAGTTTCTTTGAATTAAAATCAATGACCTAAGTAAAATATTGACACACATTTCAGTAAGTATATCTATTTTACTGTATTATATAATATATATTACTGGTAGGTATATTGGTTATTCATGGTATAAGTTATGTTACATATAACTCCCGCTCCAGTTGGGTTGGATTGAGGCAACGCTGCTATTTTTTCTAGAAGGATGCGGAGTGGGTTATAGGACCTAACCTAACTAAAGGGTTATTTAGATTATTTCTTTTGTTTATTTTGAGTAAAGAGCGACCTAGGCGTACGTATATTAATCAGATTCAGAACGTTTTAGAGAGAGGCCAGGTCAAGAGTACCCGCAACAGACGTGCATGTAATGAAAGTTAAAGAAGCGAGTGGCGTATGCCAAGATCGTAACAATTGGAAAGATGTTGTCTCTGCCTACCCCAATGGGAAAAAGGTGTGATTTGTATAATAATATTTATGTACGTATGCATTTTCTGTCATATTGTATAATGACAATAAATAAATTTTAGATGAACTAATTTTATAAGATTCGGATAAAATAATATCAGTCAAAAAAATAGCGAGAAGACTTGGCAAGATATAAAGACAGATTTTTTTATAGTTCGTAGTAGTAGCATTAATATATAATATGTTTGTTTTTATTATACGTAAATACGGCCGTGGTCACAGGCTGACTGCCAGCCTGTGACCACGGCCGGTGTAACCTGGTCGAAACGTCAGGCATCCAAAGGTATGTATATACCTTTAACGTGTATCGCGTTAATTCCCGTTTACGTATAATAGTTATGGAACGCGAAAGTTTAAAAGTTAATGTTTGTTTTTTTTTTCCTTTAGAAAAGGAAGTATAAGGATTTACATACATTTTTTTACTATCAATAAAATATAATAGTTATCTTTAGACTTTACTTAAAAATATTCATAACCCAACAATTTTAATGACGGTTGCGTTATTAAAACATCATTTATTTATCATCTATCTGTGTAAAAATATCGTTATATCTGTGTTCGATGTCAGTTTCCTAAGTGACGTCATTATTATCAAGCTTATAGTTATTATAGATGAGTTGTTTAGCTTCATTATTGTTGCACAGATTGGAGCTGACACTATTCTTGCCATTAATGAGTATACTGTTCATTTTCTTGGGCGTCTCCTGCATCCACTTGTCACTGCAAAGGCTCGTGGTCTCAGTTCCATAGTAGCTGCACCGTCTAGATCTTCGATCTAGCCTAAAATATCACAATTGAAATTTTAATGAGATGTCGAGCGTTGCAGGGGCCTCAGGATTCTGTCATCCTACACCCCACCGTCAGCGAGGTGGAGCGACGCTCACCCCCAACCCCTCTTTCGGGGGTCGAGGGGGCCATATTAAACCCGTAGATTGCTCAGGGTCAGCTGGGGTGCGAGGGATATGCCTATTAGGTAACCTTACACCTCGGTAATTAAGACCCGAGACGGCATGCGGTTTTAGTCGGTTCGATCCCAACATAACCACCCCCGATGGCCAACGGGAGTGGTATCCATGGGGATTTCCGAACGAAAAAAAAAATGGATATTCAGTAAAATTATTTTTCTTAAACGTTTAGTTTCTTAAAACTCTTACAGATTCTGATGATTTGATAACCTTACAAAAATGTTAGTAAGTTTTGCTAAGACTTTTTTTTTTAGTTTTTATTTTCGTTTTTCCAAATCATCGAATTGAATTCACGCTTCTTGAAAACGTTACTGAATCCAGTCCTTGTGCAGTTTTTATCATTATGGATCACGGATTGAAATATACAGGGTGGGAACGTTTCGAAGTTGATGCTTTCTACCTCCTAGCAAATACCTGTACTTGGAGTTAAACCAGTTGCTGGACTTTTTAGGGCTCCAACTACCCGTAACGACTGCCATAGATGTTCGTACAGTAACCGGGATTGCCCTAACTACTATAAATGTCATATACCTGTTCCTCCTATCCTGTATCTCGGAGCGGACCCTGACGAGGTGGCCCCCCTCTGAGGTGTGGTTCACCGTCGTCTCCCTCACGCTGGATTGTTCGTGATATCGGCTCTTCTTCAGTTTTACTTTACCGCAGCACAGGGTTTCTGTGAATGCGATCCTGTACCTGTGGGAATCACATGACAAAATTTAGTCTCTCTGGAAGGACAGTCTAAGCGAACGCCGGACACCGGATAACCCGATAACCGGATACCGGATACCGGAACCGGATTCCGGATAACCGGAATATTTTGTAGTGTTTCAACCCCTTCATCCATATTCGTAACTGAAATTTCGTAACCAGTTACAAGAAAATAATTATTTTTCGCGGTTCGGTAACTAGTTACGAGAGAAGAATTTTATTATTATTCTACTTTGGTAACTAAACTCACCTAAGCAGTGTTACAAGAGCAGATTTTACTAACGCTGTTTAGTAACTAGTTGCGAAAAAATAATTATTATTCCTCATTTTTATAACTTTCTGTTAGTTACGAACGTAGAAATTAGTAAATTAGGTGAGTTTAGTTACCAAAGCAGAATAATAATTCTTCTCTCATAACTAGTTACCAAACCGCGAAAAATAATTATTTTCTTGCAACTGGTTACGAGATTACAGTTACGAATATGCATGAAGGGGTTTCAACGTAAAGAAGTAACCGGTTTGTTAGACGCTCGAATGATTTGTAACTACCATCATCATGTGCCTACCCTGCACCTAGCATTTCGTACGGTACTCACGGCAAAAGTTGTAAGTTTTCGTTGTAACAATATTATATTTTATGTATAAGTCAGTATAAGTACAAAAGTACACTCACACCCAAGATAAGGCAATATAGGTTTTATGGAGTGTACCTTGTACATATTACTGTTGTTGTTCTTCTTCATCAACCTAGCGTTAATCCTAGTCGCATCCAAAGCTTTTCCATCGGAGTCTGGGGTCCGCTTTACCAGTCTTAACTGCGGATTTGGGTGGACCTCGATATTTTCCGTGAAGAGACTGCCATCTGACCTTCACAACCCAATGGTGACATTAGGCGATATCGAATCATTACAGCTATACCGTATTGATGTTGGAGTTTTTAGGGCTCCAACTATCCGTAACGACTGCCATAGATGTTTGTATGGCAACCGGGACCGACGGCTTAACGTGCTCTCCGAGGCACGACCAGACCAATGCAAATACCCATATTCATGCATACAAATATTTTCACTGAGCGGGGATCGAACCCGCGCCTTCTACGCAGCGTATTACTGTTATATAAATTAAAAAAGAGGGATGTAGAAAAACTGAGTTCGTAAAAAATGTGTTCCAACTATCCGTTACCCAGTCCCAGTAATAACCCAGCCCTCACTTAGCTACGAGTCCCTCTTTGCCTCATTTACTTATTTAGCTATTGTACATGATTAAAGCGGTCTGTTCCTCACCTGTGACTCATGACATTGTACAATATCGGGTTGACAGTAGCAGAGATGTAGTAGAAAGCCCCGGCGACGTAGAACAGGTACTCGTTGATAGCGTGGTAGTGCGGAGACGAGGTCCCGTAGATGAAGAACAGGCGCTGGAAGTGGAAGGGGGCCCAGCACACGAAGAAGGCCACCACCACAGCAGCTGGAGAATGGAAAACATGGTTAAACCTGACCCATAGGGGGTAACTCAGCGGGTGCGGGCCGGAACCTCCACGTGGTGCACCCGGGCAACGGAGGCGAGCACCGCCTCCCACTCGCCACGGGAGACGCTGCTGCCTGCGACCAATCCGGCCGGGGTGGGAGTGGCCCTCTAGAGGGCTGCTTCGAGGCTCTCCACATGTCCCTCTGACTAGCAGAGGGCACAGTGGGGAGCGAGTGGGAGGCGAGCTGATTGTCTGCGCGCCAAAGGTTGGGTGACAGGACGGCCGCCTGTCACCCTACACCCCACCGTGCGTCGGCGAAGTGGCCCGGTAGCCGCTTCTCGTGACCCACGAGAACCAGTTCCTGGGATAAAAAGTAACCTATATGTTATTCCCGACTACAATCTATCTCTGTAGTTAGGTAGTTGGAGCCCACAAAAGTCCAACCAGTCTAACTTGGAACTTCGATTGCCATTGGTCATAATGACCATTGGTTGTTGAGGTCAGATGGTAGTCGCTCCACGGAAAATATCGAAGTTCAGCCGCATCACAGTTAGACTGGAAAGCCGACCCCAACTGTGTTGGGAAAAAGGTTCAGAGAATGATGAATCTATCTCTGTATCAGTGAGATCCAATCAGCCGTTGCATGAAACAGGAACAAACATATATCCATACATTCTTACAGACTGCCGCGTTTATAATATTATATATAATATATACATATAAATCTCGTGTCACAATGTTTGTCCTCAATGGACTCCTAAACCACTTAACCGATTATAATAAAATTCGCACACCATGTGCAGTTCGATCCAACTTGAGAGATAGGATAGTTTTTGAAACGGATTTCGACATCCACGCGGGCGGAGCCGCGGGCAACAGCTAGTAATATTATAAGTAGGATAATAATATCAGAAAGACTACGAATGCATAGATAGTGTTTGAATGTGAAAAGAATATTGAACGGTAGAAAAATTACCGGTTGAATGTGGACAATATTCGGTGCAATAATATAACGAGATGCATTCAATTATAAATAATTTCAAGGAGGTAGGACACGACGGTATCTCCCGTCCAAAATGAGCAGTAGTACCTCCGCCCTACAGAAGACCGCGGCCATAATAATCATTGTGATGTGTTCCCGCCGGTAAGTAGGGTAGCCAGAGTTCAATGTACCCATCCTCCCCCTCCCCTTCATAGTCTCCCCACCCCTTCCCAGCTCTCCTCCTTTCCCTTCAGGGTAGGCAGCGCGTGTGTGATACTGTAGTGTTGCATACGTTCATAGGCCACGGTGACCGCTTCCCATCTGGTGGGCTGTATGCTTGTCTGCCACCTACATAGTATAAAAAAGCACTTGTTTTCGACAAAAGCTCTGTCGCCAAACTCAGTAACCGTCTGCCTCCTACCGTTTCTTCGTAAAATTAATGTTAATTGAAGTATAATTAATGAATTAATTATCTCGCGTCTTGTTGGCGACAGAGTGTGAAAGGTTCAAACGGCCAAACTTTGTGCTACACTTTAAACAAATTAAGCTATAACTACGTTTTAATATGGGATATTTAGAATGGTTAATGGGATGGAAATATCAAATTGTTGTAAGTTTAATAAATTGTTCAATCGATCTATCTATATATATAAAAATGAATCCCTATTTCCCTTGGTCACAGCTTCACGCGTGAACTACTGGACCGATTTTGTTAATTCTTTCTTTGTTGTGTTCGTTATTGTTTGGAGAAGGTTCTTATAAAAGAAAAAGTCTAGAAAGTTGTGCGGGGCATTAGAAAATTTAAAAAAACTTAACGACCATATTAACTTATTAGGAAACGGACATACGATAGTTTTTATCCTGCCACGGGGACGACGTATGCCACGGGCGAAGCCGCAGGGCACAGCTAGTTTACAATAAAAATTTGTTTGTTAGTTTGAATGTGCTTATCTCTGTAATTTTGTGGTGTAATTGGTGGCAAAGAAGCCCACGGCCCACCTGATGGGGAGGCTAGGCCTAGTTTTTTCACGCCCATAAGAGGAAGGAAACACATGCGCTGGTAAAGAATTCCAAGTCTTTATATTGCGGCAAATAAAAAAGGCACCGAAGCGCTTGGTTCTTGATGGAATTGATTCCACCGTGTGAGGGTGATACCTCAGTCTGGCACGTGTAGTTCTATCATAACCTACCCTACTACCTACCCTAGTTAGGTGTTAAATGAATATATTATCGCCCATTTGTTTGTGTGCCCTCTCGTATGGCCGCTTACGTGGAGGCCTCCGACGCGAGCCGTCCGAGCGTCCCAGCAAACACTGCGAGATATTGACAGTTACGTACTATGGGCGTAGATGTTGCGTTGAAACGAGTCCCAGCTTTGATCTATGAGCCGGTGAAAATCAACTTTCACTCATAGATTTTTTATATACCACTTAGGTGGCAGACAAGCACATGGCCCACCTGATGGGCAGTGTGCAATACCAAGGACGTCACATTCGCGCTGCTAACCCTGAAGAAGGGGGAGGGGGGGGGGGGGCTGGGGGTTTGACGGAAGAGGAATGGGGGTGAGTGGTTGAGAGGGTTTCTATGCAGACAACGCAGTAGACTGGTGAAGGTGTTGATCAGAAAAAAATTACGAGTTTCATTGCAATTGATTGTAATAGTTATAATAGTCTATCCCCCATCTCCCCAATCTACCACGCCCAAACTCCTCAATCCTCTCCATCTCGAAGGTCGGCAGCGCGAGTGTGACACTTCTGATGTTGCACACGTCAATAGGCCACGGTGACCACTTCCCATCAGATGGGCCGTGCGCTTGTCTGCCACCTAAGTAGTATAAAAAAATTGACATTCCCGCGGGCGGTTCCGCGGGCATTAACTAGTATTATTTAAAGTGGTAACAAGAGGATGGGTTGTCACTTAATCTCCAGTATTATACATGGGATAAACAGTTGCATACTTTATATACACTTTTATATATAAGTGTATAACATCGCGCTGTCAGGGCCGGAGACAGCGGTAGTCCTCAATGACAGCCCGAAGCCTTCTCAAGGAGGTTTGGAGCCCCTACTCACCGCAAGGAACATGACACAATTACAGCTGCGTTTCCTGCTCGCCGAACTGTATCCGAGAGAGAATTACTATTTTACCACACTTGAGGGAAAATGAACACAAACGGCAGAAATACGGCACGTATTTTCGATATATTTTTGTTTTTGTTCGAGTTGTTGCACACGATATAAAATTGGCGGTTTATCTTTTGTTTTTACCACCAAGCGCACACTGGGCGACA
Source organism: Lithosia quadra (assembly GCA_963576445.1). Taxonomy (NCBI): domain Eukaryota; kingdom Metazoa; phylum Arthropoda; class Insecta; order Lepidoptera; family Erebidae; genus Lithosia; species Lithosia quadra. The sequence continues at coordinate 13,803,516 of OY754892.1, forward strand.
CGCGACAGCGACAGCTCGACAGGCTGCGACCGAGAATTTCATATATTCTGTTCTAAGCTTTGCAAACTTGGCGTCAGAGACGCGGAGTCGCGACGACAAGCTAGGGGAGTCGCGACGACAAGCTAGGGGAGTCGCTGCGTCTAGTGGCGCTATGAAATTGTCGGCCGCAAACCGTGATTGCTGTCGCCTGTCGCCAAGTTTTTTTTTTTATTTTTTTTATTTATTACCAAATTATACATAATAGGTACAGTGAAAATATAGTAGCATTTATAAACCACTACGGTTTGTGCCTAATGCTACTTGTCTACTAAATTAGGTAGGTACAACTTAAATAACATTTATTTAGATAGGTAGGTAACCTTATATTTTTTTTACATACTTAGTACTTTGCATAACCATCCAGCCAGACAAATGCCATTAGGTACTCAAGGAACCCGGCAGAATCAAGTGAAGAAGTGTGCGCCTAGGGTAGCTAATAAAGGTATTACTTTCAACAAGGACGGGTCGATGTTAAAACTGAATAAAACAAGATGTGTGTGAGATATAACGATTTTTTTTTATTTTAAAGGCCCATTTATGCCATTATGAATGGAATATAACATCGTTCAAATGCCCGCCGCGGCTTCGGTATGGTGGCACGAATCCAAGAGGTCCAATTTTCAATGATTCTGCTACATAGATTCGGTTGAATCTGAGTAAGTAGAGACAAGTAGATGAAGGTCGTGAAATATTTCTGCCTACCCCATAGTGTGGTAGGCATGAATATACTAAATATATAATTCTATAAAGAATATTCAACATTTTTGCCTTAAAATAGCAAAGAAATATTTGTTGCAAAAACTTTAGAAAATGATCACGAAAATTTAATTTATCCTCAAAATATTATACGTTTGGGAACATTTATTTTGTTAAATTGTTCTGAAATGTAATTTGCTACTATCTATCTATACAATATAATAAATCTGTATCTGATCGGTGTCTGTACATGGAAGATATATGAGAAAAAAAATTATTAGGTGACTTTATGAATGTAATAGATGCCAAAACAATGATTTTTAGAATTTTTGTCTGTTTATCTGTTTGTCTGTGCCTCTGTGCCTCTGTTTGTCCGCACAAAAGTTGTTCACGCTAAAATCAAAAACTACTCGAGGGATTTTGATCAAACTTGGTATGATTATAGTTCACAGTTCTAGGCAACATATAGGCTACTTTTTATACAAGCTGATACCCGTGGCTTCGCCCGCGCTTCGTTTTTAGGTCGTTTGTGACCATATCTCCGGTTCTACCCAACCAATTACAACCAAACATACGGTAAATTTTTAGTCTAAGCAAGACCTTTCTAATAAAAAAAACCGCATCAAAATCGAATCATCAAAGAACGGGTTTTGATGCGGCTTTTTTTATTAGAAAGGTCTTGGTTACACTCAAAATTCTACGCATATTTGATCACAATCGGCTGATTAGAACCGGCGATATAGTAAAAAAACGCGAAAATTGACGTCCACGCGGGCGGAGCCGCGGGCAACAGCTAGTAATGAATAAATACTTGGTAGAATATTTTATAAAAAAATAGAATATTACGGCCTTTGAAACCCTTCTTAGGATGTTTTTTTTAATCTAAGGAAATTAATTTGGTGACGTCACGTTTTATGAATTGTTGCATAGGTCTATGATTGTTGCGGCTTTGACGACCTGTGTGATGTAGATTCGGCTATAGTAGCCGGCCTAGTTATTGTCGTGTGTTCGATTCTCGCTCAGTGTAAATTTTATTACGTTTTATCCATACATACGTCTATTTGCTTCTATGTATAATATAATTAAGTTAAACTATGCTTACTTTGGGTCTAGATAGCGCTATGTAGAATGTCATAGTATATTTATTTATTACTGAATCAGTAATTTAAATCCATCGACTTGAAAAAAGAAAGAAATGTTAATTTAAATTATGTATAATATAATAGTTATTTGTTATACAAGAGTGCAAAGTTGTTTTTAACCGAATTTTTTAAATCAAATTTCTGCCACTAGTGTATTGTTCAACGCGTCCTGTCCATTCAAGTTTTATAGGTTCATGATTCGCTTAGCGTTTTCATCGATATCTCGTTTCTAGTGGCGAGAGACTTGAACCACAGACGAAATAGAGTGATATCGTTTCATTTGAACTTTCAAAGGAAAGTAGAATCAGATATTCTTCAATCGTTTGAAAGGAAATGAAAGAGATAGTATTGCTTCGCTTATTTTTTATCTCTCAAGTCAGCTTTAAATACTTTTTTCCTTTACCGTTCTTCTTGAAAGACCTCACAATGACAGAGGGTTGAAAGATTCATCAAAGGTGAAATCATAGTTTGGAGGTCAAACGGATCAAGGAGGTCTATGCTATGTGATTTTTAGTGCATTTTATGTCCAGTATCTTTAACAGACAAGGGTGTAGGTACATAAGGATTTTAAAGTCTTTATTACCTCACCATTATTATGTAGTGGGTCCATGAATACTTAAAAATCCTTTTAGACCCCTTTTTTATAGCTGATATGCTCGCGTTTGACCACTATCTCACCTGATGGCAAGTGATGATGTGGTCAACGATGGAGCACGCTTGCCTAGAAGCAACCTGTTCACACTACACCTAAAGACTCCCAGGTTATAGCTTTCCAGAAACACAGACTGGGGCAGGGCATTCCACTCCTTAGCTGTACGCATGATGAACGTATTGCTTAAGCGATTCGTGCGTATGAGCGGAATATCCACCCCTAAGTGGAACTTAGCAGTGGAACCAACAGTCTGGAAGGGTGACCATGATGGTTACCTATAGTACGATTTTTAATTCTAGGCAGTAAAATGTCATTTCCGGTGTTGCAAGTTTTTTGTATCAAATAAATAGATATGTGGTTGAATCAAGTTTTACAATTATAAGTTAGTCGAGACTATTATTCTTTTAGTAAATATCAAACTGCGTTTATTTAAATAAAAATATGTAATTTACGGTAATTTAACAGAAAACATACACGGTAAGTAATTAAATCTATATATTATTATGTATAAAAATCAATTGCTGTTCGTTAGCTCGCTAAAACTAGAGAACGGCTGAACCGATTTGGCTAATTTTAGTCTTGAAGTATTTGTGGAAGTCTAGAGAAGGTTTATACGGTTAGAAAATATGGAAAAATTGCAAGGTAAATAAAACTGTGATGAGGTTCTTTAACTGATAAAATTCTATAACAAATATTTCCGTCGTGTAGCGTACTAGACGAGCATAAACTGTAAAGAGGTTCATTCACTGATAAAAATAAAGAATGACTAAAGTGTCTAGTCTATTGATTGCCGAACATCACTATTGTAGCGGGTCACCCTTTTTTGTATCAGTGACAGTTGCACTCAAGAACATTAGAAATTTCCTTGTGTTGCACTTGCCATTTTCGTGCCTAGAATTAAAAATCGTAGTATACCTATATAAACTTTAGTCGCTGACTACCTAAAACGCAGTTTGTCAATTTCGCGTTTTGCCAAATTGTCATTTAAAATGAGCGTTTCGACTAAGTACGGCTTTGTATATTATGTCGCGATAGGTCTAATTACCTACAAAGTATAGTCATGATACATTAGATCGTTGAGTAATTTTTTTATAATTCGTAGGTGGCAAACAAGCACACGGCCCACCGGTTTATACGCCCTATGTCAGATACGCAAAATGTCAGATGCGCATATTGTCAGAAAATGCATAATGCCAGATACGCAAAAAGTCAGAAACGCCAAATGCCAGATACGCAAAAAGTCAGAAACGCCAAATGCCAGATACGCAAAAAGTCAGAAACGCCAAATGCCAGATACGCAAAAAGTCAGAAACGCCAAATGCCAGATACGCAAAAAGTCAGAAACGCCAAATGCCAGATACGCAAAAAGTCAGAAACGCCAAATGCCAGATACGCAAAAAGTCAGAAACGCAAAGATGGGAAGCGGTCTTCCGTGGCCGGCGTTTTGCCGGATATTATTTTGTGGCTCCGTGTGAACGTAGGGTTACAGTGAAGTTACTTCCGCGTCACAGAAGCTATCCGACATTAGTCGTTTCACCATTGCGTCTGGTTTGCTGTTTCCACGCGGTTAAGTAAGTATAGCTATCTGCACCTAACTTGTTTGTTACTTTTTAATTTAAATATTTTTTTCCTTGAGCGCTCCTCGTTAAACTCTAAGCAAAAATAATCATAACTAACTTAATAAACAAGTAAAGATTACAGAGGTTATGCTCTCTGTTATCAAATGTATTCTCAGTATTAATTAATGCAGTACCTAGATTAATACAGTTCAGTATTGTTGTAAGTTAGTTAGTCCTAGAAGTTTGCTTGGTCGTGTCACCACCATGTGGTCTCTGAAGGTGTTCTATTCAGTCACTTACTGCGTCCTGCTCTTCACCACGACCTGTAAGTTCACTTCCAATCGTTTCAACTATTTGCAATTTATCCGTTTTTTTAATGGCTTCTTTGCTTTGCAATTTGCAACAAACAAGTATCATAATTTGCACATAAATGTATTATGCAACGTTTTCGTCATTTAGTCACGGTCAAGGTCTTCTTACTTAGTCAATAATCAAGTCAGTCGTCCTTCATAGTCTTGCCCTAGTAAAATAGTGGAGACTTTACTAGAGGCTTCTATGGAGTTTTGGAGTCAACGTTGAAAAGCACAATTCACGGTAAACTTGTGCACGTTGTTAAGATATAATAATAATAACTACATTTTACACTAATTTTCGAAAATAATACGATGCCTCGATGTGACTTTTTCCGCGTTGGCGCCAAAACTCATCAATTTATCCGTTAGCATCCTAGTCTATTTATAAGTCAGGCATGACAGTTTTTTGTTTCATTATTTTTGTTTTTTTTTTTAAATAAGTAATTAGTACTTAACGGACAACTGTACATAGTGGATGACGAATAGACAAGTAAATAAATAAAAAATACTTGAAGTGTTTTATTTAAGTATTATACTCAACACAAAATAAAAGGCCCGTTTTGACGTTTGTTCTCGTGGCGTAACTAGTTATGTACCTATACGATTCGGTATTCGATACTCAGGATGAATCGAATCCAGTTTGCATGGGGATTTAATCGATTTGAATATGTATGTAAACTGCATTGGATTAAAGTTCTGATTAGAAAACTTTGCTTAACCTTTGATTTTGTATGTATTTTAAAACAATACGATGTTATTAAAGGTCAATTTACTTATATTTAATATTTTTTTTACAATAACATTCACTCAGTCACAAAAACAACAAGAATAATTAAATCAGTCTTCAGAATCTAAACACAAGTATTAAAATAAATAAAAATAAAAGTGCGCGTCGGGCTTGAAAAAAAATATCTCACTCGATATTTTCTTTCCTTAACTGATTATTAATAGTCTGTGGACTACATGAAAAAATCGTTATGCACAGCATTTAGCCGAGTGGGCGGTCAATAAAAAATGTCATTACCTTTAGAACATTTCAATTGATAAAAAATTAAGAACTTCATGGGCACGAACTGTCAAAGTGGGCCTTTTATTTTGTGAAAACTATAATAAATGATAAATGGCAACAGTAAAATATTTTGTTACGAATCAAGAGAAATTTCAAGAGCTTGTTTTCTTTAGGTTAATAGTCCTGCAACGAGCCAACTAAAACTACTTACTTGTTGCCAAGCACCTATCAGCAGACATATTATATAACAACGGAACCTATTATATCATTGTAAAATAACTAATTTTTATAAGCATAACATGCATTAAATATAACGCCGTTTGATATAACATAAAATAAATATTATAATCGTTGGTTTGACATACCACACAAAAGATTTAGGTACTTACTTAATTTTTTTTTGTTCTTACATACGATGAAAACATATACTTAGGTATAACTGATTAGGTACCTGCGCGGCTATTGTTCACAATGGCTCCGTCTATACTTTTTTATTGATCTGCACTATGAGTTTATACGTTATGAGACACACCCTTGTATAATCAATTACATAGTTCATGGTACAGAAATAAAAAATAAAAGCAGCAGTACAAAGGGTGGCCTATCGCTTTCCGCAGTTTCTGCCAACCTTTCATTATATCCGTTTGCAGCGATCGTGCAGGGTAGATATGTATACCAGCCCAAGATTCAACGCTGGGTAGCTCGAGATATAATTGTGGCGACGTGGGAAGAAGCCCAGCAGCACTGTGCGAGTCAAGGTAACATTGAATTTGTTTTGGAATTTATCGAGGGATATGCCTATTAGGTAACCTTACACCCCGGTAATTATTAAAACCCGAGACGGCGTGCGGTTTTAGTCGATTCGATCCCGAAATAACCACCCCCGATGGCCGACGGGGGTGATATTCATGGAGATTTCCTTACGATAAAAAAGTAGCCTAGTGGTTTGGGTAATGGACTGCTGAGACGAGGTCTCGGGTTCGATCCTAGGTTCATCATGGCACACGCCTTTCGATGCTTTTCGAAGTTATGTGTGTATTTATCGCAGGTTTATTAGTGCCTCGGAGAGCACGTTAAGCCGTCGGTCCCGGTTGCCATACAAATATCTATAGCAGTCGTTACGGGTCGTTGGAGCCCACAAAAGTCCAACCAGTCTAACTTGGAATTTTGATATCGCCATTGGTCATAATGACCATTGGTTGTGGAGATCAGATGGCAGTCGCTCCACGGAAAATATCGAAGTTCAGCCGCATCATAGTTAGACTGGAAAGCCGACCCCAACTGAGTTGGGAAAAAAGTTCAGAGAATGATGATGATGATGAAAAAAATAGTATAGTTTTATATACCTACCTATGTACATTTAGTCTATTCGGGTACTTATTACTTATTTACCAAAATTAACATGTCTCTCACTTATGGTGCACACAGGTGCTACGCTGGCGTCCCCTACAGATGTGGAGCTCCTCCAGTACATGCAGTCAATAATCCAAGTCAACAATCACACCACTCCATACTTCATTGGCATCAAGGCGCGTCACAGCGCGGAGCTACAGTTCGTGTCGGAGGAAGGTCAGCACTTGATTCGATACTTCGTTAACGTCCGTCAACATCAGCGTTATAATATCCCTTGTCCATACCACGACCAACCCGCATTAGGCCAGCGCGTGTGGACTAACGTCTAAACCCTCTCAGAGGAGAGGAGACCCGTGCCTAGCAGTGGGACATAAATGGGTTGCTATTATTATTATATCATGACTGCTAGCGCAATGTTTTGCAATAAATCATTAATTTGGTCAGTGTATACTCTGCGAGGCCGACCCCGGCTTGCCTGCCCACTTACATGTGCCTTACGTATTTGGTGTGTCATTCGCTCCTCGTGTCCAAACCACCTTAGCAACCCTTTTCAATTCTTGTTACAACATTCTCTTTCAAGCCGCACCATTCCCGTATCAATCTCGTAAAAACAAAACCAGCTGGAACCAATATGTTTTAATTTGCAGGTATTCTACTTGAAGATATATCTGACGCAGCACAAGATATGATTGAGCGAATAGACCCTCGGGAGGGCGACTGTCTGTGTATGGACCGCAGCAGCATACGCGTGGTGCCGTGCTGGAGTCGGCTGCCGTACCTGTGTTACAGGAGCGGCACGATGACTGACGCTCCTGCGATGGACGCTCCATCGTCTACTGAACCAACGCAGACAGATATACCAGTGACGGAGGTCTCCCTCGCGCCCATACCACTGGACGGCACGGTCGATTGTGGCTCAGGTACCTATAAGTTTTATTATTTGTAATATAGGAAGGAGGTAGGACACGACGGTATCTCCCGTCTGAACTGAGCAGTCCGACTGGGGTAGTACCTGCGCTCTACAGAACACCGCGGCTGTAATAACCATCGCGTTGTGTTCCCATCGCGCACCGGTAAGTAGGGTAGCCAGAGTTCTCTGCATCCCTCCTCACCCAACCCCTTCCTAGCCTCCCCACTCCTTCCTAGCCCTTCCCCCTTCCCTCCAGGGTAGGCAGCGGGTTGTGACACCCTGCCACGGTGACCACTTCTCATCAGGTGGTAAGTGGTCCCACATAAGTGGTATAAAAAAACAGTTTTCTTCTTGCTTATCTGTTTGATTTTTGTTCACAGGGTATAAGTTATATGCGACCAGTTCTTGTTACAAGGTGTACGGAGATGTCGGCGTTTCTTGGGATTCTGCTAAAGCGACATGCGCAAACGAAGGTGGATACTTAGCTGTCATCAACGACAGTTCTGAAGCACAAATCGTCATGTCAATCAGGAGTCCTGAAATGGATTTCTTTTGGGTGGGACTCAGACGAGTTGTTGGAACTGATAAAGTTCGTAGTGTCAAAGGTAAGCTCTTTTACAGCTATATCCCTTGGTACAGTGATTAAAAGCATGCTGAATTGAGCCAATGTAAATAGAATCAAATTTTTGAGCATTCAAATACTTTCTTGAGTTCGATTCCAGCTTAGTGCAAATATTTCTATGAATGATTATATCTATTTGCAATAGTCTGGGTATTTACAAAAAAAATAATATAAGTATGTATTTATCAGAACCCTAGAACCTATAACACAGGCTGTAACTAACTATACTTACTTTGGAATCTAGAGAGCCTTGTGTGGCATGTCGTATAGTAAGACTCATTCGTCAACTGGCTTTCAATTAAAAATAATATTATTTCCATTGTTTTCAGGTGATAGTGAAAATGATATATTTCACAATTGGGATGATGTAGGCCGCTACGACGATATGGATTGTGTTGTTATGGATTTTACTAGTAAATTAGAATATAGGTATTCTGTAGGTCCTTATCCATTTATATGCGAGAAAGACTTTAATTAAAATGTTGGACATAAAGTCCCATAAAATAAATAATAATAATAATAAACCTGTTTTATTTCCAACCACAAAAAGTACAGTTAATTGATAAAAACAATAAAGTATCTCCTCTAATCGCCCCTCACCCCGCAATCCCGCTCAACCTCCCACACCCTCCAGGGTCGGCAGCGCGAGGGTGCGGGCCGGAACCTCCACGTGGTGCACCTGGGCAACGGAGGCGAGCAGCGCCTCCCACTCGCCACGGGAGACACTGCTGCCTGCGGCCAATCCGGCTGGGGTGGGAGTGGCCCTCTAGAGGGCTGCTCCGAGGCTCTCCACGTGTCCCTCTGACTAGCAGATGGCACAGTGGGGAGCGAGCGGGGAGCGAGCTGATTTTCTGCGCGCCGACGGTTGGGTGACAGGACGGCCTCCTGTCACCCTACACCCCACCGTCGGCGAAGTGGCGCGATGCTCGCCCCACCCCCCGATTCGGGGGGTCGAGGGGGCCATCTTAAAACCGTAGATGGCCCGGGGTCAGCTGGGGTGCGAGGGATATGCCCATTGGGTAACCTTACACCCCGGTTACTAAGGCCCGAGACGGCGTGCGGTTTTAGTCGGTTCGATCCCGACATAACCACCCCCGATGGCCGACGGGGGTGGTATCCATGGGGATTTCCGCACGATAAAAAAAAAAAAAAAAAAAAAAAGGGTCGGCAGCGCGAGTGTAACGCCCCTGGTGTTGCACACGTCCAATAGGCCACAATGACCGCTTCCCATGAGATGGGCCGTGTGCTTGTCTTCCACATGAGTGGTATTAAAAGTATAAGTAGATATAAAAGACAAACGTTTAGATTCATCTTTCTCATGATACCACTTTCGTTTGGTTATTAGATCGGTGTAGTTACCTATATTGACTTACCTGTAATTACAAAAAAACCTGACCAGGGGCGGAAGTCTCGACAGATCGTTAAGGACTTTGCGATGAAATTCGGTCGTTAAATTCGTAGCGACGTAAACTTATCAATATTTGCAAGTCGCGACTGTCAAACTTATCAATTTTTGTCGTTAAGTTTACAAATTTCATCGCAAACTTAACAATTCATCGTTAACTCTTTGCGAGCATTTTTGACAGCCCGCAAAGTGCTTTACGATCGTTAACTATGTAATTTGTTGATATTTTTAGGTTATTAAGTATGGAAATTGAACAATATAATCATAATGGAAATGTATTTCGTACAGGATTTCATTGTGCTTCAACGCAGGCGCGTTACTATCATCATCACATTATTTAACTACTACTTGCTGGCACTTTAGAGCCCGGTATAACGTATACGGAACTCCAAATAGGTTTCTGTGGGTTACACAATACACAGGCACCTATTTTAGGGATTAAAGTAATCTGTGTGGTATTTCAAACTATAATCTATGTAGTACCACAGGTTCATTCAGTAAAAATACATCCATCCATACAAATTCAAGTATTTCTGACAGTCTGTCTTTATAAGATTATTTTCCATTAGGTGATAAGTGTTATGCTATATCACAATGTTTCTTCATCTTAGCGTTGGATCCCGATTGCATCTGTAGCCTACATCTAGGTGCCAGGGTCTGCTTAGATCACACCGTTAGTTTCATTAATAAAAATATCAGACAAATGTTAAATTGTCATGTTTTTGTTATAGGGCTAGTTACTAGCATAAAATCAGTGACTGCTGATTGTAAACAAATATAGGTAGTACCTAGTGTTATATAGCTATTCCATGAATTAAATAAAACTAGTATACACATCATAATTATGCTTATTTTATTTCAAAATAAAAGTTATCTGTCATTTTCTTTATATGGAGCCTTTGCAGACAAGAGGAACTTCTCACTCTTCACTTGGGCTAGATACCTCAGCCTACATCTTGGTACCCACTAACTACATGGGCTTGGGGAGCAGCTGCTGGCATCTGTAATGAAAGAGTATTTTTATTTTACTATATAAAACTTACAGCTAATACCTTACTTGTACAATAATTATTACAATTATAAGAAAAAGATCAGTTACAAGATTTAACATAAAGATAAGACAAATTTTATTATATAATACATGACCTATCTATTATTATCTATATATATTATATACTGTCTCTTATCTTCTATACACATTATTCACTTATTTTCCACTTTTCAAAGTCTCCTACCGCAGGTCTGCTGCTGTACATCTTTTTCTTATTATGTATTTTTATCTAGTTGTGTGTGTGTACATAAATATGTATAAATAAATATTACTTTCATAACAAATTTGAAGAGGAAGAAAGCACAACAGAAAGAAACAAGGCAAGTCTAAGCTATATAAATTAACGGAGCACTTCAACCGTTCCCACCTAGTACTAGTCCCCAAGGAATAGATTGCTTTGGGTCTATTGTGTCAATGAGATTAAACTATTTCAATCTGGATATGTTTTAACTAGCATTCGTTAAAACATATTTTTGATACAGCCTTGATGCTACTGTATTGCAATAGGTCATAATATTTAGTTACAAGTATATAGTACTCTTCTGATTAAGAGTGAATTAAAAGAAACGATACCTTGCCTTGATATCCATTACCTCTTCAATATTGATGCCATTGTTACTTTTAGGTGAGAAGTTTTCTCTATTTTTCTTTCCAATCAGTAGCAACCTTTCATCAGCCAATTCCAAAATGTGCTAGGTGCTGCTATGCAGTGGAACGTCTGCAGTGAATCTATAAATTTAAATCATAAAATATTAATATTAATACTTTCAAGTACGTTTAACAAATTGGATTTGAAAATAAGATTGTAATCTATACCTACTTACTTGATTCACGTCGGACGGGAGCCAACGTGCTTTGATATAAAAATCCGGATTGTTGGATCCGGATTGATTTGTGGTTGACATTATTATAATTTATTGCAGTTCACAGTTTACATTTTTAAATTCGTAAAGTATCCAACAATTTCACAATTTATTAAGTTTATTTAAGCTGACAGCTGACATGTTTTTTTTTTATTATTCTGTTTGACATGCAAAAATGTTGCAAGGAGGTAAACCTTAATTTCCTTTCATATTTTACAAAATAATTAAATCCTTTAAAATGGTTTGAGTAACTTAAACAATTTGATTAGAAGGCAATGTCACAAAGTTAAAATACATAGTTTCTGTAAAACTTTTCCGTTAAAACTATTAATATCATGAATAAGTATGTAACAAATATTCCCCACTGACTGAAAATGTTATTACACGTCAACATTTTTTGCTCAAATTTACCAGACTATGAATACGAATTTCGTTAAGCTAACTGTCATCGTAAAGCACACATTTTAACAATTTTCGTCGGTATCTCAATTGAACCGACTACCGTCTGTCGCAAGCGTCGTTACTGCAACCGAATTTTGTCGGTATGTTATCTTGCGAATTCGGTAGCAAACTCGTAGCGATACATGTACAGACTGCCGCCCCAGGTAATCATGAACGAAAGTAAGTAGGCAAGCGTACGCAGGCTTGTGGTCTATATCATTATCAACAAATAATTCATACGACTCTCTATATATAAAACGCTTTGTCCTGAATGACTTCTGATGAATCAACGCACAGCCTAAACCGCTGATCGTAGAGACTTGAAACTTGGGGAGTGTCATCGTTGTATTGCGGAGACATCCCATAAGAAAGGATTTTCCGAAATTCTTCCCTTAAGGGGGTGAAATAGGGGTGCAAAGTTTGTATGGGACAACACGATTCCTTGGTCCAGTCTACTTCAAATGCATAAGCATTATTTAACTAAATTCAAGGAACACGTTCATCGTATTTTATTGAAATTCATCCCCTAACGGGGTTAAAAAAGGGTAGATAGTTATTTTGGAGGTGATTTCCTTCAAAGTTTCATGAATACCCCTTAGTGCTTATCATTTAAATTGTAGAATAAAGTGGAGAGTGGAATGGAAAGTCTAGTGGAGAGTCGAGTGGAGAGTCGAGTGGAGAGTGGAGAGTTGAGTTGAGAGTTGAGTTGAGAGTTGATAGGAGTCATTTTTTAAAATAGACTTGGTGGCGATTCCGAGTACTCGTAATATAAACAAGTAGGTACTCGTAACCCTATTTATAACGCTTTCACGACTAAACCACTGGACCGATTTTGATGAAATTTTGTACAGAGTTAGACAACAGCTAGTAACACATAGTAATATGGGCTATTTAGATAAATATAACTCAGGTCTGGGCCGCGTTTCGATCCGGTGGTCCATTGATTGCTTCTAGTTTTGAATATTTTTGATTTTCTGTCCATACAGAATATATGACTAATATTTTACGGAGGTAGGACACGATGGTATCTCCCGTCCGAAATGATCTGTCCGACTGGGGTAGTACCTCCGCCCTACAGAACACCGCGGCCATAATAACCATCGTGTTGTGTTCGTGGTAAGTAGGGTAGCCAGATCTTACTGTACCCCTCCTCCTCCCATCCCTTCCTAGCCTCCCCACCCCTTCCCAGCCCTCCTCCCTTCCCTTCAGGGTAGGCAGCGCGTGTGTGACACCCTTAGTGATGCACACGTTCATAGGCCACGGTGACCACTTCCCATCAGGTGGGCCGTGTGCTTGTCTGCCACCTATGTGGTACAAAAAAAGTTGACTATTTCCAGATCCGATGAAAATAAGATCCGGCGTTTTGCTGGACCTTATTTTGTGGCTCCGTGTGAACATAGGGCATACGTAGGGTTACAGTGAAGCTACTGCCGCGTCACAGAAGCTATCCGACATTAGTCGTTTCACCATTGCGTCTGGTTTGCTGTTTCCACGCGGTTAAGTAAGTATAGCTATCTGCACCTAACTTGTTTGTTACTTTTTAATTTAAATATTTTTTTCCTTGAGCGCTTCTCGTTAAACTCTAAGCAAAAATAATCATAATTAACTTAATAAACAAGTAAAGATTACAGAGGTTATGCTCTCTGTTATCAAATGTATTCTCAGTATTAATTAATGCAGTACCTAGATTAATACAGTTCAGTATTGTTGTAAGTTAGTTAGTCCTAGAAGCTTGCTTGGTCGTGTCACCACCATGTGGTCTCTGAAGGTGTTCTGTTCAGTCACTTGTCTCGTCCTGCTCTTCACCACGACCTGTAAGTTCACTTCCAATCGTTTCAACTATTTGCAATTTATCCGTTTTTTTTAATGGCTTCTTTGCTTTGCAATTTGCAACAAACAAGTATTATAATTTGCACATAAATGTATTATGCAACGTTTTCGTCATTTAGTCACAGTCAAGGTCTTGATAGTCAATAGTCAAGTCAGTCGTCCTTCATAGTCTTGCCCTAGTAAAATAGTGGAGACTTTACTAGAGGCTTCTATGGAGTTTTGGAATCAACGTTGAAAAGCACAATTCACGGTAAACTTGTGCACGTTGTCTAAGATATAATAACAATAACTACATTTTACACTAATTTTCGAAAATAATACGATGCCCCGATGTGACTTTTTCCGCGTTGGCGCCAAAACTCATCAATTTATCCGTTAGCATCCTAGTCTATTTATAAGTCAGGCATGACAGTTTTTTGTTTCATTATTTTTGTTTTTTTTTTTAAATAAGTAATTAGCACTTATTGGACAACTGTACATAGTCCACATGCTGAATAATAGACAAGTAAATAAATAAAAAATAAAAGCAGCAGTACAAAGGGTGGCCTATCGCTTTCCGCAGTTTCTGCCAACCTTTCATTATATCCGTTTGCAGCGATCGTGCAGGGTAGATATGTATACCAGCCCAAGATCCAACGCTGGGTAGCTCGAGATATAATTGTGGCGACGTGGGAAGAAGCCCAGCAGCACTGTGCGAGTCAAGGTGACATTGAATTTGTTTTGGAATTTATCGAGGGATATGCCTATTAGGTAACCTTACACCCCGGTAATTATTAAAACCCGAGACGGCGTGTGCTTTTAGTCGATTCGATCCCGAAATAACCACCCCCGATGGCCGACGGGGGTGATATTCATGGAGATTTCCTTACGATAAAAAAGTAGCTTAGTGGTTTGGGTAATGGACTGCTGAGACGAGGTCTCGGGTTCGATCCTAGGTTCACCATAGCACACGCCTTTCGATGCTTTTCGAAGTTATGTGTGTATTTATCGCAGGTTTATTAGTGCCTCGGAGAGTACGTTAAGCCGTCGGTCCCGGTTGCCATACAAATATCTATAGTAGTCGTTACGAGTAGTTGGAGCCCACAGAAGTCCAACCAGTATAACTTGGAATTTCGATATCGCCATTGGTCATAATGACCATTAGTTGTGGAGATCAGATGGCAGTCGCTCCACGGAAAATATCGAAGTTCAGCCGCATCACAGTTAGACTGGAAAGCCGACCCCAACTGAGTTGGGAAAAAGGTTCAGAGAATGATGATGATGATGAAAAAAAAGTATAGTTTTATATACCTACCTATGTACAATAAGTCTATTCGATCTGAACGTTTTATAGCTACTTATTACTTATTTACCAAAATTAACATGTCTCTCACTTATGGTGCACACAGGTGCTACGCTGGCGTCCCCTACAGATGTGGAGCTCCTCAAGTACATGCAGTCAATAATCCGAGTCAACAATCACACCACTCCATACTTCATTGGCATCAAGGCGCGTCACAGCGCGGAGCTACAGTTCGTGTCGGAGGAAGGTCAGCACTTGATTCGAGACTTCGTTAACGTCCGTCAACATCAGCGTTATAATATCCCTTGTCTATATCACGACCAACCCGCATTAGGCCAGCGCGTGTGGATTAACGTCTAAACCCTCTTAGAGGAGAGGAGACCCGTGCCTAGCAGTGGAACATAAATGGGTTGCTATTATTATTATATCATGACTGCTAGCGCAATGTTTTGCAATAAATCATTAATTTGGTCAGTGTATACTCTGCGAGGCCGACCCCGGCTTGCCTGCCCACTTACATGTGCCTTACGTATTTGGTGTGTCGTTCGCTTCTCGTGTCCAAACCACTTTAGCATACCCTTTTCAATTCTCGTAACAACATTATCTTTCAAGCCGCACTATTCTCGTAAAAACAAAACCAGCTGAAACCAATATGTTTCAATTTGCAGGTATTTTACTTGAAGATATATCTGACGCAGCACAAGATATGATTGAGCGAATAGACCCTCGGGAGGGCGACTGTCTGTGTATGGACGGCAGCAGCATACGCGTGGTGCCGTGCTGGAGTCGGCTGCCGTACCTGTGTTACAAGAGCGGCACGACGACGGACGCTCCTGCGACGGACGCTCCATCGTCTACTGAACCAACGCAGACAGATATACCAGTGACGGAGGTCTCCCTCGCGCCCATACCACTGGACGGCACGGTCGATTGTGGCTCAGGTACCTATAAGTTTTATTATTTGTAATATATGAAGGAGGTAGGACACGACGGTATCTCCCGTCTGAACTGAGCAGTCCGACTGGGGCAGTACCTTCGCTCTAGAGAACATCGCGGCAATAATAACCATCGTGTTGTGTTTCCATCGCGCACCGGTAAGTAGGGTAGCCAGAGTTCTCTGCAACCCTCCTCACCCAACCCCTTCCTAGCCTCCCCACTCCTTCCTAGCCCTTCCCCCTTCCCTCCAGGGTAGGCAGCGCGTGTGTGACACCCTGCCCGGCCATAGGCTACGGTGACCGCTTACTACATAAGTGGTATAAAAAAACAGTTTTCTTCTTGCTCATCTGTTTGATTTTTGTTCCCAGGGTATAAGTTATATGCGACCGGTTCTTGTTACAAGGTGTACGGAGATGCTTGCGTTTCTTGGGATTCTGCTAAAGCGACATGCGCAAACGAAGGTGGATACTTAGCTGTCATCAACGACAGCTCTGAAGCACAAATCGTCATGTCAATCAAGACTCCTAAAATGGATTTCTTTTGGGTGGGACTCAGACGAGTTGTTGGAACTGATAAAGTTCGTAGTGTCAAAGGTAAGCCCTTTTACAGCTAGGTATATCCCTTAATACAGTGATTAAAAGCATGCTGAATCGAGCCAATGTAGAATCAATTTTTTGAGCAATCTAATACTTGCTCGAGTTCGATTCCAGCTTAGTGCAAATATTTCTATGAATGAATATGTTTATTTGCAATAGTCTGGGTGTTTACAAAAATAAAATAATATTATTTGCATTGTTTTCAGGTGATAGTGAAAATGATATATTATATCACAGTTGGCTTGATGAAGACCGCTACGATAGGGATTGTGTTATTATGGAATTTACTAGTAAATTAGATTATAGGTATTCCGTAGGTCCTTATCCGTTTATATGCGAGAAAGACTTTAATTAAAATGTTGGACATAAATTCCCATAAAATAAATAATAATAATAATAAACCTGTTTTATTTCCAACCACAAAAAGTACAGTTAATTGATAAAAACAATAAAGTATCTCCTCTAATCCCCCCTCCCCCCGCAATCCCGCTCAACCTCCCCCACCCTCCAGGGTCAGCAGCGCGAGTGTAACGCCCCTGGTGTTGCACAGGTCCATTAGGCCACAATGACCGCTTCCCATGAGATGGGCCGTGTGCTTGTCTTCCACAGAAGTGGAAAGTAAAAGACAAACGTTTAGATTTATCTTTTTCATGATACCACTTTCGTTTGGTTATTAGATCGGTGTAGTTACCTATATTGACTTACCTGTAATTACAAAAATACCTGACCAGGTAATCATGAGCGAAAGTAAGTAGGCAAGCGTACGCAGGCTTATGGTCTATATCATTATCAACAAATAATTCATACGACACTATATATAAAGCGCTCTGTCCTGAAAGACTTACTGATGTATCAACGCACAGCCTAAACCGCTGATCGTAGAGACTTGAAACTTGGGGAGTGTCTTCGCTGTATTGTGAAGACATCCGATAAGAAAGGATTTTCCGAAATTCTTCCCCTAAGGGGGTGAAAAAGGGGTGCAAAGTTTGTATGGGACAACACGATTCCTTGGTCCAGTCTACTTCAAATGCATGCATTCTTTAACGAAATTCAAGGAACACGTGTATCGTATTTTATTGAAATTCATCCCCTAACGGGGTTAAAAAAGGGTAGATAGTTATTTTGGGGGTGATTTCCTTCAAATTTTCATGAATACCTCTTAGTACTTATCATTTAAATTGTACAATAAAGTGGAGAGTGGAATGGAAAGTTTAGTGGAGAGTCGAGTGGAGAGTCGAGTGGAGATTCGAGTGGAGAGTTGAGTTGAGAGTTGAGTGGAGTCATTTTTTAAAATAGACTTGGTGGCGATTCCGAGTACTAGTATTATAAACAAGTAGGTACTCATAACCCTACTTATAACGCTTTCACGACTAAACCACTGGACCGATTTTGATGAAATTTGGCACAGAGTTAGACAACAGCTAGTAACACATAGTAATATGGGCTATTTATATAAATATAACTCAGGTCTGGGCCGCGTTTCGATCCGGTGGTCCATTGATTTGCTTCTATATAGTTTTGAATATTTTTGATTTTCTGTCTATACAGAATAAATGACTAATATTTTATGGAGGTAGGACACGATGGTATCTCCCGTCCGAAATGAGCTGTCCGACTGGGGTAGTATCTCCGCCCTACAGAACACCGCGGCCATAATAACCATCGTGTTGTGTTCCCGCCGGTAAGTAGGGTAGCCAGAGCTTACTGTACCCCTCCTCCTCCCATCCCTTCCTAGCCTCCCCACCCCTTCCCCCTTCCCTTCAGGGTAGGCAGCGCGTGTGTGACACCCTTAGTGATGCACACGTTCATAGGCCACGGTGACCACTTCCCATCAGGTGGGCCGTGTGCTTGTCTGCCACCTAAGTAGTAAAAAAAATGATTTTTCACTTTGACTTTGACTTAGAAAAAGGGGTCATGAACTGCTCGATTATAGAATGACGCTTGAGTTAGAAATGTGATTAACTAATAAATAAAGTATACCTACAACAAACATGTTTTACCATGGTTTTACCTAATCATCCTTTTAAATTTATAATCTCGTAAGTAATAGTCCAGAATCCCTGGTTCACAAAAAAAAACAGTTAAGTACCTAGTAATATTTTTTTAGAATCATCAAATCGACATTTATCCTTGCTACCTCTGTTAGCTACCACAATCTAGAGTTGCGTACAAGAAATTGTTGAGCATCTCATCAAAATGCAGCTACTTACGGAAAATTAGCTTGATAGTAGGCAATCAAGTGCAAAAATGAACCAGGGATCCTGGACTGTTCACCCTACGTTCACACGGCCTCGAGTGTTTCTCTACTGGATCGGTTTTTGCAGGATTCGGTTTAGTGGCAACAGTATTTCAATGAATGAGTTCACACCATGCATTCGGTTTCAAAAAAAACGGCAAAAAAATTGATGTTGCACGCGTCCATAGCCCACGGTAACCGCTTTCCATCAGTGTGGGCCGTGTGCTTGTCTGCCACCTATATGGTATAAAAAAAGTTGACTATTTCCAGATCCGATGAAAATAAGATCCGGCGTTTTGCTGGATCTTATTTTGTGGCTCCGTATGAACATAGAGCATACGTAGGGTTACAGTGAAGCTACTGCCGCGTCACAGAAGCTATCCGACATTAGTCGTTTCACCATTGCGTCTGGTTTGCTGTTTCCACGCGGTTAAGTAAGTATAGCTATCTGCACCTAACTTGTTTGTTACTTTTTAATTTAAATATTTTTTTCCTTGAGCGCTCCTCGTTAAACTCTAAGCAAAAATAATCATAACTAACTTAATAAACACGTTTACGTGTTTATTATAATATTATCTTGGTACTGCATTAATTAATACTGAGAATACATTTGATAACAGAGAGCATAAAATACAGAGGTTATGCTCTCTGTTATCAAATGTATTCTCAGTATTAATTAATTCAGTACCTAGATTAATACAGTTCAGTATTGTTGTAAGTTAGTTAGTCCTAGAAGCTTGCTTGGTCGTGTCACCACCATGTGGTCTCTGAAGGTGTTCTGTTCAGTCACTTGCTGCGTCCTGCTGTTCACCACGACCTGTAAGTTCACTTCCAATCGTTTCAACTATTTGCAATTTATCCGTTTTTTTAATGGCTTCTTTGCTTTGCAATTTGCAACTGTAGAATAAAAGACCATCATAATAGAAAAAGCAGTTTACTGTTATATGAATTTATTTTACACAGTAGAATTGTAATTAAATGCGGTATAACATACCTCTTACCTGACTAAATAATAAATCATAGATCAGTATCAATGCACATAAGTATACGGTACTTATATGCATTGGTAATAATTAATTATTATGCAAAAGTAACATTTAACACATTTAATATAAACAGGCAATAATTCTATCAGAATAATCATGTATAATGCAACTTACATAATTGTTTTGTATCTCTTACGATGTTGACTCCTTGAGTGCTTCACAACAACTGAACTGAGCAATCGTGGCGATGCTCTTTTATACACCGTAGGTGGGGAGTCGCCACGCTTGCAAATTTTAGGACTACCCACATTTGCTAAAATGTAGGTAGTTTACAATATTTTGTATTTATTATTATTAAAATATATTTAAACGTATAGAACTACATTTATTCTCAAATTTAGTAATAATTTATAATTAATATGAACAATAATAATCACTATGGCTTGATACAGTCACTTGTGTTGTGATACGAATAATTAATTACTTTACACAACAAACAAGTATCATAATTTGCACATAAATGTATTATGCAACGTTTTCGTCATTTAGTCACGGTCAATGTCTTCTTACTTAGTCAATAACCAAGTCAGTCTTCCTTCATAGTCTTGCCCTAGTAAAATAGTGGAGACTTTACTAGAGGCTTCTATAGAGTTTTGGAATCAACGTTGAAAAGCACAATTCACGGTAAACTTGTGCACGTTGTCTAAGATATAATAATAATAACTACATTTTACACTAATTTTCGAAAAAAATACGATGCCTCGATGTGACTTTTTTCCGCGTTGGCGCCAAAACTCATCAATTTATCCGTTAGCATCCATAGACTGTCAGGCATGACGATTTTTGTTTCATTATTTTTGTTTTTTTTTTAAATGAGTAATTAGTACTTATTGGACAACTGTACATAGTGGATGATGAATAATAGACAAGTAAATAAATAAAAAATACCTACTTGAAGTGTTTTATAAGTATTAATAAATGATAAATGGCAACAGTAAAATATTTTGTTACGAATCAAGAGAAATTGCAAGAGCTTGTTTTCTTTAGGTTAATAGTCCTGCCACGAGCCAACTAAAATTACTTACTTGTTGCCAAGCACCTATCAGCAGACATATTATATAACAACGGAACCTATTATATCATTTTAAAATAACTAATTTTTATAAGCATAACATGCATTAAATA
This sequence comes from Lithosia quadra, assembly GCA_963576445.1. Taxonomy (NCBI): domain Eukaryota; kingdom Metazoa; phylum Arthropoda; class Insecta; order Lepidoptera; family Erebidae; genus Lithosia; species Lithosia quadra. Next base: position 13,824,662 of record OY754892.1, read on the forward strand.
TAACACCGTTTGATATAACATAAAATAAATATTATAATCGTTGGTTTCACATACCACTCAAAAGATTTAGGTATTTACTTAATTTTTTTTTTGTTCTTACGTACGATGAAAACATATACTTACTTATAACTGATTATAACCTGCGCTAAGACGACGTAGTCACGTTACGCAGGGCTCCTATGTCCGGGTGGTTTAAAAACAAAAACAACCAAGGCCTTCTAACCAAACCTATCCGAGTCAGGGTACTCTGAGTCCGGGCGTTAACCATAATGACGTTTTTTAAATTTCTTAAACCTAATTAACTTTTAAACTTTCGCGTTCCATAACTCCGGCATCCAAAGGTATGTATATACCTTTAACGTGTATCGCGTTAATTCCCGTTTACGTATAATACTTAAACCTAATATTTTTTCTACACTAATATTATAAAGAGGAAAGATTTGTACCTATTTTTGTATGTTTGTATGTTTGTAATGAATAGGCTCAAACAGTACTGGGCCGATTTAATAAATTTTTTCACCAATAGAATGCTACATTCTTCCAATTTGACATAGGCTACATTTCATTTTGAAAAAAAATAGGGATCCTTGGAAAAACTGGAATTTACACCCGGACGAAGCCGGGTCCCAGGTCGCTAGTATTAAATAAAATAATAGGTAAGTATAACACGTTAGACCAAATGATTTTCGATTACATAAACGTTTATCAAACAGCGTTATACCTACTAATTGAGTTTTAGAATAAATAAATGATGTTATAATAATAATATGTAAATAATTATAACTACGTTTAGAAAACCGACTTCACAAACTAATATTTTTACTTTTTAGTAAAAATATTAGTAACAGAAATAGAAAAGTACCTATTTATGAGGTTTATTATGTACAAAGGCATCAAAAACAGAATTTTTGCTGTTAATTTGATGATTTTCTCTCGATTTTCCAAAGATCCCAGCATCAGATCCTGATACCCTGGACATGGGACCACCTCAGAAGTAGCCTATTTCAAACAAAAAAAATCCATAATTGGCACCGTTATCGCGTAACATACGTACGAAAAAATGGCTTACGAATTGAGAACCTCCTCCTTTTTTGAAGTCGGTTAAGAAATATATCAAAAGTCGGTATATTTCACCTAATGAACGATAATAAAATTAAATTAGACTATGAGCTCAGACCAATAAAAAAGTATAGACGGAGTATTGCGCATTTTTTTTAAGCCAACCAACATAAGACGATTCGATAACCTTATGACGGACGTTCGGTTTGGTAGTCTTTCGGTCACTTTCGGTAGTCGGCCGAAGAGCTATTGTCAGCGTGTGACGTGTTCAGACTTATGCACAAGAAGCTTCACTTATTTCGTGGCTATTGTTCACAATGGCTCCGTCTATACTTTTTTATTGGTCTGAACTATGAGTTTATACGTTATGAGACACACCCTTGTATAATCAATTACATAGTTCATGGTACAGAAATAAAAAACAAAAGCAGCAATAAGTACAAAGGGTGGCCTATCGCTTTCCGCAGTTTCTGCCAACCTTTCATTATATCCGTTTGCAGCGATCGTGCAGGGTAGATATGTATACCAGCCCAAGATCCAACGCTGGGTAGCTCGAGATATAATTGTGGCGACGTGGGAAGAAGCCCAGCAGCACTGTGCGAGTCAAGGTAACATTGAATTTGTTTTGGAATTTATCGAGGGATATGCCTATTAGGTAACCTTACACCCCGGTAATTATTAAAACCCGAGACGGCTTGCAGTTTTAGTGGATTCGGTCCCGAAATAACCACCCCGATGGCCGACGGGGGTGATATTCATGGAGATTTCCTTACGATAAAAAAGTAGCCTAGTGGTTTGGGTAATGGACTGCTGAGACGAGGTCTCGGGTTCGATCCTAGGTTCACCATGGCACACGCCTTTCGATGCTTTTCGAAGTTATGTGTGTATTTATCGCAGGTTTATTAGTGCCTCGGAGAGCACGTTAAGCCGTCGGTCCCGGTTGCCATACAAATATCTATAGCAGTCGTAACGGGTAGTTGGAGCCCACAAAAGTCCAACCAGTCTAACTTGGAATTTCGATATCGCCATTGGTCATAATGACCATTGGTTGTGGAGGTCAGATGGCAGTCGCTCCACGGAAAATATCGAACTTCAGCCGCATCACAGTTAGACTGGAAAGCCGACCCCAACTGAGTTGGGAAAAAGGTTCAGAGAATGATGATGATGATGAAAAAAAAAACTAGTATAGTTTTATATACCTACCTATGTACATTAAGTCTATTCGGGTACTTATTACTTATTTACCAAAATTAACATGTCTCTCACTTATGGTGCACACAGGTGCTACGCTGGCGTCCCCTACAGATGTGGAGCTCCTCAAGTACATGCAGTCAATAATCCAAGTCAACAATCACACCACTCCATACTTCATTGGCATCAAGGCGCGTCACAGCGCGGAGCTACAGTTCGTGTCGGAGGAAGGTCAGCACTTGATTCGATACTTCGTTAACGTCCGTCAACATCAGCGTTATAATATCCCTTGTCCATATCACGACCAACCCGCATTAGGCCAGCGCGTGTGGATTAAGGACTAAACCCTCTTAGAGGAGAGGAGACCCGTGCCTAGCAGTGGGACATAAATGGGTTGCTATTATTATTATATCATGACTGCTAGCGCAATGTTTTACAATAAATCATTACTTTGGTCAGTGTATACTCTGCGAGGCCGACCCCGGCTTGCCTGCTCACTTATATGTGCCTTACATATTTGGTGTGTCATTCGCTCTTCGTGTCCAAACCACCTTAGCAACCCTTTTCAATTCTCGTTACAACATTATCTTTCAAGCCGCACTATTCTCGTAAAAACAAAACCAGCTGAAACCAATATGTTTCAATTTGCAGGTATTCTACTTGAAGATATATCTGACGCAGCACAAGATATGATTGAGCGAATAGACCCTCGGGAGGGCGACTGTCTGTGTATGGACCGCAGCAGCATACGCGTGGTGCCGTGCTGGAGTCGGCTGCCGTACCTGTGTTACAAGAGCGGCACGACGACTGACGCTCCTGCGACGGACGCTCCATCGTCTACTGAACCAACGCAGACAGATATACCAGTGACGGAGGTCTCCCTCGCGCCCATACCACTGGACGGCACGGTCGATTGTGGCTCAGGTACCTATGAGTTTTATTATTTGTAATATATGAAGGAGGTAGGTATCTCCCGTCTGAACTGAGCAGTCCGACTGGGGTAGTACCTGCGCTCTACAGAACACCGCGGCTGTAATAACCATCGCGTTGTGTTGCCATCGCGCACCGGTAAGTAGGGTAGCCAGAGTTCTCTGCATCCCTCCTCACCCAACCCCTTCCTAACCTCCCCACTCCTTCCTAGCCCTTCCCCCTTCCCTTCAGGGTAGGCAGCGCGTGTGTGACACCCTGCCCGGCCATAGGCCACGGTGACCGCTTACTACATAAGTGGTATAAAAAAACAGTTTTCTTCTTGCTCATCTGTTTGATTTTTGTTCACAGGGTATAAGTTATATGCGACCAGTTCTTGTTACAAGGTGTACGGAGATGCTTGCGTTTCTTGGGATTCTGCTCAAGCAACATGCGCAAACGAAGGTGGATACTTGACTGTCATCAACGACAGCTCTGAAGCACAAATCGTCATGTCAATCAAGACTCCTAAAATGGATTTCTTTTGGGTGGGACTCAGACGAGTTGTTGGAACTGATATAATTCGTAGTGTCAAAGGTAAGCTCTTTAACAGCTATATCCCTTGGTACAGTGATGCTGAATGGAGGCAATGTAAATAGCATCAATTTTTGAGCATTCAAATACTTTCTTGAGTTCGATTCCAGCTTAGTGCAAATATTTCTATGAATGAATATGTTTATTTGAAATAGTCTGGGTGTTTACAAAAATAAGTATAATAATATAAGTATGTATTTATCAGAACTCTAGAACCTATAACACAGGCTGTAACTAACTATATTTACTTCGGAATCTAGAGAGCCTTGCGTGGAATGTGAATATAATAAGACTCATTCGTCAACTGGCTTTCAATTAAAAATAATAAGAATAAGAATAAGAATAATTTATTTTTAAATCCAAGGATTCCAAAAGATACATATATCCGTTGATGTTCTTACTAGGCGTAGCCTGTATCAAGAACATCTTTACAATCAGCCTTACTAAATATAGGACTTAAAAAATATTCAAAAAATGAAAATAAAATCAAAACTGAAAACAGAGCAAGTACAAATCAATAAAAAATATGCCTCTTTTGCTCTCTGTGTATGAGTGTGTGTGTATGTATATGTGTGTGTATGTATATGTGTGTGCATGTGGAAGTGTGCTGTGAGAGTGTATGTGTGCGTGCGTAGGTAAATGTGATTTGTAATTATGATATTATTGAACAAAGTGTCTCTGTTTCAGTGTAATCTAAGTTTTTTAATTTTTCTCGTATTTTTTTCTGACTAATGTGTAGTGAATCAGACTTAAAGTTATATTTATTTATTAACTGTTTTATTGTAAAAATAATATTATTTCCATTGTTTTCAGGTGATAGTGAAAATGAAATATTATATCACAATTGGGTTGATGAAGACCGCTACGATAGGGATTGTGTTATTATGGAATTTACTAGTAAATTAGATTATAGGTATTCCGTAGGTCCTTATCCATTTATATGCGAGAAAGACTTTAATTAAAATGTTGGACATAAAGTCCCATAAAATAAATAATAATAATAATAAACCTGTTTTATTTCCAACCATAAAAAGTACAGTTAATTTATAAAAACAATAAAATATCTCCTCTTATCGCCCCTCACCCCGCAATCCCGCTCAACCTCCCCCACCCTCCAGGGTCGGCAGCGGGAGTGTAACGCCCCTGGTGTTGCACACGTCCAATAGGCCACAATGACCGCTTCCCATGAGATGGGCCGTGTGCTTGTCTGCCACAGAAGTGGAAAGTAAAAGACAAACGTTTAGATTTATCTTTTTCATGATACCACTTTCGTTTGGTTATTAGACCAGTGTAGTTACCTATATTGACTTACCTGCAATTACAAAAATACTTGACCAGGTAATCATGAACGAAAGTAAGTAAGCAAGTGTACGCAGGCTTGTGGTCTATATCATTATCAACAAATAATTCATACAACTCTCTATATATAAAGCGCTCTGTCCTGAAAGACTTACTGATGAATCAACGCACAGCCTAACCCGCTGATCGTAGAGACTTGAAACTTGGGAGGTGTCTTCGTTGTATAGCGTAGGCATCCGATAAGAATGGGTTCCGAAATTCTTCCCCTAAGGGGGTGAAAAAGGGGTGCAAAGTTTGTATGGGACAACACGATTCCTTGGTCAAGTCTACTTCAAATGCATAAGCACTATTTAACGAAATTCAAGGAACACGTTCATCGTATTGTACCATTATTGAAAAAATTAAGAATTACCGTTTAAACAGCCACAATACACTTTTAATTCTAGTGGGAGACAGGGGAAATGCAAACAGAAATGAGCTTATTAATTGTTTTGAATCACTGAGCTTATTAAATGTTAAAAATATAATTTTATTCACGCTTCCATATAGCCGTAGCTTGTCACAGGTAGAAAACAATATTAGATATAAGCTCAATCAAACACTGCATACATTGTCATATCATAACCCAAATAAATTCCACTTGATTGATATAAATTTATATTTAGAAAACTAGCTTCCGCCCGCGGCTTCGCCCGCGTGGAGGTAGGTATCGCCACCAAGTCTATTTTAATTAAACAACTTCTCCACGCCACTCACTCCTCCACTCTCCACTCTCCACTCTACTCTTCACTCCACTCGTCTAACCAATACCTTCCTATTAAAAAGACCCCATCAAAAGCCGATAATCGCGATGGACGTAAAACTACTAAATGTATTTTGATGAGGTTTTTTTTATTAGGAAGTTCACGCTTAGACTTAAAATTTACCCTATGTTTGGTTGTAATTGGCTAAGTAGAACTGGAGATATAACCAAAAAATGATGACCTACCTTAAACCTTGACGCGCGGGCGGAGTCGCGGGTATTAGCTTATATAAGAAATAGCCTTTTTTTCCGTGCGGAAATCCTTATGGATACCTACCCTGCGGCCAGCGGGGCAGGTTATGTCGGACTCTTACTGACTAAAACCGCACGCCGTCTAGGGTCTTCTGAAGCCAGAGTGTAAGGGGGCCAACGTTCTGACGCGGCTGTTGCCCAACATGAGGGGGCCGGATGACTCCTGCAGGAAGCTCTACGCGGGGATCGTGCGGTCCATGGCCCTTTACGGCGGCGTGCCCGATCTGGGCGGAGGCCCTGAATAGCCGTAACAGGTGTATGTACATACATTGGGAGCGCCGCAGCGCGTTATGCCTATATTGGTGGCGAAAGGTGGCGCGGGAGCGGGGACTGGACCCGGAGCTTCGAGTAATCGAGGCCGTCCACGCCCAGCTCCGCCAGGATACCGTGGTGGAGTGGAAGGACCGACTTGGGCAAACGCGAGCCTATCGACTATAAAAAAAAACCAAGCGCGGGGCACGCCGTTATAGCGGCGGTAAGACCCGTCATGAAAGCCTCACGGGGGCACCTCGTACCGGCTGACGCAGGTGATCTCTGGTAAGTAATTGCTTCGGGGATCACTTGTGTCTGATTCGGAAGGAGCCGACGCTCAGGGCTGCACACGCTGGTCAAGTGTCCGGCGTGGGAGGTGCCGAGACAGGCCCTCCTGGCAGCCCTCGGGGTAGCAGTCCTCACACTGCTGGTGTTGATCGCAGTGATGGTGTAAAGAGCGGACGCGTGGTCGGCCGCCGCCTCCTTCTGCGAGCAAGTGATGCTCTAGTAAGAGGCGGCGGAAAGGGTTCGGGAGAGGCTGCACAGAGCTCTCCCGGACGGCGGCGACGAAGGCGTCGGAGGTCTAACGACCTCTGTCGGAGCCGCCTTTCACCCTAACAGAAACAGGCCGAGGCGGCGGCTCGTGAAAGCGCCCCTCCCCCCCGTTCTATACCGGGGGCATGACGGTAACACTGTGGATGCCAAGCCCGAGGGGGCCATCTCGAATCCGGAGATGGCCCGGGTCAAGTCGGGGTGCGAGGGAAATGCTCTATGGGCCATCTTAAACCCTGGCGTCAGAAGACCCTAGATGGCGTGCGGTTTTAGTCGGTAAAAGTCCGACATAACATAAAAAACATCGTGAGGAAACCCACATGTCCTAGAAAAAATTCTAAGGACATGTTCGATCCACCAAACCCCATTAGGCCAGCATGTGTGGATTAAGGTCTAAACCCTCTCAGCTCTGTCGTTATAGTAGAGGAGACCCGTGCCCAGCAGGGGGACATAAATGGGTTGATATTATGTTGTTCAGAAGTTTGAACTATAATAAATAGTACCAAGTTTGATCAAAATCCCTCCAGTAGTTTTATCTATGCGTACACAGATAGACAGACAGACAGAAAGACAAAAAAATTACTGATTGCATTTTTACCATTGGTATTGATCACCAATCATCCCCGAATAGTTATTTTGTAAATATTTCAATGTACAGAATTTACCTCTCTACAGTTTTATTGACGTAACCTACGACAAACTTATTATATGCGGTTGGTGCAGTAATCGGGTCTACGGATTGAACCGCAAAATTAAGTTTGTTTTGTATTGTATAATTAATCGGTCAAGTTACTTATAGTGTGAAGCTAGCTTATAGCATGTTTAACATAATAACACCATTCAAATATGCGTCTTTAGATTATACGTTGTTACAGAATGCGTTGAAGATATAAACGTTCACTGCTCGTTCCCCGTAGGTGAGAGCGTGATAATAAGTAGCCTATGTGTTGACCCGACTTCCTAATAATATTCTTGCCAAATTTGAAGTAAATCCATGCAGTACTTTTTGAGTTTATCCCGGACATACATACAGACAAACAGACAAACAGACAAACAGACAAACAGACAAACAGACAAAAATTCTAAAAACTATATTTTTGGCTTCGGTATCGATTGTAGATCACACCCCAAGTATTCTTTTAAAAAAATATTCAATGTACAGTTTTGACTTTCCTATCATTTTATTATATGTATAGATAAATTATTATTGACAAAAAATAAATTCTATTTGAATAGTTCTTTTAAGAGACAGATAGCATCTTCGCTATCATATTATATTAAATATTCAGCCAAGAAATTGGCTAACCAACCTGCTTTTATTGAGCATAAAAATGACAATGTTTGTCTTGCGACCTTGGAATCTGTTCCAAATAAGAGTGACAATGACAATCATTTAAACTTAATTCTAGGACAATAGAAGAAATCTCTAGCAATTTAATTTTAGCGCCAAAGAATAAATCTATGTACATGAATATTATTCACCAAAATATTGCTGGCTTTTCTGGCAAAGAGTTAGAACTGGAATTATTTTTAAATGAAATGCATATTCATGTACTTTGCTTAACTGAACACTGGTTAGAAGAACATGAACTGTTAGTTAATATTGATAATTTTAAAATCATTAGTTCGTTTACTAGAGATTCCGCTATAAGAGGTGGATCATTAATTTTGATTAATGACAATTTAAAATCTAAAGAAAGAAAAGATATAGTAGCACTCTCAAGTGAGCGAAATATTGAAATATCATGTGCAGAGCTCGAGCAATTCATTATTGTTAGCGTCTATAGACCTCCCTCTGGAGATTGCCACCTGTTCTTATCTATTATGGAAGATATCTTAAAAAAAAAATGTAAATGTAAGAAGTCGGTAGTTGTATGTGGCGATTTTAATATTGATATTTTAGAAAACACTCAGAACGCGGTAAGGTTCCTCAATCTTTTTAAATCCTTTAACTTACAAAATCTCTTTTGTGAACCAACTCGCACTACATCCACAACAGCTACCTGCTTGGACAATATTTTTACTGACGGCAATGTAAGTGAGAAGTCTAAAATAAACTTCATAAAATCAGATCATGAAGGTCAGTTAGCTAGATTTGAGCACCAACATGCTCCATTATCCAAAAATATTGTATGTAGACCAATCACAAATTATCGATTAGAAAAATTTAAAGAAAATATTGACAATAAAGTGCCTCTTTTGGAGCCGCGTAATGATGTGAACCCGAATGATCTTTACAAAGATCTGTTCGGAGTGATCCAATACGAATTTGATAATATTTTCACTAAAAAAACAATAAATATTAACCCATTCAAAATTAAATTTAGTGATTGGGCTACGCCTGGAATCCATAAAAGTAGAAAGAAATTGTATGAGTTATACGAAACAAAGGCATGTACAAGCAATCCACAAGTTATTGAACATACTAAAAAGTACTCAAAAATGTTCAAAAAAGTCTGTTCAATAGCCAAATCTAACTATATTCGAGCCAAAATACAAAAATCTGATAATAAAATTAAGGCAACCTGGAATGTTATTAACAAAGAAACCTGTAAAGCAAGGTCACGTGATCGATCCTTCGAATTAAAAATAGATGATAAACACATTAATACTGATGCCGCAGTGGCCAATGCCTTTGAATCCTTTTTCACAAATATTCCTATTACCACTACAAGTAAATTGAATTCTTCAAAAAATGTAGCCGCGTCTCTTCTTGAAACTAGTGTTGAAAAATGTAATGTTAATTTTGATTTTCAGTACATTGACCCTGTAACCATTCTTAAAACTTTTAAAGAACTAAATATTAAAAAAACTGAAGATCTTTGGGGCATTTCAACCAATATAATAAAACCAGTAATGCCCACTATTGCGCCTTATCTTGCATTTATATTTAATCAATGTATAGATGATAAACAGTTTCCTACTCTCATGAAGTACAGTAAAATCATTCCGTTATTCAAAGCAGGGGAAAAAAGTGATCCATCAAATTTTCGGCCTATCTCCATACTCCCAGTCCTCAGTAAAATTTTTGAAAAAATAATATTTAACCAACTGCTTTCACATTTTACGTGCAATAAGTTACTTCATGATAAACAATTTGGTTTCACTAAAGGTAGAAACACAACGGATGCAGGCGTTGCACTCATTAAACATATATTTGATGCTTGGGAGGAGAAGCAGGATGCCATCGGTATCTTCTGTGATCTTTCGAAAGCTTTTGATTGTGTTGATCACGAGACTTTGTTATTAAAATTAGGTCACTATGGTGTTTCGAACGGTTCACTTAGCTTGCTTGAGTCTTACCTCACTGGCAGAGTACAAAAAGTCAACATTAATGGCACCAATTCATCTGGTGCCCCATTAGTCATGGGAGTACCCCAGGGCTCGATACTAGGACCCCTTTTATTCTTGATATATGTAAATGATCTTCCTTACTTCACTGAAAATCTTTGTGAAATAGTATTATTTGCTGATGACACATCATTAATTTTTAAAACTAACAGGCAAAAGCTAGTATTTGACGATGTAAATAATATTCTCTCTGAAATATTGTATTGGTTCACAAGTAATAACCTGCTACTCAATGCTAAGAAAACAAAATGTGTAAAGTTTACGATGCCTAATGTAAAACAGGTAGATACTCATATTGTAATGAACGATGAAACTGTTCAAATAGTCGATACCACAGTTTTTCTTGGAATCACTCTAGATAGTAAACTGCAATGGGGTTCTCATATCACAGCCTTAGCAGGAAGACTCAGCTCAGCAGCCTATGCGGTTAGAAAAATAAGATCACTAACTGATGAGGAAACGGCACGATTAGTTTATTTTAGCTACTTTCATAGCGTAATGTCGTATGGTCTGATGCTGTGGGGCTCAGCTGCAGATATTGAGACCATTTTCATATTACAAAAACGAGCGATACGAGCTATCTATGGCCTCAGACCCCTTGACTCGCTGAGAGAACTATTTAAAGAAATTAATATTTTAACAGTTGCTTCTCAATACATTTACGATAATATCTTATATGTACGCAAAAATCTAGATCTCTTCCAAAAAAAATCGGACGTTCACAATTATAATACGAGAAATAAGAATAAACTTGTAGTGCCAATGCTAAGGCTTCATAAGGTTGGTAATTCGTTTGTAGGTAACTGGATAAAAATGTTCAATAAAATTCCTCAGGATCTGGTTGACATGCCACTTAATAAGTTTAAAATTGAAGTAAAAAATTGTTTAATGAAAAAAGGTTATTATAAATTAAATGAATATTTTGATGATAAAAATGCATGGTCATCCTAATCTCTTGCTCGCTCGCACTTTAAAAATTGTATTAAATAAAAACATAAAAAAAATATAAAAATAAATAATGGATAATCGTGTTCACTGAGTTTCTTGCTGGTATCTTCTCAGTAGAACCAACATACTGAACCAGCGGAAGAATCATTTTCTAATGATTATTATTTATTGTATTTATATTTCTTGACATATTTTTTTCTTACTGTAAATTTTTGACGTTCATATGTGCTCCTTGTGTGCCTAAATTGAATAAATGAAATTGATTCTTTGATTCTTTGATTCTTTGATTCGTATTTTATTGAAATTCATCCCCTAACGGGGTTAAAAAAGGGTAGATAGTTATTTTGGGCGTGATTTCCTTCAAAGTTTCATGAATACCCCTTAGTGCTTATCATTTAAATTGCAGAATAAAGTGGAGAGTGGAATGGAAAGTCGAGTGGAGAGTCGAGTGGAGAGTCGAGTGGAGATTCGAGTGGAGAGTTGAGTTGAGAGTTGAGTGGAGTCATTTTTTAAAATAGACTTGGTGGCGATTCCGAGTACTAGTATTATAAACAAGTAGGTACTCATAACCCTATTTATAACGCTTTCACGACTAAACCACTGGACCGATTTTGATGAAATTTGGCATAGAGTTAGACAACAGCTAGTAACACATAGTAATATGGGCTATTTATATAAATATAACTGGTATATCATTATGTTATTTACAACCAGAAAACAGCTCGTATGTATTGAACTAAGAGGTAACACATCTTTATTTACTGGATCTCAATGTAGAACAATATTTCGTTTCATTCAAAGTACACGTCAAACGAAATTTGTGTAATACATTTCACTGTTGAAATCGGTATTGAGGATAAAATAGGTAGCTTTTTTGTTCTCGTCCAAGATATACTACCCGTGGAAAGAGTAATATGAAATTCGGTATAATGCAAGTCTTATGGAGGCTCGACGTCAAGAGATTTGAGAGTTGTTAAGGAATTCAGATATAATAGAGCAAGAGCCCATGAATCCCAGACCTTCGTTATTTTATAAAAGCTGAAAGTTTGTCAGCGCACGCTCCCAATACAGATAAGAACGATGGCCCATTATGAAGTTCGGGTCATAGTGGCTTTGGCAGATACACGGTGCTAAAGGGTAGCTGTAGGAGCGAGCGCAGGGCAGTGGGTGTGAGTGACATGGCGAGTCAGGTCTATTGCGATCCTTCACAGCCCATGTATTGGAATTACACAATTGGAATTATAATTCCATTTATATAATGCCAATACATGCACAGTGAGAGATTGCAATAAACCTAAAATTGGAATTAGAATTCCAATTTTATAATTCCATAATATGCGCAGTGAGGGATCGCAATAGACCTGACTTGCCGTCTCACTCGCACCCACTGCCTTGCGCTTGCTACACTTTAGTACCGTTTATCTGCCAAGGCCACCATGACCCGAACTTCATAATAAGCCATCGTTCTTACCTGTATTGGGAGCATGCGCTGACAAACTTTCAGCTTTTATAAAATAACGAAAGTCTGGGGTTCACGGGCTCTTAGTCCATAATAATAGGTACAGAAGTGCGATACGTGTCAAAAGCATCAGCCACCCTATTTTTCTGTGCAGAAATCCTCATGGATACGGGCAGGTTATGTCGGACTCTTACTGACTAAAACCGCACGCTGTATAGCGTAGCGCTGCATTGCGTGTATTGAACTTACATATTATTCAGAACTTAAATACCTAATTTTTAGTTAGGTGGATTTTGTATAGGTAGGTGTATCGTATAGGTAGGTTTAGTTTTTTTTTTATGTCGGACACGTCAACATGACTTCACCTCGCCTAATGGTAAGCTAAAGGCAAAATCTCTGGAATGGGAGTCATTGCAAACGCCGATAGTGCCACAATGGTGGCCCTCAGCTTGACGGCCTCATCAAATGCTTTTTCACGCCCCGCTTAAAGGACCCGGGACTGTATGCGGATAAGTATAGGTAGTTTCAAAATAAGATTTCTATATTTATTTGTGAGTTTCTCGAATAATATCTTTCTTTTCTTCCTTTTTTTCTTCATTTATTTCCTTCTTAAGACAGTTAACCCCCTTCCTTCCCAGCTCTCCTCCTTCCCCTTCAGGGTAGGCAGCGCGTGTGTGACACCTTAGTGTTGCACACGTTCATAGGCCATGGTGACCGCTTCCCATCAGGTGGGCCATGTGCTTGTCTGCCACCTACGTATAAAAAAAAGAAAGTTAAGACTCACCGAGCATCCTGATGATGGTTTTCTTGGACTGCGCCTGCCTCGCTTCTCCATGCACGCTGCCATTCACCCCGTTCAGCGTGCCGGGACTGCCTGGCTTGTGTGCGTGTGTTGTTCTGTAAAGAAAACCGATTTAGACCGGGAACCAAATCCGCACTAGAACATGACAAACTGCTATCAAAAACTGGTTAACTGTAAGTCAGACTCGCCCACAAAGGATTACATATCATTATACAAGACTTGTTGTGCTCCGGGGACTCACCCGTGGCATGTGCACCGTGGGTTGTTGTTTGACACTTGTGCGTGCATGACGTATATTCGTTGCCTCCGTAGTATTTTATTTATAAACAGTGTAAAAGTTATCCGTGTGCAGTTTATAGTACCTTATTAAAGACATTGCTTGGCTCGGAACCGCCCTCAGTTATTGTATCAGACTTTTAAATGATATTAGCAGTGTAATTCTCAATTTAAAGACAGAGTGATCGTTATCTATTTGTGAACTACCCGAAACTTTGTAAATTTGAAGATCTATGCCAACGATCTCGGCTGCAAACCTGTTTTGAATAGATCGATACACAAATAAGATAGTGATTCTAAATTTCACTAAGCTTGGTAAGAGCATCCGTGGCGTAGGGGTTTAAGCGTGCGGTAGTCTCCGTGTGCCTCGCGTCGTGCGTTCGATCCTCACCCAGGACCAACACTTTTTGGGTTTGATTTGCAAGTCTTAGAATGGTTTGTTTAGCTTGTAACCGCAAAATGGACGTTGCTAACTACTTGCAATGCTATCAATGTTGCGCAAAGTATCATTTCCAATGTTTAAACTTAAGTGATAAACAATTTGCCTCGTTAAGTGAGGAATATCGTTCAAAATGGCAGTGCCCGTCATGTTGTAGTAATATTACACGGCGCACTAGATCGAACATTAACACACCCGTTCGAAGTACGCAGATACCTTTGCCGGATGAGTCTGTAAATATGTCACTGGACATCATTTCACCCAGTACTACGGACCAAGTTACCATGCAAAATATCAGTAACTTATTGGATCAAAAACTTGACACTGCTTTATCTGTCTGGATGAATAAGTTTCGCTCTATTATAAAGGAAGAAGTGAAAAATCAAGTTAAATCGGAAACCGAAGTTATAGTAAAGAAACTTCAAGGTGAATTCACGGAAACAACGGACCATATATGCGCAGAGTTGACAGACCTCAGATCGACGATTAAAGCAGATTTACACAACATAAAAGTTTTGGAAACCGAAAATTTACGCTTACAGAAAGAGATGAGCAATCTGAATGGTCGTCTGTCGTCTGTCGAGCGAATGAGTCGTAGCCAGAACTTGGAAATACAGGCTGTTCCGGAAAGTAAAACTGAAAATATATTGATGATGTTTAAAAATCTATGCAAAACTATTAACACGGTGATTAATGATGACAATATAATATCATGTCGTAGAGTTGCGAAGTTGGATGCCTCCAGAGACCGTCCACGTAATATTTTAATCACCCTGTCCAACTCACGACTAAGAGATCAAGTAATATCAGCCTGCCGTCGTCACAACAGGATCTCCAGAGATGACCAATTGAACTCCTCTCACTTGGGCCTTACTTCAAACAAATGCAACATATACGTCGGCGAACATATCTCCCCCGAATGTAAGTCTCTCCACGCCGCAGCAAGAATGAAGGCGAAGGAACTTAATTACAAGTATGTGTGGGTGAAATACGGCAGAGTATACATGCGTAAAGACGACAGAGATGGTCACATTCATGTTAAGAATATAGACACGTTAAACAAATTGTAACCGTGCGCATAGACTTTTGTTTTAGTTTAAGTTTATGGGTGTGTTAATTTTGTACATCTTTGCTTTTTAATGTTAATCTTCTACCAAAATGTTAACAGAATTAGAACTAAAATAAAAGATATTTATATTAGCGTATTAAACTGTAATTATGACATAGTATGTTTAACCGAAACAAATTTGAATAGCAGTGTATTTGATGCGGAGCTATTTGACCCGCGTTACATTGTGTTTCGACGCGACAGAAGCAACTCAGTTATAAAGAAAACGGAGGGCGGTGGTATACTCGTAGCTATTAAAAAAGAATTTCAAGTTACTCGACAAATTAACTGGGATAGCGATGTTGAGGATCTTTGGCTGTCTATCTCTCCGACAGGGGATAAAACCAATAATAATTTATTAAGCATCTGTGTTTGTTACCTTCCACCTGATCTTCCAATGGAATCAATTTACAAGTTTCACAATAACTGCCAAAAAATTATGTTAGAACATCGTACCTCTGGTGAATTTATCCTCATAGGTGACTTTAATACTCCATCAGTCGTTTGGACAAAATGTCCCACTTCATACTCCCTGCTGCCTGGTGCGACTCTGGATAATAAAGCGAGAGTTCTCAAAGAGACCCTGTTTATTTGCGGCTTGCATCAATTCAATAGCATCCCTAATAAGAACAATCGTTACCTCGATCTCATCTTGTCGACCATGACCACTGTCCAAGTATATAGCGCCGAACCTTTAAGCAAATTGGACAATCATCATCCTTCACTGGCAGTTAACTTGTGTCTAGAGAGTTTTCTTTTGAAAACTATAAAATCGGATAGACCTCAAAGGCTCAACTTTCACAAATGCGACTACCCCTCACTTAGAACAGAGCTAAAGAAAGTCGATTGGCCTGGTCTCCTTGCTGCTGATGATGTGGATGTATCGCTACACGCCTTCTACAAGATACTTGATCAAATTATAGCTCAATTTACACCTGTTAAGGGGGGGCATTCCGATACATACCCAAAATGGTTTTCTGCTGCTTTGCGGCGCAGTATGAAAGAAAAACTTCACTTTCATAGGCGATATCGCAAGTATGATAATCCCCGTGACTACGACACATTCAGTATGCTTCGTACCCGCTGTAAAAAACTCATGTCGGAGGACTATAACATATTCATTTCTTCAGTTGAGTCGTCCCTAAGTAATGGTATTAGAGGTTTTTGGCGTTTTGTGAATAGTAAGAAGGACTGTAATGCCATACCTCAAACAATGAAATACGGTAGCCTTGTCTCCTCCGATCATCAGGGAATTTGTGAACTCTTCTCGCAACATTTTGGTTCCGTTTTTGAAAAAGCCACGGAGGCAAATGAGGAGAACTCCATACCTTTCACTGGGGTGTCGGCCCTTTGTTCAGTTCATGTGAGTAGTCAGGCGGTTCTAAATAAGATCAACAAACTGGATGCTGCTAAAGGCTCAGGTCCTGACGGAATTCCTCCTTTTTTCATTAAAAAATGTGGTAAGGAGTTGTGTGTGCCATTATCTATACTGTTTAATAAATCAATCCAGTCAGGGACCTTTCCCAGTAAATGGAAAGTGGCACACATAGTACCAATATACAAAGCAGGCGATAAAACCCACTGTGAAAACTATAGACCAATCAGTATTTTGTCGTCAATGGCTAAAATCTTCGAAACAGTGGTCTATGACTCATTATACCACCACATCAGTCCTATGCTTTCAACTAGGCAACATGGTTTTATTAAAAATCGTTCAACTTTATCAAACCTACTGGTGTATAAAAATTACTTGTGCTCAGCTTTTGGAAAGAGGTCGCAGGTTGACTCCATATACACAGATTTTTCTAAGGCTTTCGATAAAGTGAATCATGGCCTTCTTTGTGCAAAACTGTCTGGTTACGGAATACATGGGAATTTACTTCGTTGGGTTCAGTCGTATCTAGGCAGAAGGAGCCAACTTGTGACTATCAAAGGTGCTTTATCTGCTCCCACTCCCTGTACTTCAGGTGTTCCCCAGGGATCTCATTTGGGGCCCCTTTTCTTCATTGTTTTTATTAACGACCTTATAAATGGGTTGGAGAGCTCTTGTTTGCTTTATGCTGACGATCTGAAAATCTACTCTATAGTCGACAATCTCCAAGACTGTTCAAAACTTCAGTCAGATCTGGAAAAGGTTCTAGGTTGGTGTCAGGAAAACTGTATGTCATTAAACGCTCAGAAATGTTGTGTGATATCTTTTACTAACAAACGTCAAAGGCTATTATATAACTACAACGTCGATGGATACTGCCTAGAAAGAAAAAGCACTGTTAAGGATTTGGGAATTTTGTTTGACGATAAAATGACATTTCGGGCTCACATAGACCATATTGTTGGTAGGAGTACGCGGCTACTTGGTTTTATATGTAGAATAACTAAGGACTTCAGAAACCCGCGCAGTCTGATATATCTTTATCAAGCGTTAACTCGCAGTATTTTGGAATATAACTCCATCATTTGGTCACCTTTTTATGCGGTTCATATTAAGTATTTAGAGAGGATCCAGGGGAAGTGTCTCTATTTTGCTTGCTATAGACTGGGGTTACATAGACAGCTGAAGTCGTATGCGGAGAGACTCGACCATTTCGGGCTTCAATCGCTTGAAGATCGCCGTAAATGTAGTGATCTTATATGTCTTCATAAGATTGTTCATTCCTTAATCGACTCGCCGGAAATATTAGCTTTATTAAACTTTAATATTAAATTTCGACATCGTCAACCCCACCTCAAAAGCTTCGTGTTAAATGTACACATCAACAACACGTCTTTCTATAACCCAGTAGTTAGAATGTGTCGTCTTTATAATGAGCTCTTACATGAGCATAGCCACGAGATGGATGTATTCAGCCGGGGTTTCTCAACATACAAGAACGCTGTTAAGCGGGTTATAGCCAAGCTATGAATTTTGTTGTCACTTTATTATAGAAGTACTATGTCTAAATTATTAACCCATATATATCTCATCAGTTGTCCTATTGGTTTCATCTTGTTTGTTATTTTTGGTTCATTGTTGTTACTTTTATTTTGTATCTCTTAATGTACGCTTTTTAATTTTGTCATGCTGAGTACACATGTTTTGGAACTCAATCTGGAACCGAACCTTGAAATGGTATTTTGTAAAAATTTTGATTGTTTTCTGTTTTGTGTGCCAAATAAATAAATAAATAAATAAATAAATAAATACTAAGCCCTCGTGTATCCATACTAATATTTTAAATGCGAAAGTAACTCTGTCTGTCTGTCTGTTACGCTTTCACGCCTGAACCGCTGAACCGATTTTCATGAAATTTGGTATAGGAGTAGATTAGACCTCGAAAATGAACATAGGCTATGTTTGGTCGCGATAACCGACATCCACGTGGGCGGAGCCGCGGGCAACAGCTAGTATATCATAATTTTCTGAGTACCTAAGCTTTGTCTAAAATAAATATGAAAGATATAAATGTATATGCTGTATCTGTGCAGTATTTACAAAAAACGAACCGCGAGAGGTTTCATTTCCCTCCGTAGTAACTGTAGCAGAAAAGTAAACACTTTTCGCAAACTAAATAAACCTCTAGTTTAGGCACGCACCCTGAATAATGTACACAGTCACTGGTAAGCTGAGTAAGGAGGGATTTGGGGATGACCAGTTTAGATTGAAGGTGATTACGGGAAATAAACAAAGTTACTTAAATTATTAAGAAAGGAAGGAAGACTATTGTTTTTTTTATTACTAGCTTAAGCCCGCGGCTCCGCCCGCGTGAATGTCGGCTTTCATGTTTTTTGACTATATCAGCGGTTCTATTAATCCGATTGTGATTAAATATACTTACATAAGATTCTAAGTCTGACCAAGACCTATCAAAAAAAAACTGCATCAAAACCCATTCAGTAATTTTCACGTCAATCGTCAGATAGGAATTTAAAAAAATATATGTTTGTATTCAGTAGGTGATTATATCGATATAGTCGAGGTCGCTGGTAATGGATGGATGGAGACAGGACAGGACAGAGAGGGCTGGAAAAAATTGGAGGATGCTTTTACCCGAAAGGGGTCCGAATTAGATTAATTAAAATATCATGTATAAATCATGTAGAAATGTATTCTTTTTTCGGAATAAAGAAAGCTATATTATTATTATTCAATTATTTATTTTAGTTCTTAAGTCTAATTTTTTTTACAATATATCTATAAAAAACAAATTACAAAAATATTATAAAAAAACCTTAACCTAGAGCACCGCCAGCAGCGGGGCATGGCCCAAGCTACCGGTGGTTAGGGCTGCAGAGTGAGGAACCTCCTGACAATACGTGCCGTGTCAAGGAGTACTGCCTTCTGAATCTGACCCTTGATCCAGCCATGCAGCGAGAGCCTCTCGAGATGTTGGTCGAGGCTCTTCGCTATAAGGCCGTTCGCCGAAACGACTATCGGGACAATACTCGTTGAGTCAACATTCCACATGGCGGTGATCTCGTGGGCCAAGTCAAGGTACTTGCTGAGTTTGTCCTTCTCGGCTTTCACGAGATTCTCGTCATGCGGGATGGTGATGTCAACGAGCACTGCCCGGCGTTGGGATCGGTCTACCAACACGATATCAGGCTTATTGGCTACAATAGTCCTGTCCGTGATGATAGACCGATCCCAATAGAGCAAAGCACGACCATTTTCGAGAACCGGCCCCGGTGCGTACTTGTAGTACGGCACCTCAGACTCGACAAGGCCGTATTGAAGGGCAAGTTGCTGATGGATGATCCTGGCTACTAGGTTGTGTCTGTGCAAGTACTCTCCGTTAGCAAGATGAGAACAACCGGAAATAATATGTTATAATTATTATTATTATTATTATTCAGTAGGTATCCCAAGTATTGTTTTTAAAACATCCCGCTGAGTTTATTGCCGGAGTCGTCTCAGGTCTGGGCCGCGTTTCGAACCGGTGGTTCATTTGCTTCTAGTTTTAAGTTACTCTGATTTTGACGTTTTGTAAGTACCGCTTAAAATGGTCTATACAGAATAAATGATTTTTGACTTTGAGTTTGACTTTGACTTGACAGCTACTTTACAATTGTATAATATTATAGATTTATTTACCTTACCTTACACCATTTTCAGACCAAAGTGTGGTCCTTACGCGATACTGGAAGCCTAGGATACGTTTATAAATCGCAGGGCTCACATATTTATTGAGTTTCTATTTTCTACTTCAAACCGTAATCATTTACTTGGACCTTATCATATACTATAAGGTGTGGCAAGAAACGGTAACATATTTTTAGACTGTCTTTTTATTTATACTCTTACATTACTTAGATACATACTGTAAATTTCTTTCATACTATTCAAGGAGGTAGGACACGACGGTATCTCTCGTCCGAAATGAGCTGTCCAACTGGGGAGGTACCTCCGCCCTACAGAACACCGCGGCCATAATAACCATCCTGTTGTGTTCCCGCCGGTAAGTAGGGTAGCCAGAGCTCACTGTACCCCTCCTCTTCCTCCTCTTCGTAGCCTCCCCACCCCTTACCAGCTCTCCCCCTTTCCCTTCAGGGTAGGCAGCGCGTGTGTGACACCCTTAGTGTTGCACACGTTCATAGGCCACGGTGACCGCTTCCCATCAGGTGGGCCGTGTGCTTGTCTGCCACCTACGTAGGTAGTGTAAAAAAAAACTTCGTCTTTGTTGAAATATAGATCCTAGATCATTTTTCTTGCTATCACTACGGTTTTTACCCCTGTTCTACATATCCCTGATATATCCCTATTGGTAGGGAAGAAACCTTTTTTTTAATTTTAGTTACTAGGGGGGATATATCATTTCACCACACAAGACTTATTTAGACTTTTTTTTCGCTATTTAAACTAACTGATTCGAATGAAATTTGCCACGTAGTGACTGACTAGTATGTGAGGGTATGCAAGCCAACTTGTACGAATTGGCAAGTGGGCGAATTCTAGTGTCATCAGTTCTTCAACAAGTTCCGACCAAAGGTTTTATACATTCGTGAGTATAGACTCGCCATTTATCACCTTAATGGAGTAAATATTGTATCGTATACCGTTTGCATATGAGTGTACATTGTAAACCTATTAATTATAAAATTATATTATATATAATGTTATTATTGTTATAATATTATATCAAATATTATAACCAGGCTTTTGCGTCTGTTGGTGATGACCTAATTGTATGATATTGTGTTCTTGAATTGCTTTTTTTAACCTGTGTACGCTTTGTGTTCATAAATAAAGTTAGTTTTCTTTCTTTCTTTCTTCTTTCTTATTATCGCCCGGTCACCGATATAATCAAAATCGGTAAACGGTTGCCATATTGAATTCCAATCGCAATATACGCAGTAAAAGTACATTTATTCTACCGATTTACTTGGATTACTTTTCGTTGATCGTTTTAGGTTAAATGAATCGTGATATTGTGCGGTTGGGAGGGCAATGGATAGCGAATTGTATACCTTGATCTTACACATTTTGGTGTTGTTTTTTACTAGTCACGCTCTTGGTGAGATGCTATATATAGGTAAGTACCTATCTAGTAAATTCACACATTGAAACATCGTAGGTAATATATTATTATAATTTTACTAGCTGTTGCCCGCGGCTCCGCCCGCGTTGATGTCGAAATCCGTTTCAAAAACTATCCTATCTCTCAAGTTTGATCGAACTGCACATGGTGTGCGAATTTTATTATAATCGGTTAAGTGGTTTAGGAGTCCATTGAGGACAAACATTGTGACACGAGATTTATATATATTAAGATAAGATTAACGTTTTGTGAGCTTAGATTGTATGGTTGCTGCACGAAAGTTCTACAAATGGACATGAAATGCTACTTGTCATTTATTGAAATTTAGAAATTGTTAAAGTTGATTTTTGGATAAAATAAACCTACACGCATCACGCAAATAAAATAAGTATTGTATATTGTATAATAATGTATATTGTAGATTTTTTTTTAAACTTGTTTTGTTAATAATATTTTCTTTTCTGCATACTTGTTTGTTAACGAATTTTGATGAGGTTTTGGTTAGACTTGACAGAAGAATCTACCGTATGTATAATTGCAATTGGTTAAGTTCAACCGAAGATATGAAAACAATTACCAGTCTTCACGCGGGTAGAACTAGGGGCTCATATATACATAACTGTAGCCCGCGGCCCCGCCCGCGTGGACGTCGATTTTCGCGAAATTTTACTATATCGCCGGTTGTAATCAGCCGATTGTGATCAAATATACGTAAGATTTTGAGTCTAACCAAGACCTTTCTAATAAAAAAACCGCATTAAAACCCGTTCAGTACTTTTCGTATGTTTGGTTGTAATTGGTTAAGTAGAACCGGAGATATGACCAAAAACGACCTAAAAACGAAGCGCGGGCGAAGCCACGGGTATCAGCTTGTATAAAAAGTAACCTATATGTTGCCCAGAACTATGAACTATAATCGTACCAAGTTTGATCAAACTCCCTCCAGTAGTTTTTGATTTTGCGCGCACAAAAATTTCCGGACAAACAGACAACAGATAAACAGACAAAAATTCTAAAAACCATTGTTTTGGCATCTATTACATTCATAAAGTCACCTAATTTTTTTTTCTCAAATATCTTCCATGGACAGACACCGATCTAGATTTATTATAATGTATATATATAGATTTATTATATCCCATCGGGTAGGCCGTGTGCTTGTCTGCCACCTAAGTGGTATAAAAAAAAAAAAAAAAGATTGGGAAAAGCCCCGATAACGCGCAGCCTGCAAGTGCTAAACAAAGTGGCAGACAGCACAGATCTTTTTAATTGTTCTCTGAATGAGTTGATAAAGTTGGCATTGCATGTAATATGTTATAGTATTTAGTTTTACATTATAATAGGTACCACACTATTGTATTAGGGTAATCCTGTAAAAATAGTGATGTAGAGAAATAAATAAATA
This sequence comes from Lithosia quadra, assembly GCA_963576445.1. Taxonomy (NCBI): domain Eukaryota; kingdom Metazoa; phylum Arthropoda; class Insecta; order Lepidoptera; family Erebidae; genus Lithosia; species Lithosia quadra. Next base: position 13,847,872 of record OY754892.1, read on the forward strand.
CCTAAATAAAAATATCAGAATATAGATAGATATCAAAACTTAAAATAGGATGTAATGTATTAGCGGATATTCTACGCAAATTCCTGGGATATCGTATAAGATAATTAATGTTTTCGCTTCATTATTCATTCTAAAGGGCTCACTCCGGCCTGTGGCTTAGGCATAGCTCAGATAATTCATTTGACGCGAGCCGACTAACTTATCTCGAAATGTAATTGAGCGTCTACATAGTACAATTAGCACGACCTTAGCCTATTTCAACTCAGGAATAGATTTAGCCAGTAATATGTATTTAAAAGATCCTATACTTCTTTCTCTTAATTTTGCTTATCTTAGCTTTTGTGGGAGCGGCAGCCGTTTTTTTTATTTATTTATTTGGGTTAATAGACAGCAAAATACTTATGATATTGAATTAATAATTTTTTTTTATCATGATGGGCTTACGTTTGACCTCAATCTCACCTGATGGTAAGTGACGATGTGGTCTACGATGAATTACGCTTGCCTAGAAGGAACCTATTATTATTGCTGAATAAGTTCCAACGACATTTACCATAGCTTGGTAATTTAGTATTAGGAACGAAAGAAAGCACATGCATACAAAATGTAGAATGGTAGGGTTAAAATTTCAAAGTTTCTATAATCTTATTTGTGAAGATACTAGGGCGCGTTGCTATAATGTCTATGCATGCTATGTTAAAGTTGCTTTTGTACCTCTCGACCCATCGACAGGTTTGACCTTGTAACCTCGAGATTCATTTGGGTCTTGAAGGTTAGAGAAGAGATTCATCATTTCTGTCTTTTTTCTTTTCATGTTTTTATTTGAGTCAAGCGGGGTGAATAGGAATGAAGGGGTGAATAGGGATAAAATGGTCATTAGAATTTGTTAAATAATTTCTTTTAGAAATTTTCAAGTATTAACCGGATATTCGATGATTCTCTTCATCGTGACGTGGAAGTGGTTTATAGTTTCGAATAGAAGATAATAACTGCAAAATTTAACTGACCATTTTGTTCCTATTCACCCCTTGGTCCCTATTCACCCCGTTTGACTCGGTACTGTTTTTTTCCGCCTGCCATCCCAACGCCCCAACCCGGGAAGGAAAACCAGCACCAGTGTCTCGTTCGTCAATCAGCAGGTGCATTGACTTGCAGGTAAGGTTTACTGGTGTTGATAGGGCTTGTACACTGTACACCCGATGGTCAGGCGACAGATTGACTTAACAAAAATGTATACTGATGTGGCGATACCACATATACCCAGCATCATCTAGTGATGGCACGATGAATTACTTCGATACTACAACTACGTCACTACGATCCTGAATCCCGAAAGTGAAGTTCGCGCGCTGGTATAGCATATATACAAGACCCCACGATAACCGTTGGGCCGCGGCCCGCCAGGCGTGATCACCTTGCCTGCTCGGAGGATCCTCCCTTTGTGTTGGAGGGACGTCACATCCCGTTTCTCCACACTGATATTATTTGTACTCCATATGTATAAAGGTGAATAAATCAACACAAGCTTCGTTATTTTTGCCAAAATGCAAAGTGGGCCTAACCTCTGAACAAAAGAATCGACTCCTTTGTTGGTCAAACGCAAACATGTCGGCCAGACGACGGATTGATAGCCGACGCGTCCACAAAATATCCGTACCTATGCTCAACAATACTGTGAAAAACAAAGACTTGAATTGCGTTTTGACAAATTATTTGAACGTTTGCTGGGCGCCTCATATTATAATGGAATAACAAATATCCAACAGAAATATATAGATTTCTCTTCAGAAAAATCGAAACACCTTAGTTTTTATGATAACTGAACACAATAAGTACACAAATTATTTATTTTATGATATTTGAATTACAAATATTAACATTAGTATTTGAAAACCTCATATTTATTATTCACTATTAAACGACATTTTGACATAATATTCCTAAATATACACAATTTTCTGATAACATAACAAAAACTCACGGCTATATCCCCAAAGGGGTAGGCAGAGGTGCTAGCACCCACATTTCGTCAGTTTATGTTTAGGTCCCAATCCTTAGAAAATATAAACTTGCAAAGTGTTTCAATTTTTCTGATGAGAAGTATACTATTTCTAGCAGTTGTTCGTGGCGGGGATTTGTGATTCTGTTCCCCGCCACCCGTCGAACCTGTACAAGAAACAAAAATGCTGTATTATTCCAGACTATAAATCTATCTATGTACCCAATTTCCGCCAGATCCGTGTATAACGTGATTGAGTAACAAACCTCCAAAATTCACACCACGTTCACATTTATAATATTAGTAGGATTAATAAATAATAATGGTTTTTTATGTTGAATTATGCCCTTTTTTGACAATTCCCTTTCCCATACGCCTGCATTCGGAGAGCCAGCCCGCCACTCTCTCCACTGTACCCTCTGTTAGTTAGAGGGACAGTGCCTCTCCACGCAGAGGCGCTGAGCAGGCCTCTACTCTTTCTGCTGTCTCCGTTGTGCGCAATTAATCACGTGGAGGTTCCGGGCCACGTACCCTTTTGAATCTTATCCTAAAATTGGGTCTGGTCCTGTGGCACATATTTTTGCTGTTTTACACTGCAAGGGTAAATTCCCAACAAAGTGTGATTGCGTTCACACGAAATTTTGAAATATGCCCAGGAGACAGGAATATGATTACGTGGGAGTACTTCGCTAAAAATAAAAAGGAACACAAAATTATAAGGCTGAAAAAAGGAACGCAGCGCACAAAAATCGGTAATATACCGATAACAATAACCCATCTGAAGATTTAACTCCGTCCCCCTAAAGAGTGTAAGTCAATCTCTAAGACTCTCCGAGAAAGCGCTCCAATGTCAGCGGAAAATATGATTTAGATGTGACATAACAGTCGTTAATCAGTTCGAGTCCAACATCCCTACCCCATCGGCACAGGCAGCAAAAAAAGTTTGGTAAAATCTACAAATATGACAATAATGTATTAGAACCTTTGACTAGCACATACCGCGAGCATCATACCCACTTACACTGTCGTATGTCATCTGTGTAGTTATAATAAAGATACGGGGTTTTATTTGGGTTACAATGAATTCTATGCGTTTTTAAGAAATATACATACATACATACATACATACAAACATATGCTCACACCTTTTCACGCTAGAAACAGCAAAGAAAAGAGTTATTAACAACTCTTTCGGTTTAATGATATGGTCGCTCAAACACGTCAAAACGGCTGAATAGATATGAATAAAACTTAGCGCAGAGATAGATTGAAGTCTGAAATACTTATACAACATTTTATTCCCATAATTGTGGAATTAAAAGTTGTAGTCTGTGGGGTCGTGGTAACAAGATCAGTAAACCAGATAGAATATAACCTCGCTAACACTGCAACCCTACCCGCAATAACCAATTATTTGACATCGAGCCTCTGAGCGGGCGCGCACGAAAAGGCTCTATGATTAATTTTATTCATCGTAATTTAATTTTGCTTTGCTTCCAACGGAACAGTACGTATAGACTTGAAACTCAAACGTGACACAAAGAAAAGCTTGTCATATGGGTCCATGAATGCGCATAAACATACATAGATGCATATAATATTTTTTGATTCACTTAAATATTTTCTCTAAGCTGGAATTGAACTCGCAACGTCTGATTGCAGTTGAACGCCAACCACTACTCCTTAAGGACGCAACCCAGTAAAGAACTATGCCTTAAATAACTAAAACACAGCCAATATATTTAACCGAACATAGTTTAGTCAATCTAACTGTAGACGTAGCATCGCGCTGGTCTTGCTACGTTCAAGTGCTACGACCGTAGCAGATGTTTCGTAGTAATTCGGTTATTCAATGTCAATTCAGATTTGATACGAGCGCTACGACATTTTGATTTACAAGTCAGTCCCGCACGTAGGTGGGACTAGAAAACGCAGCTAGTAAGTACAAATTAAATACATAACCCTCCGTTTTTCCTTCACTGTAGTCGGATAATAGTCTGCGTCTCTTTAAAACATGTAGATGACGAGTGTTGACAGGTGTCAAGCGTGTGACTGCAGCGTGGGAAGAGCGGGAAGGGCGGGAAGTAAAAGACAGGAAATTACGTCGCATCAAAATACTTTTGACATTGATTGCTAAAGTTGCCAACGTAATAACATGCCAAGTTATAGGTACGGGTAACAGACGAGGTATTAGTAGTTTTCCTTTCGGGCTTAGGGAGTCAAATGACAGTCGCTCTCGTAATAACCAATAAATAAAAATAAATGATAAAAAGAAATTGAAGAACTAACCAGGGGGGCAGCGGGGCTAGCAATATTATTAGAGAAGATAAGTTTTTTACATATCTTTTATGTATTTCATATAATACAGGATGAATCTTTCAACATAACAGCTATGTATTGAGAATAATGTCCATCATTTTGAAAAAAAAAATCATCGGTTTGTAATATGTATAGATAGTAGAATATGTAGATAAGTAATGTAAGGAAAATAAAAAAGCATTCCATAAAAAAATGAGACCTTTTCTTAAGTTGGCCCTATGTTATCTATTACTATTTAATTTCCAAAATTCCTTATTAGACACTACCGGGAGTTTTTTGTTTTCAAAATGTTTGAGTTCAATTTCTGATTTTGAAAAACTTTGGCTATTCTCCATAGCTTCAGATTCATGCCATCCACGCCCAGATTAAAAATTCAGCTTATAATGTAAAGGTCTGGCATTCTGAAAAACTTTTACAATATTTTCTAATATCAGCAATTGAATCAATTTAAGCATACAAAATTTAAGAGAATAAAGTGTTTTTATGTTGATTCCAATGTTTAACATAAAATATGCAGGAGCTTTGAACAGGTGGAAATATTATACAGGGTGAATAACTTCGGATTTGTCTCGATTTTTTTAAACTCCTGAATATCTAATTATAATAACGTCTGGGGTCGATGAACTCACAAACAATTTATCCTTTGAATAGTTTATTTGAAGATTTGCTACGGATTTAATTCATTAAATTTATTGCTTTGGTTGTAAAGCTGTAGTTTTGTTCGTTTGTAGAATTCTGTAATATTAATTAAGATTTTGCTTTAAATACGAACTTGTGCATTTGCCTCTCATTCCAGAAATCATCAAGCTTTTCATTTTAAAAGGGTCAGACAGAGATGAAATGTGGGTGTCTACATTTTAGTCTATAGGACTTTGGAAGGAAATAAATAATATCGTGAGACCTGTTGCAAGTGGAAAGAAAAATGGATAAAGCAACGATATTATAGATTAAAGTAGTTTCAAGCCACGCAGACGAAATGCGGTGCATTTTTATAATAAAAAATGGTTTTACACGATTTCCAGTGAAACTAGACTTTCTATCAAAAATGGTGTTGTGTAAAAATTATAGGTTTTGTATGAACCGTTTTTCAAATAACTTCAATTTTTATTTATCTGGTGATAGAGAGTTGTTGGCTGTCGTTTTTCAAACTCATGCAAAGTCGCGGCGGAAGCTAGTTTAAATAAAAGTTACCAATTTATTGTGATTACTGGTGATTGGATGCCCACAAATATTTGTTCGGGTAAAATCAAAATTCTAAGTCAACACAAATATTTGCCGCGTTGCTAAATTGTTGGAAGAAATTTGTACCAATCATCATATAATTTTATATGGCAAATTAATTAATACTTGTGTTGTGGTTTCGCATAGTACATAGACCATTCGACTTATACGTTACAGATTGCAGGTTCGATTACCACTTAGTGAAAATATTTGGGTATGAAAATAAAATTATATTTATGGCAGAATGAGGGCATTGAAGTCCCTTTCTAGGGACAATACTCAACTCACCTTGGAGCTTATCAGGAAAGTTAAAATACTTACTAATTTTCTTTAAAAATTCATGAGACAAACTATAGTCTGGAATAGGTGCCCGATCCGTAGTACACCTAACAAGTTCACCTTGGTGGACTACGGGTACTTAACCTACAGGCTGCTTTAATCTCAATATGATTTATGTGAGTAGCACAAATGGGAACAGTACCTCTAGCGAGTGGAGCCACCGGCAGCAACTAGCGTAAAATAGAATCTGGTTAATAATATACTAGGTTATTTACAGTTATGTGTTACCTAGCTCAAAGGCACAGAACATTTTACGAATGCCGTGTATTTAATATGAGCCTGAAGTTAAGGCTGCGTCTCTAGCAGAGACGAGCTAGCTGAGCGGTGCGAGGATGCGTAGCGAAGCTGTGGAATATTTCTACAAGAGATGTGCAGGCTCGAGGGTGAACCACACATCCCTCATAATAGTCGTAATACAACTTTCGCAACACATTCCTTGCAACACATCCGTAGCACATCTTTTTCCCTAGATTTATATGTACAAAAACCACGCTCTGCTAAACCGTTTACACCAGAGCTGCGCTGAGCGAGGCTAAGTAAAAGAAGTGTTGTATCGTTAACTAACTGTCCCACGGGGTTTCACCTGTGGTATACTTGGTCCCCGTGGCACCTATATAAACCATTTGCAATTTATTCGTTTTGGAAGAATGTATGGATACTTGCCCAAATTGTTTACATATATGATTACTGCTCCGCTCCCATGGATAGAAGCGTGATATTATATAGTGTATACCTTTAAAAAAAAACTGATTTTTTATCTAACACACAAATAATTTGCCAATTCGAACCAGTCATTCCTGTAATTAGAGCATTCAAATAAACAAATTCTCCAGCTATATAATATTAAAGAATAAATTAACAAACACATCCCTCGCTACAAATCCTCACACATCTATGTTGGGAACCCAGCCTTAGTTTGGGAAAAGCTTCGTGAATTCCCTCGCAATCGACAAACAGTTGTTCAGCCAAGCTGCCAACCCCACTAATTAGCGGAGTTCGCTAAACTGTGCTAACGGCTAAGAGAAGCATAACTACCAATGGCTGTGCTTGATAACATTGAGTTATGATCTTGTTATGACTTATTTACTTACAAAGGAGTTAATAATATTAGCTAAAGTTATTTTAACTCATCAATTCTGACGGTTTTGCTTGCTTTTTAATCAGAATTGAATTGTTGGTAGATCTGAAATGGAAGCGACTGCCATCTGACTTTTACAAACCATTTTCGATAGCGAAGTTCTGTAGACCAATTGTAAGACCTAAAAAGTCTTCAACTAACAGTAATGCCAAAGATGTTGGTATGGCAGACTGACGCTCCCAGACACAGAAACGCCTAGACATGTTCTTGCATATAAATATTTTCACTGAGCGGGAATTGAACTCCCGACTTCCCAAGTAGCCGCGCCATGTTACTTTTTTACCCGACTGCCGAAGAAAGGAGGGTAATGTTTTATCCTTAGAAATAGTGATCTATCATCAAAATCTAATCGAAAATCCTGAGATTTTGATTTCCTGCGGGATACGAGGTCTATCATTATTAAGATTCTTATGAAAATAAAGCTTGCAAAACATGCACGCAATACATCATCGCCGTCCCCTTGAGGGTACACATCCGCGAGTTCTGCCAATTTATTTAACACCAGCTGAATCTCGCGGCTCCACCCGCACGGTGTTTAACTTTTTTTTTCAAGATCATATCATGTAGCAATGGAAAAAGGCGTGACTTATAATATAATTAATTTGTAATTTGATAAGGAATCTAAAAGTTATAAATTTTTATCATAATATATCAGAGCTGAACCGCTCCTCCTTCACCCCTTCCTAGCCGTGTTGCACACGTCCATAGGTCATGGAGACCGCTTTCCATCAAGTGGGCTGTGCTTATCTGTCACATAAAGTAGTGTAAAAAAACATGCCTATTCCAGTGATAGCTCCTATGGAACAGAAAATAAACTTTAATTTTATTTTAAAACCAATTAACTTTGCAAACTTTAAGCCGTCGGTGTAAGCCCGTGTGGTGCTAAGTAATGTAGTGCAAATGGCTAAACATTAGCATTTCGAAGTTGAGCCTAAACGCTCCACATGCGAGGCAAAAAGCTAAGGGCAAGTGCTCTTCGAATAATATATTAATTATTCAGTTCAGGTGCGTACCTTTGTATGGAGCACTTTGACGTATGAGTCTGATCTGTACTTAGTTTGAAAGAGACAAACAGCAAACAGTTATTTGGGCTTCAAATGAAAAAGAGAACGTTCTGTCTATCTGTCAAGACACTTTTTGCCTAGTTTCGGTCTAGATAGCGCTGTGTAGTTTGTCTGAAATACTTTTTTTTTATGATTCGATACTCGCTATTTATTTGTCGAAGTGGAATTTTTTTTATATTTGACTTTTGTAAGGGAATCCTACAAATATAATAATCTAACCCGTGATTTGCTACCACTGCATGCATAAAAAATTGCCCTATTTCTTGATATTATGATTACTTCTTTACTCTTATGTGTAGTAGCCAGATGATATACAACCTTGCTCGATAAATGGGCTATCTAACCCAAAAAGAATTTTTCAATTTGAACCAGACTAGTAGTAGTGTAGTTCCTGATTAATGCGTTCAACCAAACAAACAAACACTTTAGCTTTATAATATTAGTATAGATATAAAGTACAAAAATATAGTTTTAAGATGTTTAGATGTTTATTACTCAATTACGCCTAAACAGCTGCATGGAAGCTCATAAAAGCATGCTAATAAATAACTGTTACGCCGAAAGAAGATAAATCTGATGATTTCAAATCTTTTCAATGTCATTTCGCTACGGATTTCAGTCTAACCTCGCTAGTGAGACTGCAGCCTTATGAACTCAAAACGCTGAGCTCATTTAGCTGAGTAGAGGCCTTTATATAATTCCTGGGCGACTCACACTACAGGTACACGTAGGTTAAGGTACTTTACCTAAAGCCAGGGAGACAAGGTTAAATAACTGAAAGCGAAGTTAAATCCTAATTTAAACAGTGGAAATAATTATGGCCGGTTTCGTATTATTCTACTTAGTCACATTATTTAGATGGGCAAGATAATAACAACTTATAAATTTATTCTTACAATGTTTAAAAAATATTTTTTATTGTGTAAAAACGTAACATTTAAAAACCAGTGTTTGTTGTTGGTTTTTTTTATCACATTTCATGTGCTTCCCTACTGTTTAAGTGTAGCCGCACACGGGCCACACGCGACAGCCACAAACGCCGCCACAAGAGGCAAGAAACGGCCACTAAAGTAGCTGAAGCGCGCGACAGCCACTTGTGGCCGATGGTCGACACTTGCGGTCGGTGGTTGCTACTTTTTTTAACCCAAGCATGCAGTACCTATCATAATGGACTCGGTTTAATTGCGCTACTTTTGATAAAAGACGTCGTCGAAGAAGACGAAACCGTAGTTATTGGATACATCCAATTTTAACGAATGTACACAAATGCAACGAACATTTCGATAATCGCGCGAGTGGCGTGTGTCGGCGTTTAGTGGCCGGTGCGAGCCACAAGAAGCTAGCTGCGGCGATTTGTAGCGTGTGGCCACCGGCGACAACCGTGTGCGGCGAGTCCATATAAAATGTATGAAAATTACAGAAATATGCCAGTGGCGGCGTTTTGTGGTTGTGGCCGGTGGCCCGTGTGCGGGAGCCCTAAAATATTTTTCCCAGCTGTTAAAATAATTTTCAACATGGAACTAAAAATTTTTAAATAGTGACTGAGCCTTCTTAGTGAAAGTATATTATATCCAACTAATACTGCCCTCTGACCTTCTCACGTTGAAATGAAAGCTTCATAAATAAAAATGAATGTGAATTAAAATTATGAAATGTAAAATATTATATTCAAACTTTTAACTATTTGACTTCGCCTCTAGCGGGTTCTATCTTTAAGTACATGTGCGTGTATGAGATAAACTTTCTATCTAATTAAAAGGATTCTTGTGTCATCAGCCAAGTACTTAAGTAAAACCCATGAGACGAGTAAATAAATAGTAAAAAGCTAGTTTTGAGTTGCTATGCGACTTATGTACAGACACATTAGGAATCCAAGGTTAATTTGTGTTTTAAAGTCTTCAAGTGCACGACTTCATATACTCGAAGTCATATTATAATGCTCCCAATTCTCTTGTTCCATCTCTAAACTTAAATTTCTCTAAAAAATCTAATTGCATCTGTTTCTTTCATGATCAGATAAAAAGGACAAATGATTTTATTTTAGTTAAGACCTGTCAAATTAAGACAGCGCCTTGTTGGTGCGTAGTAAGTTAAGTCGCATGTTCGTAGATGTCGACTAAAATTGAAGGGTACCGTCAAGGCGCCAACTTAATTTGACAGGTGTCCACTAAAATAAATCATCTGTCCTTTTCTATCTGATAATGAAAGAAACAGATGCAATAAAAATAAAAAAATAAAATTTTAGAGAATGATAAGTTTAGAGATGTACCAACAGAATTAGTAGCAATATCTAAATGCTGACACTTTAGGGTTAGTAAAAATAAAGTAGTTTAGAATACTATTAAAAATAAAAAATGAATGTATATGTGTGTGTGTCCAATAATCACACACATACACACACACCCTTTCGCATTTTAAACGATAAAAGTTGAGTAAAAAGAAAATATATACAAACATTTTACCGCCGCGGCAACCCTAGCCGATGAGGTAGAGAAAACGATAATTAAGCATCGTAGATTTGAGACAGACCGCCATTAGAAAGTCTTCGGCTTACTGTTAATTAAGAATAATTAAATTCATTTCAGCTGTGAATGACTAAAGATAGACTTAATAATATCAGATACTCCCGCAGCAATAATACAGCACTGTTCTTTACTTGGAATCTGAACGGCGAAGACTATTAATTTTGATATCTGACGGTGCTAATAAAACGTGGATTTTAATAATATAAATGTTGATTGATTGTCCCGTAGTTGAAATTTGGTTTGATCCAGACATAACCACCCCCGATGGCCATGTGTTATGGGGATTTACTTACAATAAAGTCGAGAAAAGGCTTCAAAGCCTTGCCCATCGACGCAAAGTTGCAGGTCTCTCGGTGTTCTACCAGATACATTTCGGAGAGTGCGCTCTGGAATTGCACAACCTGATACCTCCAAGTCCTTTCCATTAACGAACGACCAGACGAACAGCGACACGCCACCGCTATATGGTCGATATTCCGCTCATACGCACGAAGCGCTTTGCTGACACGTTCATCGTGCGTACAGCTAAGGAGTGGAATTCCTTACCTGAGTCTGTGTTTCCGGAAAGCTATAACCTGGGAGTTTCCAAGTCACGAGTGAATAGGTTCCTTCTAGGCAAGTGTGATTCATCGTAGACCACATTGTCACTTACCATTAGGTGAGATTGAGGTCAAACGTAAGCCTATCATGAATAAAAAAGGCAGCAGTATGGTACCCAGGCATGAGTAGCTCATCACTCGTAATTAAACAGTAACAAAAGATACATACCCCAGAACGTACCTAATTCGGAGCCCCATCCGGACGTAAAGGCCCAGGATGACGATGCCGGGCAGGATGAAGAACAGCAGGCTGCTCAGCTCGCACAGGTACCACGAGGGCTGCTCCAGCATCGCGCAGAACGCCGAGTCCAGGGACGCGTTACCAGAACCTGGTGGAAACACTCCAATTGGTCATATGGAATATCAAGAACTAAAACTGGATTGATTTAATGGAAAAGCTGCCAGCTATAGGCATGTTTCTTTGGGGCGACGTAAATTTGTTATGACCTTCACAATTAAAGAAAACATTGACAAATATTTTCACTATATTATCATATATTTTGCCGCAGCATTAAAACCTGGAATTCTTTACCAGCTCACGTGTTTTCTTCCTCCTACAGTCCCGGGCCCTTTAAGCGGGGCATGAATAAGCATTCGATGGGGCCGTCAAGCTGAAGGTCACTATCGGTGATTGTAATGGTGACTCCCATTCCGGAGATTTTGCCTTTAGCTTACCATCAGGCGAGGTGAAGTCATATTGACGTGACCGACATAAAAAAATTGTTTTGTTAAAAATATTCAAAATACTACAATATAAATAAATGAATAAAAATAAAATACAAATGATTTTTTGTAGAGCTCATGAAAAAGTTTAATAAAATCTTTTCATTTGATTTTAGACTTTAACTGTATAACAGTAAAGTCTACAATTAAATAGCATTTTTAGAGTATCAGTGTTATGACAGTGGTTTACACAGATGTACTGCACGGCATCTGACTTGGCAAGATTTCGGAGTAGTGCTGGCGCCACTACTCCAAAACCTTGCCAAGTTAGATGCCGTGCACTATACTTGTTTATATGCGACGCATTTTGCCACAAACAAGTATAGTGTACAGCATCTAACTTGGCAAGGTTTTGGAGTAGTGGGGCCCACAGTACCCCAAAATCTTGCCAAGTTAGATGCCGTGCACTATACTATACGTGTCAAAAACAGCATCACACTTTACTATATTTGACGAGACCCTCAAGTGAGAATAGACCTTTGAACTTTTTGCGCCCCGTCTACACTACAACTATCACTTTGTCGGAACTTGAGTCCCAAGACGAAAGAAAGATTAATAGCTCGCTATCAATTACTTACACACAACGTCCTCACATTGAGGCAAGGACAGCCTGCGTTTGATGATAGACTGTTTAACATGTGTTGAGAATGAATGTGACATATGGATATACATTTACTTGACTTGTATTGGATTCTTTATTTTTTGACAAACACACGGCCCACCTGATAGGAAGCGGTCACCGTGGCCTATGAACGTGTGCAACACCAAGGGTGTCACACACGCGCTGCCTACCCTGAAGGGAAGAGGGTGCTAGGAAGGGATGGGGAGGCTAGGAAGGGGTAGGAGGAGATGGGGTACAGTGAGCTCTGGCTACCCTACTTACCGGCGGGAACACAACACGACGGTTATTATGGCCGCGGTGTTCTGTAGGGCGGAGGCGTACTACCCCAGTCGGACAGCTCATTGCGGACGGTAGATACCGTCGTGTCCTACCTCCTAAGAAAAACATCTACTTGATCGATTCTTGTAAATTCGAGTAGTGATGACCTGAAAATATAGGTTTTTGCCTGTGGACCTATTGCAAAGTTCTACTGGTTGATCCAAGAATATTTTTACTTGCACTTCTATCTGGTTCTATCAGTCGCAAGACGGGCAAATTAAAATTATTCGCAATTCTATCTATAGCACACTATATTTTTTTTTATGTTGTTTGTTCGTTCGCAATAAACGTAAGAACTGCTGATTGGATTTTGGTGCCGTTTTTTTTGTTAGAATTTTCCTATACAGAACTACACGTGCCAGACTGAGGTATCACCCTCACACAGTGCAATCTATTTCACCAAGAACCAAGCGGTTCGGTGTCTCTTTTATTTGCGGTACTATAAAGACTTTGAATTCTTTACCAGCACATGTGTTTCCTTCCATCTATGGCCCCGGGGCCTTTAAGTGGGCGTGAACAAGCATTTGATGAGGCCGTCAAGCTGAACATATATATATCAAGCTGAAGGCCACCACTATAATACTACCGGTGTATGTAGTGGTCATCAGGGAGGTAAAAAAAAAGGTGAAGTCATTTTGACATGTCCTATATAAAAAAGAAAGGTCTTGGTTAAAATAAATAAATAAATAAATACTCTTCGACATTCTACACATCGCTCCCTAGACCCAAAGTAAGCTTAGTTTCACTTGTGTTATGGGTTAGACTTAAACCTGTCATAATGTTTGATTGCAATTGATTAAGTAGAACCGACGATACCATCAAAAATCGATGACCGACCTCCACGTGGACAGAGCCCCAGGCATCACCAAGTGACCTATGAAACAACATGTATACCTGCTTATATATATAACTCTTGCAAGATTTTCGTATTGTTTCCCGTAATTATATTTCTTTGCTCAGAAATTTCATGATCGATTACTTGTAACAACTGCGAGAAGTTTGTACGCGGAACTTGACTTGATATTGCGCGTATATTATTACACAGGTACAGTCGCTATCGGTGTAGTCTCACAATATGTATTTGAAAATCTCATGTATGTGCGGAAAAATATTTCACAATTTCCAAGACTTTGTGATAGGCACAATATAAATACCAGGCACAAAAACAATCTTGTAGCCTGTGATAGTAGGCTCCAAAAAATCAGTAATTCTTTTCGGGGTAACTGTATACGCTTTTTCAACAAACTCCCAAGCGAAATTAGAGATTTACATGTAAGTAAATTTAAAAATGTTGTTAAAAGAAAACTCTCCCAAAAAGCTTATTATAAAATTCAAGATTATTTAGATGATAAAGAAGCTTGGAAATGAACTGTTCACTCAACTATGTTACTCGAAATAACATTGTATCTAGACTAAGGCAATTGTTGTAAATAGACCAAAAAAAAAAACAGCCCGCTGAGTTTCTTGCCGGAGTCTTCTCAGGTCTGGGCCGCGTTTCGAACCGGTGGTCCATTTACTTCTAGTTTTAAATATTTATAATTTGACGTTTTGTAAGTGCCGCTTAAAATGGTCTATACAGAATAAATGATTTTTGACTTTGACTTTGACTTTGATTAACTAGAATTTTTTTTTACATACATATAGTTTTACAGTTAAATTTATCCCATAAACCTAGAATAGGTTTGTGCAGGATAAACCGTTCTCTTTACAATTTACATATTATACAATTTCTCTATAGTTTTTTAAATAATAATATACCAAGTTACGGACCACCTTTAGCTCTAAAACTATATAAAATGATCAACTAACATTGAAAAATGGTAAATTTGTCCTTTAAAGATTACAGGGAGGGACTACAGAAGACCAGCTCAAGAGTAACCGCAATCGACTTGCATGAATAAAAACAATTAAGAAAGTTGAAGAAGCGAAAGACGTATGTCAAGATCGTAGCAAGTGGTAAGATGTTGTCTCTGCCTACCCCAACGGGAAAACGGCGTGATTTGTTTTTCTTTTAATATAGGACACATCAACTTGATTTCACCTGGCCCGATGGTTAACCGAAGGCAAAGTCTCAGGAAAGAGAGTCACCATTAAATACGCGTACCATGTTAACAATGGTGGCACTCAGCTTGACGGCCTCATCAAAAGAAGATTGTCGTCGCAGCACCGCGTGACACCCACCGGCCCCACTAGAGCTGCGACCACAATCCCCCCCTGCCCGGCTGTGCACTTGCTGACCCCTGAACGCAATCCAACCGAGATTGGATTACTATGGAGAGTTTTTCGTAATCGTGGATGGTGGTATGTACCTATGTATTAAAGATTAAAATAATTAACATTAATATTTATTGATAAAGATCGTTTGGAAAATGGTTAGTGTTCAGTGTTCAGCTATTTCTGATGGCGACTGTACCGGCACAGTGTACACAAAGTTGAATATCTAGTTCATTTTCTCCGACATGATCGATTTCAGCTACTTCAACTAACAAATTGGATGAAACAACTTAGGAAGCGGATAATATTATGTTGTTCGTAGATTAGATATTTTATAACTTCTAGAACAATCATCGTCGTCATCATTACTAGAGATTTACTAGATGGTACAAATTTGCCTCAAAATCAAAAAAGTTATCATTATGGAATGCAATAAATGTATTGAGTATTGAGAATTGAAATTGGGCCGGGTAGGTACCACCGTGCACCTTGCGAAATACCTCCATAGTAATCCAACCTTTTTTTTTTTTTTTTTTTTTTTATCGTGCGTAAATCCCCATGGATACCACCCCCGTCGGCCATCGGGGGTGGTTATGTCGGGATCGAACCGACTAAAACCGCACGCCGTCTCGGGCCTTAGTAACCGGGGTGTAAGGTTACCCAATGGGCATATCCCTCGCACCCCAGCTGACCCCGGGCCATCTACGGTTTTAAGATGGCCCCCTCGACCCCCCGACAGGGGGGGGGGGTGGGGCGAGCATCGCGCCACTTCACCGACGGTGGGGTGTAGGGTGACAGGAGGCCGTCCTGTCACCCAACCGTCGGCGCGCAGACAATCAGCTCGCCCCCCGCTCGCTCCCCACTGTGCCATCTGCTAGTCAGAGGGACACGTGGAGAGCCTCGGAGCAGCCCTCTAGAGGGCCACTCCCACCCCGGCCGGATTGGCCGCAGGCAGCAGCGTCTCCGGGTGCGGGCCGGAACCTCCACGTGGTGCACCTGGGCAACGGAGGCGAGCAGCGCCTCCCACTCGCCATAGTAATCCAACCTCAGTTGGATTTCGCTCAGGGTTCAGCAGGTACATAGCCGGAGCTTGAGGTGATGGTTGTCGCAGCATTGTGGGACCCGTAGGTATGGGCGTAGGTCTAAACCAATATCTGCACTTTGTCACGCAGTGCTGCGACGACAATCACCTCTTTTTTCATCAGGCTGTCAAGTTGAGGGCCACCATTATGTCACTGTCGGTGTATGTAATGCGGACCCCCTTCCTTAGACTACTTTTAGCTTACCATCAGGCGAGGTGAAGTCATATTGACGTGACCGATAGGATATATAAAAAATAGATATATAGTAGTAAAGACAAAGGAAGTATTTTTTAGCAATTTCGTAATTATAAAACCATTTCCACAGTAGTTGGCGCAAAATAACGTTCGTATTGGAAATGTCGCCGGTTGGCAAACTCTTGACTAGCAACTTTTTCCAATTTAAACAAGCTGTTACCTGTGTACCCGTGTTACTCGGTAATTGTTATACCTACGTCCAAGTGGAGCACAGGTCATGAACAAGCTGACGTAAATGAAACTCTTTCAGTTAAAAACTAGAGTTAAATAGTTTTTTTAACTTTCAGGGTTGCCAGCTCGAGTGTGACGCCCTTGGTGTTACACACGTTCAACTTATAGGTCATGGTAACCGCTTTCCTTCAGGTGAGGCGTATGCTTGTCTGCCACTGGTATAAAATGTAACCGAATTACTTGCACCTAGGAATGACGATTTTTTAAATAGATTAATTGTTACTATTGTAAAGTAGAACCGGAGATATAAAAAAACGTGTAAAACCTTACCATCAGGCGAGGTAAAGTCATTTTGATGTGTCCTATATAAAAAAACTGACGTCCACGCAGGCGGAGCCGCGAGCATAGGTTAGCTAGAAGATGATTCAGAATAGAAGAGACCTTATTTTCCCTAGCGTCTACAATATGGGATTCTTCAAAAAAGGCATTAGATGGTTTTTACAGAATTCGCAGCGCGAGTGCGACGCCCCTGGTGTTGCAAACGTCCATAGGCCAAGATGACCGCTTTCCATCAGGTGGTGACGCTTGTCTGCCACCTAAGTGATATAAAAGACATGGCGACGTTGATTGGCTGTCTCTACACATATTATTGTTTGTTAGATTGCCTTGCTCTAATAATGAAAAGACCTTGGATCTATCCAGACGTATAAATCTATTTAATAGCTATTTGTCCCAAGATATCTATTGTGAAAACAATATTATAACTATTATTTACAAGATAAAATTAAAAATTGTTTATGGATTCACACAAAGAGAATCTTAAAATTAGTTCTTACTAGCTGTGCGCTTGACTCCATTAAAACTACGCTTTAGATTTTTAAGGTTTTATTTTTAGGCGTATAATTATTTTTCCAAAATTAGCCTAAGTTACTCCTTGTTACATCAACTATCTGCCAGTGAAAGTCCCGTCAAAATCGGTCCAGCCGTTTCAAAGATTGGCCGGAACAAACATAGACGGACAATTTTTTTTTAGGTGTATTGGTATATGTACCGTATACCTACACATAATAAAAGACATTATTTTAACTGCCTATCCCTTCGGGGATATAGGCGTGAGTTTATGTTATGTTATGTTATGTTATTTTAATATTACAAACAGACGCTTTAGTTGTATTTATTTGTAGTACATAATATATAATAAACTTTTGTTATTAAAAAACCGAAGAAATAGATCGCTGGGATTGATAACGTTGTTGAGAAAAAAAAAGTTGTGATATTGATGACAAAATAACAAACAATCTCAATTAGAAAAGCTTGAAAGGTCTCGGATAAGTTTTTTTTATAAATAGACACGTCAACATGACCACCTCCCCTGATGGTAAGCTAAAATCTTAAGACCAGGCTCACCACTACATAATACACCGATATTGCTACAGTGGGGCCCTCAGCTTAACGGCCTCATCAAAATGCTTTTTCACGCCCCGCATCAAGGACCCGGGACTATAGAAGGAAGGAAACATTATGTGTTAGTGGCACAAAATAGGGATCATTAGTTGCAAGGACGAAACGGTTTAGCGCGTTGGAAAAGGCTTAAGATAAAGTATCATCCATATAATATAAATGTCACATGGGGTCAACGAGGTGCCACAATTTGTAACAAGAGGTGCGAATAATGATATACTTCGGGACGTCATTTGTGTCAAAATATAAAATGAAATGCGAAACTTTAATTCTATACGTAAATCATAATATATTTCCAACGCTATTAATATTTTGTTAGGGTTCAAATTGTTTCGTAAGCGAGTTTAGACTTGCTGTACCAGAATGATGTGACAGCTGTCTGTGAGCCTTTTGATATTGCTACAACTAAGACTGCTATTTTAATTTATTCATTTACACATATAATTTGTGAGGTGTATGAAGTTCCAACTAGATCTTTGGAGCCGAAAAGGCTCTGGCAACAGCTTTCCTCGCGGACTTGGGATGTCAGATATTGCTATCTTAAAAGCCAAAATAAACCATTCATAGAAAGTATGAGGTTAGGAGTAAGTTTTGGATGCCACTAGAATTTGGTGCTCGAATAATGTAGATGACCACATAATAATAAATAAGAGCATCATAATATATTATAATCACATTAGGACTAGGAAAATGAGGGTAAAAATCTTGAAATTCTTATTACGTAATTTATAGATGGCCCCTAAGAGTTTGTTACCAAATAATACGAAGATACCTACCTATACCTATAGGTGAATTAGCAGATGTACAGTCAGCGGCAAAAGTCTATAATAATTGCACAGATTTCAAACTTAAAAACTCGAATGATAATGGTTCATGTATTGTTATCAAAGTTTAAAGGTATTTCAATAGGCCAACTAACTAATTAAACATCATTTTCATTAAGAACCATTAAGTTACTTTGCTCAAAACTAGTGTTCAAAATCTGTAAATGATCACCATGACCTATGACGCTAACGGTGCGAGGTTCGTTGCGATGATCGATCTTTTTTTTTTAATATTTAATTAACCGGATTGACTGCACCCGGCCTTATGGTAAGCTGAAGTGGAGTGCAAAAAGTAGTGGTCACTAATTCCCAAGGGATGCCCTTAGAATGGTGACCTCTACCCAGACGGCCTTCACAGACATAATGTGATTAGGTCCTGTTTTGTTGTATGTTTGTTGGTTTTTACCTAATTAGACACAGTAAAATTTGGTAGGATAACTCATTCAATTAAAATAGTAGATGGAGCTCATATGGATACATACCTGGTGGATAGTCATGATGGCTGACTGTGGTATAGACGGCGAAGGGCGACGCAGCCAGGAGTGACACCAGCCATAAGGCAGCCACTATCTTGAGCGCCCTGCCGAGCCCAGCCATGGCGTACAGGTGCAGAGGGTGGCAGATCGCCAGGTACCGCTCCAGGGAGAACGCCACGATGGTAAGAACTGAGACGTAAGACGCTCTGTAGGAGAAAAGAAAGATTTGGCTAAATTTTAGCGGTCAACTTATAAAATCTATTCACGTCACTTCACCTCGCCTGATGGTAAGCTGAAGGCAAAGTCTCAGGAAAGAGGGTCACCATTACATACACGAACACGTATCATGTTAACAATGGTGGCACTCAGCTTGACGGCCTCATAAAAAGAGGATTGTCGTCGCATCACCGCGTGACATCTAGGTAGGTACCTGTCTATAGTATTAAATGAGAATTGAGTGAATCTTTTTATTGTGAAGTCGGTGCTAAGCTCGAAACACAACATAATTTTTTTATGGCATCAAGTAACCACACACAAAGTAATCCACAGATAAGTCTAACGTGGAAAACCAGTTTTTTTTGTGTGGCATGTTTGGTTTTTAAAGTTATTTATGATATTAAAATTTTACTCATTTTAGTTGCTTCACTACTAAACAGAATTTATTGAAATTTGGATACTAGATAATATCTTGGGTTCAGAAATAGTACACAAGCTAATCTAATTTTCAAAAATCGACCCATTAAGGTGTTAAAAAGGACAGTAAAATTTCTATGGACAAATTTTTTCGTTGACTAAATTCCCACTAAACTATGTAGGTATAAAAGTAAAGTGTTTTATCCCTGAATTTGAGTCTTATACTTTACGGGAATGTGATCAATATTCCACATGAACGAACCCAAGGGAAACAGCTTAATATATAGCAAATGGAAACCAAAGAAAAAGCCACGAGTCGTTAATTTTAAAGAATTTCCTTTTCTATAATTCATTTTCAGGATGAAATAGAACAATGGTTTCACACATTACGTCTCAGACCGCGACAGTAAAAGTGCCTGCAAATAATTTATTTCAGAGGCACTTAACCTTAACCTTAAGAAATAATTCATAGGCAGAGCCCCCTGTCATTAAATTCAGTACATTTGTGAGAGGTAGCAATTTCCTCTTGAGAGGAGTCACCAGAATGGGGAGTACCTCCTTTCCATCATAGATTTCTAATACTTACTAAAATGTGCCATTAGCATCAATATATTCAAGGACCAAACCAATATTGTAATGTGACATAAAACGACCATAAACTAAATTTAAATATTTTTTAATATACTAGCTGATGCCCGAGGTTCCGCCCGCGTCGGTTATCGGTTTTAGTCATTTCTCCGTTTCTACATATAGTAACAAATTGCAATCAAACATACCGCAGATTTTAAGTCTGACCAAAGTCTTTTAATA
The DNA here is from genome assembly GCA_963576445.1 of Lithosia quadra. Taxonomy (NCBI): domain Eukaryota; kingdom Metazoa; phylum Arthropoda; class Insecta; order Lepidoptera; family Erebidae; genus Lithosia; species Lithosia quadra. The sequence continues at coordinate 13,868,665 of OY754892.1, forward strand.
CAAAAACCGCATCAACATTCGTTCAGTAATTTTTGCGTTCATCACGAAAAAACAGATTTCCAAAAAAAAACTTTTTTGCTCAAAATGCATTATAAAGTTTTTTTTTAAATATAATATAATATGTAAAGACATAGCTACTTTTCAATTTTATAATTAGATCAGATATGTATATCTACCATTTATGTTTGTAGGTATATCTGTCCTTTTGTTCCCTCGAAACTTTTTTTTGCTATAATCAGCATCATTAATTGCATTTCAGACAACGTATCAGCAATTTTAGTGTAATCTTTTCCAAGTAAGAATTTACAGCCCATCTACCTATCTACTTATCCAGCATCTAAATGCTTCTAATTCACTGAACCCGAAATATTTCTGACGCAGGTAGCTGAGTTACGTGGTCTCATTTATATAAATTAAGGGGTAATTACCGATGACCTTTGGCCCTTGTCTTCCAATACTTATTATCTTTTCTTATTCTACCTTTGCACCCGCGCAAAAGCCTTGGTGTTAATCGTTCGTCTTTGAAATTAAGGCTTATTGTTATAGATGATTTTATTTTCTTGATGTTGACTATGCGACCAATATTCCCGAAGGAAAACAATTTAATAAGTTAGATACATACGCACATCTACCATACAAAAGGACATCGGTTAGAACGGCCTAGCTTCATTTCTGTTTATCATTTAATGGGAATCGGCAATCATACAATGGCCGCTGCGAATTATATCACTCACAACATACATAAGAGTCAATTTATTTAGTCGCCTTGCTCTTTTAGAGGTTCAAATTAAATTAAATCTTATTTTAGCGTCTCTTTTACTCTGATAAACTAGGGACAAAGTTTGCTATTAATTATGAATTGTTGGTTGCAAGTTATAAAATTGGCTATTGCACTGTCGCATGTCGACTTGAATCTACTTCTAACACAATTTCAGCTATTCAGAGTGTGTCTATTTGCAGCGCCTCCCACACGCCACGTGAGACGTTGCCACCTCCGGCCGCGCGGGAGTAGCCCTCTAGAGGGCTGCTGCGAGTCTCTCCACGTGTCCCTATGACTAGCAGAGGGCACAGTGGGGAGCAGGCGGAAGGCCAGCTGATTCTCCGCGCGCCGACGCGACGGTTGGATGACACGACGACCGCCTGTGACCCACCGTGGTTGATGTCACACACCGTGGTCAAACGGCAGTCGCTCCCGAAAAAACCAAGATAAGTCAAATCAAGAAAAAGAGTGACAAAATGAACTTTAAAGTGTAAGAAGGAACTAAGGCTACGATGCTGATAAACTGTATAAAATTTATACTACCGATGTCAAAGGTATTATCATGGCACCACTGAGCACTAGAGATAACGGTGCTTCATAAGTTATTTATTTACATAAAATCTCACCTTAAACTAGGTCCTTCAACCTAGCGTTAATCCCAGTCGTATCCAAAGCTTTCGCCTCAGAGTCTGGTCGGTCCGCTTTACCAGTGTTAACTGCGGATTTGGCTGGACCTCGATATTTTCCGTGAAGCGACTGCCATCTGACCTTCACACCCAATGGTGACATTGAGCGATATCGAAGCATTGCAGCTAGACCGTTGTTGTTGGACTTTTTAGGGCTCCAACTACCCGTAACAACTGCCATAGATGTTCATAATTATAATGGCAACCGGGACCGACGGCTTAAAGTGCTCTCCGAGGCACGACTACAACTAGTAACATAAAATAATATGTTATGAATATATTCATAGTTGTGTCACGATCGTGTTTGAAAAATTGAACGATCTGTAGGTTTGAGGTCGGACTGTGCCCTAATGTATGAAAGATTAATGATGGTAGAGAAAGTACGTGACGCGACATAATTTTCGGTGGGTTGAGTTTCTAACCCGAATGAAGAACTTTTTTTTTATTCATGATAGGCTTACGTTTGACCTCAATCTCACCTGATGGTAAGTGACGATGTGGTCTACGATGAATCACGCTTGCCTAGAAGGAACCTATTCACTCGTGACTTGAAAACTCCCAGGTTATAGCTTTCCGGAAACACAGACTCAGGCAATGAATTCCACTCCTTAGCTGTACGCACAATGAACGTGCATAACAGAACAAGAACAGCATAAGTAAAGGACTGCGAATTGTCGCTTACAAGTGCCATATTCCAAGTTACTACGTTAGCATTTTTTATATAGGACACGTCAAAATGACTTTACCTCGCCTGCTGGTAAGCTAAACGCAAAGTCTCAGGACTAATAGTCACCACTACATACACCGGTAGTGCTACAGTGGCTGGTACTCATTTGTGAGAATTTCCCATCAGGCGAGGTGTACTTATATTGGACGAGACAAACAAAAAAAAGTAAAAGTAGGTACTTTGTGTTATAAAAATAACAAAGAGCCGCTTAACCTTAAAAGTGTTTTTCTTAGGCTCTTTGAAGAAAAACAACGACAGTAAATATTTAGAAAGGAGACACTAAGAAGCTATATAAATGCTCAATGGTATTTTCAAATTAACCCTGTATTGGTAGCTGTAAGACATTCAGACGGTTAGTCAGTAATAATAAAATAATAAATTAAAAATTTAGAAACCCCCGACTGAAAAAAGAACAATAATAAAACTTGCGGTATCGTAATGTATAAGTTATGACCTTTCATTTGATACCCAACACGGGTATATTTAAACACATTCAATTTTTCATCACCACTTTCACCCCTCATATCTCTTTGAAATGGCTAAACTGATTTTTATAAAACATAGCTAAGAACACTCTCCCTTAACCCATCTTTCAAACAAAAGAAACAGAATCAAAATCGGTTCATCCGTTTGGGAGCTACGATGCCACAGACAGACTTACAAACACACACACACACACACACACACACACACACACACACACACACACACACACACACACACACACACACACACACACACACACACACACACACACACACACACGTCAAACTTATAACATTACGTTCGGATTTCCGTCGGGGGTTAAAAATAGATAATAATTATCTTGTCAGCTTCACAATAAATTAGTAATCTTATAAGAGTTATCACCCGGAATAGAAACCCTGTACAGTCTCCTCTAAGCGAGGCGTGAAAAAGCATTTGTTGAGTCCGTCAAGTTGAGGGCCACCATTATGTCACTGTCGGTGTATGTAATGAGACCCATTCCTGAGACTTCACCTTTAGCTTATCAACAGGCGAGGTGAAGTCATATTGACGTAACTGATATAAAAAACTATCTTTTAGATTTATCATCCTTTTGGTACTCATTTGCTACACATGCCAAAACGAGAACAAGATTTTCAGTACCTACGCATTAACCATTTTCAGTACTCATTTAAAATTATATTAGCTCTCTATCTCAATTAAAACTATGTCTCTTTAAGCCAGAGTGTAGACAAACTACGAAAACTCCATTTCAATATTGATATTGAGCCTTTTAAGTTGCCTTGTGGCGAATATTTATGATCAGTAGCAAAGCATGAATAAAACTAGCATTTAAAGCTACGACCAGACTTTCCAAGGGCCCACGAGGATAAAATTGATACACATAAAACTAAATGTCGTTTAAAAGTAACTACTTCGGGGTTCAGACTCGTAAAGTTGAATGAAAATAATCGTTTCAAAGAGATCGAATGGGTATTTTCATTTCAAGTGTTCAGCTAATAGTCGCAAAGTCTATATTTAAGAGATTGGTATATTTTAAATTCAGACTTATACTTTTCGATTCATTTATGATATTGGTAGTAACTGGTAATGACTGACTGTTGCCCGCGGCTCCGCCCGTGTAAAATTCCGATCCCATTCTCGTGACCTTACCTTGGGTCACAAGAATGGGTCACTTCAGAATGACCTACTCCCTCCTCCCCGTCCCTTCCTAGCCTCTTCACCCTTTCCTACCCCCGCCCTTTCCCTTCAGGGTCGACAGCGCGTGGGTAACGGCCTTGGTGTTGCACACGTCCATAGGCCACGGTGACCACTTCCCATCAGGTGGGCCGTGTGCTTGGCTGCCACCTAAGTGGTACTAAAAAAAAAGTAACCATTCTTCAGATTGTTATCATTAAGTATTCCAGTAATCTATCTGATTCAGATCTCATTTATCTCGTTTTTGCGTAAAAGAATAATAAACATTCATACATCCATCCAGTCCAAAGTCAAAATTCCAATAAATCATATCGGCCCTTACAAAACGTCAAAAAAATTACGTTTGGCAAAAGACCACCAGTTCGAAACGCGGTAGTAGGATTAGGGTTCCGTATATCAAAAGGAAAAAGAAACCCTTGTAGGATTACTTCATTTACCGGTGGACTATTTGACTTTTCTCTCTAGACTGTCTGTCAATACAGTTTTGCAGAAATTATTATTGAATAAAAACATATATTATCTGTAATTCTATTTAACAATGAAAAACTTTATGCTTGCGCAATTAAAAGATTTCAGCCGTTTTACATGTGTCCGTCAGGATGATTGAACCAAACGAGATATCTAGATGAGACCAAATGCACTATTTAGTACCTATTTGGTACTATTCAGGACCTATGATGAAGTATTTGGTATATATTTTCTTATTCGCAAAATTTTACAAGTAGTATATTAACACAAATAATAAAGGTAACCGAAAATCAATAAATTATATCTCTATACTAACTAAGCACTAAAGAAAAATAAACGGGGTAGGGGTACGAGTGGGTACGAGCCTCCTCGCCTTAGATCAATAAAGATCTGTGCGTATATTTATGTCAATCTCAATAAACGGTAAAATATTAAAAATAATTTATAGCGTATATTTATGTCCATCTCAATAAATTGTTAAATATTTGAAATGATCTCGGCGATTAAATATGTCAATCTCAATAAATGGTAAAATGTTCTGAAGAAAATCTATTTATTTCTCTAAATTGACCTCCAATTTGATTTTATACAGTTTTAAGTCCCGGGTCCTTTGAGCGGGGGGTGAAAAAGAAATTGATGAGGCCGTCAGGTTGAGGGCACCATTATGGCACTGTCGGTGTATGTAATGATGGCCTCCTTCGTAAAACTTTACCTTTAGCTAACCATCAGGCCAGATGAGATGAACTCACATTGATGTGACCGACATAAAATAAAATATTTTCATGAAAATTGTGCGTTATACCGATATAACAATAACAAATTTTTGGTTTTTAGTTACATCATAATTTTGCAATTATGATCTTATTTGCATTTAGTCAGCTGACAACGACTTATATCCATATGCGGATACAAAACTTTTACAAAAGCAAAGTTGAGTTTGTCCCTCATATTTTCGTTAGTTTTATAAACATTTTTCCTCTATTTTCGGGTGAGTTTTACCCCTAAAACAAACGATTGAATCGTGCAGCTACAAGTTTCGCCAAGGGGTGTAAGGAGAATTTGGGTTTTAATTCCCCAAAATATATTGGCAAGCAGCCTCCGTGTGTTCTTTAACAGCAAACATCGGTAATTAGCTGCCTGAACGTGTTGCAAGCCCCGAAGTTAAACAAACAACGTTCCGAGATATACGGATGTGTTATTTCCTAGAAAATTGCTTTAAACTTTCTAGGAAAGAGTATAAATTGTATTTTCAGCGTAAAATTTAGCATAGTTTTTAAATACTTTTTTTTTAAGTACTTTTGAAATCAACACAACCCTAGCAATATTTTTTTTAGTACACTGAATCCATACATGCATAAAACTAAAGTGTCTTTTTTAGTTTTTACCCGACTGCCGAAGGAGGGTAATGTTTTTGAAGAATGCATATGAATGAATACTTTATAATATAACTAGCGACCCGCCCCGGCTTCGCACGGGTGCAATGCTGATACTAAATTAGCCTTAGTATATGATGCATGTATTATACATATAAACCTTCCTCTTGAATCACTCTATCTATTGGAAAAAACCGCATCAAAATCCGTTGCGTAGTTTTAAAGATTTAAACGCACATAGGGATTTAGGGACAGAAAAGGGGACTTTGTTTTATACTATGTAGTGATGATGAAGTGATAGTGATAGTGATAAGCGGGGCGTGAAAAAGCATTTGATGAAGCCGTCAAGCTGAGGGCTGCCACTGCAGCACTATCGGTGTATGTAGTGGTGACCCCGGTCCGGACCACCTTTAGCTTACCATCAGGTGTGGTAAAGCCATGTTGACGTGTCTATGATAAAAAAGTTTAGTTTATTTAGGATTCAGCGAAGCATTTTTTTATCTGACCGTCTGTCTATATTTCTGTATGAATGAGGTAATCTCTGGATCGTCTGAACCGACTTTCATTAGTAGATCTATTATTTCATAAAAGGATTAAGGTTCCGCACAAAAAATTGAAACCTTTAAAACCACGCAGGTAAAGTCGGAGGCACAACTGGCTTTTGAATAAAATCTTGTTTATAAATAGTTTTCTTATAAATCTTTATGTTACAAGTTGGGCTCGTGCCAAAACGTCGACCTTGTTAACTAACTCACTATTTAACTGACACAGATGAATAGATCCGAATGAATGATGAAAATGGCGACACCTTTAGTAATAAAAAGAGGTCAATAGATACAAATTAGGAGTAAATAGCGACGAAAAAGGGTTGTTAAAAGAAACATGAAGGTTATCGAAAGCAATAGCCGAAAAAAATATTTTTGATGGAAACAGTCTAATTTTCTGAAAAGATTAGCAGATGTAGTTGTGTGTGTGTTTGGGTGTGTGTGTGTGTGTGTTTGGGTGTGTGTGTGTGTGTGTGTGTGTGTGTGTGTGTGTGTGTGTGTGTGTGAGTGTGTGTGTGTGTGTGTGTTAAACACAGAACATTAAATTTTTCTTTGTTCTGTGGTGTTAAAGTTGACTTAAGCCCTGAAGATCTTGGTAAGGGAACATCCTGTCAAATGAAACATTAGTTTATATTCTATTAGCAGCGGAAAGCGAACCTCAACATTAGGAGTAATGAACTCAAAGCCCGGCAGTTTGCCGCCATTATGTGTAACTGTGGACGATGTGCTCACGTGCGCGTAATGCTCACGTACGTTCACCGCCTAGATTGGCTATGTTAGCCATGTTCAGAAGTACGCGCGCCGCACTAATTAAAAATCTTAGGAGTACAGTCAACGGCAGAAGTTGACTTACTTTTTTACTTACTTACTTTTTTTACTTTTTTACATAGACCATAATAAATTGATGTATATATAGGTATATTTTTCTTTAACTTTTTTTAAATTAGTTTTAAAATCCCCAGACGATACTATAATTATATTTTCATGGTACTATAATTATATTTTCATTCACACATTTTCGTGGTCAGGTATAAAACAGAACGCGTTGAAGAATACGATGACGACACTAGCATCGGCTCACTAGTAGCATGTCCGTATAATTCGGCACACACATACTGACACACTAGTCAGCCATTACGCAGCAAACGTCATTCGATTTAGTTAGTTTGTGAAATTGTGTAAAACTGTAATGACAGCAAGAAATACCCGGCAATTACTTTTGCCAAGTTACTGCTGTCGTTGACTGTACATTCAGTCGGAGGTCATCATTAACAAAATAAACATCAAAATTCTTGTTTCTTTTTCAAAAAGTTATTCTGAGCAACTTCGTTGTACTTTTATTAAATCAACAACTAACAAGGTTTATTACATTTGAGTGGCCATTGTTGATGTGTACAACGCATTCCTCGCACGAGCCCGCCCTCAGGAGAAATAGTTTTTGAACACAAAAAACAGTACACACATTTTTTATTAACACACACTTCATACACACATTTCATTCTCTTGAGACAGCCAAAAAACTCTGACCGCAATACACCTACGCGTTATTCGTTGTTATGGTCCAACAATACCTGCACTACTCCGTGGTTTTAAGACTTTTTTTCCTGATTCGGCAATAAAGCATCGTCTCATATAAAAACTGTTTTGCTCTATTTTTTATTCTTGTTTCGTACTAAATATAATATTGATATTTACTATATTTCCCTGCTGTTTTTTCCCACTATTTGTGCTTGATTCATCCCGCATACAAGTTTAGTACCCACAGGCAGCTTGAAAATCATCGCCAATATTTTGAATAATGTTATTTTTATACATTATCACTGTGCTCCGCGGCTTTTCCCGTGCCATACTACATTTCGAGGCAGGATAAAACGTATCTTATGTCCGTCTCCTAGTTCTAAGCTACTTCCCCAGCAATTTTCAGCCAAATCAGTTCAGCCGTTCTTGAGTTATAAATAGTGTAACTGAAAGACTTTCTTTTATAGCTTTCGCCCGCGGCTTCACCCGCGTGGAAGTCGGTATCGCCACCAATTAAACGACTCTCCACTCGACTCTCCACTCGACTCTCCACTCGACTCTCCACTCAACTCTCCACTTCCACTCTCCACTCCACTCCACTCCACTCTCCACTCTAAAAAAAAGAATAAAAAGTTTCCTAGTTCTAAGCTACCTCCCTACCAATTTTCAGCCAAATCGGTTCAGCCGTTCTTGAGTTATACATAGTGTAACTAACGCAACTTTCTTTTGTATTATATAAATAAAGATTTATGTTAGAAGTTGAATTTACCCCAAAAATCATCACTTTTGAGATTAGTCCATACAAACTTATTTAAGCCTCAATGAAAGGCTAGTATCCATCTTACAGAAAAGCTATTCAAAAGACTTCAAGGATGCTTTAAGGCCATAAATGTATGTCAGGGAGTTCGATTTTCTAAAACATTTTGTGACACAGTTACAAATGAGATTTACCCCAGTTTGCCCTCGGCACTAGCGCGCAGAACTGATTCCTATAAGAATATTCGATGCTCATACATTATTACTTAGAGCTTTTTCTTATAGATAGAACTACGAGTACTATAGGTGTACACAACTAACTACATAACATAACATAAACTCACACCTATATCCCCGAAGGGGTAGGCAGAGGTGCTAGTACCCCACATTTCGCCAGTTTATGTTTAGGTCCCAATGTAATAGGTGGCGAGCCTATTGCAATTAACCGGGCACTTATAAACCTGCGATAAATACACACATAACTTCGAAAAGCATCGAAAGGTCATTGGTGTGTGCCATGGTGAACCTGGGATCGAACTCGAGACCTCGTCTCATAAGTCCATTACCCAGACCACTAGGCTACCGCGCTAAAAAATAACTATTTCGTTGAAAAACAAAGATTAACTCATTTTCTAGGTGGTGGCAGTGGTACGCAGAAGAAAAATAGTTTTAAATCCAAGATCCTACAATATTTCTGCATTCATACGTATAGTAAGTTTTGCAGTCTATTTTTTTTTATCCATGATATGCTTACGTGTGACCACTGTTTCACCTGATGGTAAGTGATGATGTGGTCTAGAATGAATCACGCTTGCCTAGAAGGACCTATTCACTCGAGACTTAAAGATTTCAAGGTTATAGCTTTCCGGAAACACAGAATTGGGCAGGGAATTCCACTCCTTTCTTCTGTCCTAGTTATAATCATATAATTTAATAATTATAACTACGTTTAAAAAACCGACTTCATAAACTAATAATATTATTTACTTTTTAGTGTACAGAAATAGAAAAGTAGGTACCTATTTATGAGGTTTATTATGTAGGTACAAAGACATCAAAAACAGAATTTTTGCCATAAATTTGATGATTTCCCCTCGATTTTCCCAAGATCCCAGCAGCAGATCCTGAAACCCTGGATATGGGACCACCTTAGAAGTTGCCTCTTTCAAATTAAAAAAAATTCAAATTCCATCCATAATTGGCGCCGCTATCGCCTAACATACATACAAAAAAAAATAGCGTACGAATTGAGAACCTACTTTTTTGAAGTCGGTTAATAAATAACTACCTTAGTCGTCTTGAACAACATCCTTACTTTTCGCTTCTTCAGTTTTCATACACGCACGCCGGTTACGGGTACTGTTGACGTGGCCTTTCTCCAAAACGTCCCATTGTATGTGTATGTATGTTATGTATGTCTTGTACATACAACCGAGTCCTGCACAAATTGATTTCCACAATCACATCTGTGTGGCTTCAGTGAACTGAATATTGAAATTGCTTTTCTAATGATGCCAAATCTTCGTAATATATAATCAATTTATCCTGGTTGCTTCGCCCACGAATAACATTTAAATTGTTATGAGTCAAATTCAAAAATCATTTTTTCTTTATAGAACATTAAACCGGCACTTACAAAACGTTACAAAAACTAGACTAATGTTTTGGAGGTGGACCACTGCAGCACCGATTCGCATCGCGACTACGTTTTAAGATTTTTTTTTTAAGATAGCTACTAAGAAGCTCTGTCCGTCTGTCAATCTGTCTGTCAACATTTTATATCTCATGAACCGCGATAGCTTGAATTGAAATTTTCATAGATGATGTAGGTATTTCTCTAATTAGCGTTATGACAATAAATATAATCGTATAATTTATTATGAAAAAATCTTTTTTTAAGTTAAACAGTTTTAAATTGTATTGTCATCAGAACTAAAGACTTCTGCCAAATATCAGACAAATCAGACAACTGAAAGGGGTTCAAATTTCAATTACTAGATTTGACCCAAACAAACAGGTCGAAAACAAAACTGTTTAAAAACAAAATAAAACAAATATTCAATGCGGGTCCCATACAACAACCGAAAGATCCTTCGTATGCGTTACATAATACTATATTTAATCAAGGAGGTAGGACACGACGGTATCTCCCGTCCGAAATGAGCTGTCCGACTAGGAAAGTACCACCTCCGCCCTACAGAACACCGCGGCCATAATAACCATCGTGTTGTGTTCCCGCCGGTAAGTAGGGTAGCCAGAGCTCACTGTACCCCTCCTCCCCCTGCCCTTCCTAGCCTCCCCACCCCTTCCCAGCTCTCCCGCTTTCCCTTCAGGGTAGACAGCGCGTGTGTGACACCCTTAGTGTTGCACACGTTCATAGGCCACGGTGACCGCTTCCCATCAGGTGGGCCGTGTGCTTCTCTGCCACCTACGTAGTATAAAAAAAAACATAGCTAGTATTTCTGCAGTATAAGTAAAAAGATTATAAACTAACAGTGAACTATAGGTATGAATATTGTATTGTCATATCGCAACACTAATTTAATCGTTATCATACTCGCGTTAGTCCAGAAGTTCCTACCTCAGAATCCGGGGTTCGCCTAGGGATTATTTCAGCTTATATGTAATTTCCCTGGATATAAGTTTACCTAGTCAAAACTCTCAATCGCACCCTTACCGCATTGTTTCAACATTATAGCCAAGATACCCGAAAGTTGAAGCAACGTTTGAATATATTGTGATGACTCAGACCACGGTGTTGTAACTTAGTCAGCTGAAATAACTAGTTCTGTACCGTCAGTCTGATACGTAGGTTATGTAGGTAGGTGTACAGTTGCCATCAAATATATATATTTATTTTTATTCATGATGTTTGATCTGAATCTCACCTGACGGTAAGTGAAGATGTGGTCTACGATGAATCACGCTTGCCTAGAAGGAACATATTCAGTCGTGACTTGAAAACTCCCAGGTTATAGCTTTCCGGAAACACAGACTCAGGCAAGGAATTCCACTCCTTAGCTGTACGCACGATGAACGTGTCAGCAAAGCGCTTTGTGCGTATGAGTGGAATATCGACCATATAGCGGTGGCGTGACGCTGTTCGTCTGGAAAGGACTAGGAGGTATCAGGTTGTGCAATTCCAGAGCAGAGAGAATATTCTAGCAGACAAGGTGACTAAATACTTCTGAATAATGTAAAATTTCAATAACTTCCATTCACTACAAGTTACCATTAATATCTAAACATTCATTACCTCTTTAATATCTGAGCAGATGCTTGTCAATAATATCCATACAAACAACTAATCAAAAATATCTGAACACTTAGGTCAAGTGTGTATCTACGCAGCAAACGCTGAGCTTACCTAATTCGTTCCTATTCCTAAGTGTCAGATATTTTTGGTTAGTAGTTTGTACAGAAATTATTGATAAGCTCAGATATTAACGAGGTGAGGTAAATAATGTTCCGATATTAATGGTAACTTGTAGTGAATGGAATGTATTGACATTTTACATTATTCAGAAGTATTTGGTCACCTTGTCTGCTACAATATATCTGACGGCGACTGTACACTAGCTGCCCCAGGCGGCTTCGCTCGTGACATACTTAGCACTTATTCTACCCATTCATGTCCGTAATTTATTAGTTTCGCAATAATTTATGGTATTTGCATGATATTTTAACATAATATATGGTTACTGTTCCGCTCCCTAGATAGTAGCGTGATTATATATAACCTATAACCTACCTCGATAAACATACTATCCCTTATAAAAAGTTTTTTTAATTGAAGCCAGTTAATTTGTAAGATTAGCACAAAGTCACAATCTCAGAAACTACTAGCTCGAATTGAAAAAAATCAACCAAAAAAGCAAACAAACTTCAGCTTTATAATATAACCTATTATATACGCTCGTTATAAGATAGCCTATTATATATATAGTATCTATATACGCTCATCAAGTCCAAGAATATAAAAAGTTTGTTCGAATGAATGTGTGTTGTTACCCTTTGAAGCAAAAATGATGTAACGGGTCCATAGCATCCAGACTTCATAATCAAAAAGACTTAAAGCCACAACCATTGAACGTATAAATCTGATGTAAACGACAATACAACAGTGAGACCACATCAAACGAATCATTAATTTATATCAAAGGGCCGATGGTATGAAATAGTTCTCGAATTCGAATATATCGCGATGTTTCGTCTGAAATGAATATAACTTTGAAATTTTCCCGTTCCATGATAATACTACTATGATAATGGGAATTAACTTTACTTGTAAAACATTATGGCGATCCGTTTAGGCAGTCATAATATTGAAACAATAAAACATTTGCATCAAATAAATTTTTAAATCTTTTTCACAACTTTATTCATAGTTACACTGCGATTCAATGTTACCCAAAATGACCGTAATATTTTTGTTAATAAATACTTTAATATTTTTTTCTTTTTGGTCATTATTGAATATTATGAAAATTAAATAATATTTACATTAAAATAAAAACTAAATACTAAACAAAATAAATATTTACATGGCGTCAAAAACTATAAAATTAAATTTTAAATTGTATGTAATTGTTAAGTTGTAAAATTATAACCAACCAGTTAGTACTGCCAACGGCTCCGAGAATGGAATACTGATCCCACTTCTATGGTATTTTTATCTATCACTGAGTTGAGAATCGTTTTTTGATCATATCTCCGGTTGAAAAAAAAATTAAGTTTCCGCGCGAAGAAATTAAAACCTTAAAATTGCAAATTCCCCCGGGCAAAATCGCGTGCACACCTGATATCATAACGTTTTTATAGTCACAGAGGCAGCACTTACCTGCAGCTACGATGCAATTTCCAAGTTTCATGATTTTATTACATTACTTTATTTAACTTTACTTTATCTTGAAAATTTGAGCTCTTTGGCATTATAAAGTTACGAAGTTTCGGAAATACGAAGAGGTATATTGCTTCTAGATAAGTGATCCTGGCGAGGACTTCCTTTGACGTCTTGCCTCGACTTGCCGGGGACACTGCATTAATAAATCATTGCTTTCTATTTTCGAGTCTTCAAAAGATAGGTTTGATTCATCTTGATGAGGAAATTATTGATAGCGTGCTGCATTATGTAACATGGACATGTCCTACTAATATTATATACGTGAAAGTTTTTGACCATGTTTAGATGTTTGCTACTCAATCATCCGTAAACAGTTGAACGAATAGTAATGAAAATTGTCACTTGGGTAGACCATTTCCTGGATTAACACATAGCATATCAGATCTGCTAAATTTCACTGTATTCACATATCTTAAGAAAAAAAGAAGGAGGTAGAACACGACGGTATCTCCCGTCCGAACTGAACAGTCCGACTGGGGTAGTACCTCCGCCCTACAGAACACCGCGGCCAAAATAACCATCGTGTTGTATTCCCAGCGGTAAGTAGGGTAGCCAGAGTTCACTGTACCACTCCTTCCCCTGCCCCTTCCTAACCTCCCCACCCCTTCCTAGCCCCTCCCCTTCCCTTCAGGGTAGGCAGTGGCGTAGCGGTAGAGTGTTTGACTGCTAATACAGAGGTCGTGGTCGTTCGATTCCCGTTCAGTGCAAATATTTGCACTGGTTTCAGTGTTTCTATGTCTAACACATAATGTCTGTATTCTAGTACCCATAACACGAAGTGATTAAGCAATGCTTACTCACAACGGTCACCATGACTCCTAAGTCCTATCACACTTTATGATGCAAACGCACTTTATTAGTGATCATAAAATACTTTGCAATACCCTCAAGTGCTGTGCAATATCGATAAGCACGTAGTGTTTATCTAGCGAGCTCTACATCGCTATATTACGGCATTCTCGGTACAAATTACATAATCCCTTGGGACTTTAAGGCTATATTTGAAGGCTTAGATTTCTATTATGGCGTGTATTAGTTGTACTTTGCGTTGAACTGTAACTAAGGCCGTTAAGCCGCTTCTCCGCATTTGACTAAGAGACTAAGTAAGACCAGAATAGTATGCATAGATTAACAGATTTTTAGGTGGCAATATGACTTCACCTTGCTTGATTAGCTTCTTTTTATACCACTTATGTGGCAGACTAGCGCACGGCACACCTGATGGGAAGCGATCACCGAGGCCTATGGACGTGTGCAATGCCAGGGGTGACCCAGTCGCGCTGCCGACCCTGATTTCAATTTTCTTTTCTATTATAAAATAAATGAAAAAAACAGACACAGATAATATGCCAAAAAAATGCCATTTAATTTTGGGCTTTACTGTACATAATCAGTTTAGTCTAAAATTAAATGATATTTTGTAGAGCGAATGAAAAAGTTAAATGAATTCTTTTCAATCTGATTTTAGACTTTAACTGTATAATAGTAAAGTCTACAATTAAATAGCACTGTCAGTGGTATTACAGTGGTTTGCCTTTAGCAGAATCGAGGTCCAGCGTGGAATTAGTTGCACCGTACGATCGAGCTATAAACCATTAAAACTGCAAAAACAAAAACAACAGCTATTCGTTAACAATTTGCGCCGAAACTTCGGTGAAAACGATAGGTATACGTGTTGTGAAATTGCAGTAGTTTCGTTTGTGTAGTCTGAGAGAATGGTACGATTCGTAGAAGTTGAGACTCGGGCGGGTGTATAGTTGGGAAATTTCAGTTTAGTTAGACGACTGGTTTGTACATCCGCGTATTCGCGTAGTGTAAGTACTAAGTTTTAATTAGTATGCAGCTTTTAAGCGGATATCTGTCGACTTTCAACCCTCTTGTCGTCAACTAGTTCCTCTACATGCATACAAAGGATTGTTTAGTCTTACTAAACACAATCGCTGGTAAAGTGTTGTGACTGGTCTAACTAGCTGTTTTGGTGAGTTATGGTGGATTTGTTTTGCCTGTGCTAAATTCTATATTAAGTTAATGAGGGCGTAAAAAGTATCTGTCGAGGCCGTCTTGATAGAGGCCATTCTAGCCCCTAGAATGGTTCTAGGACCAAGTTTACCAACAGGCGAGGTGCAGTCAATCCAGCGGCCTAATTGTATAAAAAAAAAGTATTAAATGAATGCAAAAAGTGAACTTTACGGACAAAAATATGTCCACGAAGTTAATTTTTCATAGATGTCATCTACGTTTTTTTTTATACAACTAAGGCGGCAGACAAGCACATGGCCCACCTGATGGGAAGCGGTCACCGCGGCCTATTATGGACGTGTGAAACACCTGGGGCAACACACTTGCGCTGCCAACCCTGGAACAGGGGATGGAGGGATAGGATAGGGGTTGAGGGGGATAAGAGTTCCTGTGCTGACAGAAGGTTCATTCGTTCATTCTTTCATACTATCTTTATACCTGCGACTTTTACCACAGAGGCTGGAATCCGTTTACTCCTTTCGATTTGACTTATACAGCTTTAATTGGAGCAACTGCCATATGACCTCCCAACCACTAGAGGCTAGAAGCTCGTCAGCAATAGCGCAGGTGAGGTAAGCTGGGCTCCGAAAGCCCTTAGAGCCCATTCATTAGTCATTGTGAGAAAAAAGGTCTGCATAGCCTAAGGTCATAAAATTTACTTGAAAAGTAAAGCGTTTTACACAAAAAATAATGTTTCAACAAACCTTTGTAACGAGCAATTTCACTCGTCATAAATCTGTAGAATTCGGTTCTTATACGTGTTTTATAATATCGTTTCAAATTGTTTAAGAGCCACCTTCAAAGGTTTTTATGATAAGTACTTTGAAAAGTTGTCCGGCGAAGTGTGATCTGTGTGTGACAAAGAGAATATTATACTAGTGTTCGATACTATAGCGATTTGTTATTTCTTTTAAGAATATTCGTGGATCAAAACAATTCTACGTCGAGGTGATTCAATAAAATAAAGTTTTTTGACCGCGCAATTTCAAATTTTACGAAGATCCTTAAAATTAGCATTTCAGACCCACGGTACCCCTGGCCATACCCCCGGTGGTACCGTGGGAGAACTTCAAAATTTTATTGAAAATTAATCAAACCATTCGTTTGGTTTTTATGAGTTTTAATAACCTCACGATATCATAGTTGCTGAAGGACGGATGGCCGATGAAGCAAACGAGTCCTAGAGTGGAGACCACGAATTGGCAAACGGAAATTAGGACGCCCCTCAGCACGATGGACAGACGACCTAAAGAAGGTGACTGGGATAGACTGGATGCGCAAGGCGGAGGATCGGGTACTATGGCATACATTGGAAGAGACCTATGTCCAGCAGTGGAATAGGATAATACTTAATAATAAATTTAATCGAATTAAAATCACGCGTTTTGCATCTTCTTCTTTTTTTATGGTTTCTGAAATCGAAAGAATCGCTACGATTACAATTTCGCCTATGTCTAGCAAATTTTTTTGAAGTGATTATTAAATTATTGTAAATTTTTTATAAATATTTATTTGATTACTATGGCGGAGATATCAATGTCAAGTTCCTAGAAATTCACCTAGGTACGTATCTAAGCCACCACATTCATTTCTGTGTCCTCAAATGAGTGGAATGCTTTTGCGTTTCACCAGTTTACGACATGCTGAGATGAGCGGCTTGTAGAAAATACGATAAACTATTCTATTATAATACTCTAAGGAGAACATGTAACAAATTTTTAGCATAATATTATAAGATCAAAGTTCAAATATAATTCCGAATTTAATATCCTTTAAATCCAACATGTAATAACTTCAATCTTAGTATCTCAAAAGCAATGAGAGTTTAGTTTCCCCAAGGACTTGCAGTGAGGTTGTTATTATTCATAGTCTAGCAATATAATATTCATTTTATCCGCCATTTTGTATTATGTTGCACGACGTGCCGCTCAACAACTACGGGAAATATCCCGGAGACATTATCACAGCTACATTCATCTATTTTCTACACTAATATTACAAAGAAGTAAAGTTTGTGTGTTTGTATATTTGTTAAATTGTAAGGGGTAATCTCGGGATCTACAGAACTGATTTTAAAAATTCTTTCACCAATAGAAAGCCACATTATCCGTGAATGTCATAGGCTGAATATCATCACGCTAGTGCCCAAGGGAGCAGAGCAATAATCATAAATGTGAACAATTCCAGTAGATTCCCATACATTTTAGGAAAACTGATAAATTACTAGCTGACCCACCCCGGCTTCGCCTGTGGCATATTTCGAACCCCGATGCACCCTTTTTAACTCACATAATATGCTCATAATTTATCAGTTTTCCTAAAATGTATATACTTAAACACACATAATGAGCATATTATGTGAGTTAAAAAGGGTGCATCGGGGTTCGAAATACGCCACGGGCGAAGCCGGGGTGGGTCAGCTAGTAAACATATAAAGCCTATGGATGAAACGCGTTGAAGAATACATACAGCTGACGGTACCAAAGTCGGCCCACTTGCTTTATACGTACAAGTCGGCACGCACACTCACACACTAGTCAACCACTACGCGAAAAACATCATTCGATTTTGTCAGTTTAAGTAACAAAAAAGATTGCCTTGTGTATGTAGTGAAATTTTATAAATACCGTAGTGACAGCAAAAAAAAACCCTGAACGCAATCCAACCGTGATAAGATTACTATGGAGGATTTTTAGCAATCGTGTACGGTGGTATACCCGGCCGAATTTTGTGGCTATCAAATTTCTACCACCAGTAAATTTTTAAGTACCTAAGTTTTAAGTGTTATAGGCTCTACACACTAGACACGTTTTGTACACGACTACAGTTGGACTCAAATATGTTGGATTGACCTCACGTACTCGCAAAGTGGGCCTGCAAAATATTTCGGCTCACTTAAATGCGTGGCATGTTGTGGAAATGGAGTGCTACATGCTCCGAGCGTCATGTTAGGGAACATTTTTGTACCTTATCTATTTATTTATTAAAACTTTCTGCGCACAAATAGAATTGTACAAAGGCGCACAAATTTCTTTTTGTGCAGAAAACTGGTGACTTCATAATCTCTCATAAAAATAGATTTTTAATTACAGTAAACGTAGTTGATTTCATAAACTTGACTGCTCGGCGATAATTTCATTATGTCTACAGTTAAGGAGTGGAATTCCTTGCCTAAGACTGTGTGTCCGGATAGCTATGACCCAGCAATCTTTAAGTCAGCTGAGATTAAGGGCCAAAGAGTGCCTATCAATTATATTTTTTACATTTTTCTATTAGTAAAATATAAATAAAGAAATGTAAATATTCTACGACATTCTACACAGCGCTGTCTAGACCCAAAGCACAGATTACTAAGTAGTTCCCGAAGTAAATATAGATTAACTAGCTTGTGTTATGGGCTCTACAATGCGGATAAACACGCTTTTATTTTTATATTTTTGTAAATACACACATCCAATACATAGAAACACCCAGACTACATAACATAACATAAACACACGCCTATATCCCCGAAGGGGTAGGCAGAGGTGCTAGCACCCACATTTCGCCAGTTTATTTTTAGGTCCCAATGTAATTGGTGGCGAGCCTATTGCCATTAACCGGGCACTTATAAACCTGCGATAAATACACACAAAACTTCGAAAAGCATCGAAAGTCATTGGTGTGTGCCATGGTGAACCTGGGATCGAACCCGAGACCTCGTCTCAGCAGTCCATTACCCAGACCACTAGGCTACCGCGCTACCGCGCTAGACTAATGCAAATTTTACTCACATTTCATAATCACAATCTATGCTTAGTCTGAGTCCTAAAATATTTCTTTAATCATTAACATTTTTTAACATGACTATCTCACGTACCTATCTAATTATATAGGTATAATAAAAGTTCTTGCTTGCCCACAAGATACGCATCAACACACTAGCTTGAAATCAAATTTCAAGTTATCAGAAACACGGGCTATAGCAACAAAGTACACCACTTACCGGCACGCACGGGTGGAATCAACACTTCGTTCCTACGCATGGAATATTATACGAGGTGATTTAAAAATCGCCTGATTTCTTACTGATAATATGGAAGCCATGACACACCCACATGACCAATGTTTAGCACGAATAAGCGACTTTTTCGTCAACTCGTTACTGCTGGTAAATCTATTTTTAAAATTTAAAAATTGTGCGAGTAAATTTGTTATTACATTGGACATCCAAAAAATATTGGTTATGTTATGAACGATTGTTAGAACAAAAATATTTTTTTGTCTATCTGTTTGTTCGCGATGGACGTAAAAAGTAGGTACTAAACGGATTTCGATACGGCTTTTTTTTGTTTAAAAGGTCTTGGGCAGAAATAAAATTTTACGCATATATTATGTTTGATCACAATCGGTTGAGTAGAACCGGAGATATAACTACCTAGGTAGTCAAAAAAACGCGAAAACTGACGACTGCGGAGACGCGGTCATAGACTAGTGGACAAAGTGTTCATTTAGTTGTAAACAATAATATTTGTCTTAATATTCAATGCACTGGAAAATTTGTAATGACTTTAAGTAGCTGGTGCTGGCCCCTCCTAGAATGCTAAAATGCTAAAACTACAGCATAATATTGTAGTAGGCACACGCGAACTTTTTTTTAAATATTTTTATCGTTTAACTTGGGTTACATTTTTATTTATAACTTTTTTTTATATACCTTTATCTATATTGACACGAGACAAAAATGTACATTCGTCCATATTTAATCTTAAGATATTAATTTATTAAAAAATGCAGCAGTGGAGTTTGTTGCGCCCACAGAACATGAAAAGGATTTTTCTTTGTTCTGTGGTTGCGCCGTTTCTTCTCCACTAGCGCCTAGGAAGCGGTGGTAAACTTAGTAGTTAGTAATTTTGACGTCAAAAAGATGTAATTATGTTGCACTATTTTGAAAATAAAGATTATACTTATACTTATAGCTCAAGCCCTCTTGTGAAGGATGCTCAAATACAAATTAACACTTTGTATAATAGGTATGTCGCTATTTTTAGTCGAGTGTGGGTCTAAGCAGCGATGTGTAATTTGTCCCGAATATTTGATATCCAAGTATTTTCGGCGAGGCTGCGTGGGGCGGAAGTTGCGCGCGTCGATTCCATGACTCAATCGAGTTAGCTATTCCCTGGCCGATTGTACTGGGACACACTACATGATTAACTTGTTAGCACGTCTTGTACGTACCTGATATTGACGTAACATATACGAATCGTGTAGGTGGTAGACGAGCACACAGCCCAACTAATGAAAAGCGGTTACCGCGGTGGACGTGTGCGACACCAGGGGCGTGCCCATGTGCACCACAACACGTGGTGCACATGGGCAACGGAGGCGAGCAGTGCCTCCCACTCGCTATGGGAGACGCTGCTGCCTGCGGCAAATCCGGCCGGGTTGGGAGTGGCCCTCTAGAGGGCTGCTCCGAGGCTCTCACGTGTCCCTCTGACTGGCGCAGAGGGCACAGTAGGGAACAGGGGGGAGGGGGGGGGGGGCAGACTGATTCTCCGTGGGCGGACACACATTTCGACATAAGCATAACCAACAGCGATGGCCGGCGGGCGTGGTATCCATGGGGATTTCCGCCCGATAATAAAAGGGGTGTCACACTTGCAGCCATGTAAATACTTTCCATTGCCTTGCTTGAAGAATCCCATGGTTGCTTTTATAAACAACTAGCTTCCGCCCACGGCTTCGCCCGCGTGGAGGTCGGTATCGCCACCATGTCTATTTTAATAAAAAAATCCTTCTTCCAATCCATTTCAATACAAAAATAAAACCGACTTACATCATTTTCTTCCTTCCGAGGCCGAGACTTATCCATTCAGCTACCATCGCTGTCATTAGCTGGTGTAGTTGCCTCACGAAAATTATCGAAGTTCGGCCGTTTCGTAACAAAACTGAAAGCCGGCCAACTGAGCTGAGAAAGAGCTCTTAAAATGATGTCGTTCATGTTAAGTAAACTATCAAGTTTAGTTAGTTAAGTAGAGCATAAAAATTTCTAAAAGTTTCCGTCCACAGCTCCCTATGTGACGCTAATTAACTGCGAAAAAAATCTACTCAAGAAGTTTTCAAGTAAGAAGTCTGATGGTTAAAAAAAGTTGGAGTACTTACCTAAATGAACGACACTCCGGGTGGTAGAATAGTAAAGAGCAACTTGCCCTGAATTTAGGAGACCGTCGGGACCTAACGTACCTACATTTTAACTGAAGAATGTTTTACTCATGGAATAATAACTATTTCAATCTAATTTTTTTATACAACTTAGGTGGCAGACAAGCACCCGGTCCACCTAATGGGAAGCAGTCACCGTGGCCTAACGTGTACTAGGGGAATCACAATCATGCTGCCGACCCTGAAGGAGGGATGAGGGGGAATGGTTGGGTTAAGGTTGGGGAGAGGATTTGAGAAAGTCAACATGATAGTAAGCTAAAGGTAAAGTCTTAGGAATGGAGATCACTATTACATATACCGATAGTGCCACAATGCTGGCTCTCAGCTCGACGGCCTCATCAAATGCCGTTTCGCCTCCCGCTTAAAGGACCCGGGACTGTGTTGGAAGGAAACACGTGAGGTGGTAAAGGTAAAGAATTCCAAGTCTTGATGGTGCGGCAAAGAAAAGAGGCACCGAACCGCTTGGTTCTTGATGGAATTGTTTGTATTGTGTGAGAGTGATACCTCAGCCTGGCACGTGTTGTTCTGTATAGGAAACGGCATAATAAGTCGAACTAAACTAATGTAAAACTTCATTATTAATTAGAAGATAATGTCTAACGACTTTTCCTTTTAAAATCCCTGCATATGAAACAATGGTGGCGCGTCGTACCAGGGCCCTTACTCCGAAAAACGAAAATATTCGTATCCGTTGACGTTTTGACCATTTAGCTACCCCGAAAGTGTTTCGTTTCGGATTTCGGATCCATCTTCGATCGTTTGACATTGAGGTTGTCGATCGTTATCAGTACACCTCCTACTCCCAAAATACATTTGACGTTTTCGCTGTCATTGTTTGACAAATTGTCCGTTTTCGTTCGATCCGAAACGTTCATGTTCGATTTTCAGAGTAAGGCCCCTGTTTATAATACAATTTCTTTATCAAATAAGTAAACCGAATTTCGAAGAATTTCATAGCTATAATAACATGATTAATTACCTATTACATTCACAATAACATAATTATGTTAGCAAATAAACTAGTAATTTTGAGCTATTCCTAACCTATAGACTTTGTAAGTAAAGTAGCGTAATAACTTCGCACAAATTTTAACACAATTTCCAAATTATAATACCTACGATAATCCTATCCTACTAATATTATAAACGCGAAAGTTTGTAAGAATGTATGTCTGGATGTATGTTTGTTACTCTGCCACACAAAAACGGCTTAATGGATCTGGCTAAAATTTGGTACAGAGATAGAATATAGTCTGGAATAACATATAGGCTACTTTTTATACAAGCTAATACCGCGGCTCCGCTCGCAAAGTCGATCGGTCGGGATTTTCTAGATATATGTTTGTTACTCTTTCACGTAAAAACGGCTGAATAGATCTGACTGAAATTTGGTAACGAGATAGATTAAAGTGTGGAATAACATATAGGCTACTTTTTATACAAGCTGATACCCGCGACTTCGCTCACGGAGTCGATCAGTCGACCCACGGAGTAGATCAGTCGGGATGTCTGTATGTATGTTTGTTACTCTTTCACGCAAAAACTGCTGAATAGATCGGGTTGAAATTTGGTATAGAGATAGATTATAGTCTGAAATAACATATAGGCTACTTTTTATACAAGCTAATACTCGCGGCTCCGCTCGCGAAGTAGATCGATCGGGATGTCCAAATATTATGTTTGTTGCTATTTCACGTAAAAACGGCTGAATGGATCTGGCTGAAATTTGGTACCGAGATAGAGTGTAGTGTGAAATAACATATAGGCTACTTTTTATACAAGCTAATACCCGCGGCTTCGCCCATGGAGTCGATCAGTCGGGATATCTGGATGTATGTTTGTTACTCTTTCACGTAAAAACGGCTGAATAGATTAGGTTAAAATTTGGTACAGAAATAGATTATAGTCTGAAATAACATATAGGTTACTTTTATACAAGCTAATACCGCGGCTCCGCTCGCAAAGTCGATCGGTCAGGATGTCCAAATTTTATGTTTGTTGCTATTTCACGTAAAAACGGCTGATTGGATCTGGCTGAAATTTGGTACCGAGATAGAGTGTAGTGTGAAATAACATATAGGCTAATTTGTATACAAGCTAATACCCGCGGCTTCGCCCATGGAGTTGATCAGTCAGGATATCTAGATGTATGTTTGTTCCTCTTTCACGTAAAAACGGCTGAATAGATCAGGTTGAAATTTGGTACAGAGATAGATTATAGTCTGGAGTAATATATAGGCTACTTTTTATACAAGCTAATACCCGCGGCTCTGCCCGTGGGAGTCGATTGGTTGGTAATCGTTTTTTGGCCATGTCCCCGGTTCTACTTAACCAAATGCAATCAAAGATACGGCAGATTTTATGTAAAACCAAGACCTTTCTAATGAAAAGGCGGCATCAAAATTTGTTCAGCAGTTTTTGCGTCCATCACGAACAAACAGACAAGGATTGCAAAAAATAGTTATTTGTGGTCAAGATAACCAAGTCTTTTTTTTCAAATATCGATTATTACAACTAAAAGTACTGTTATAAAGGGATATGATGTCCACACTGTCGCCTTAAGTGGAGAGTGGAATGTAGGGTGGAGTCGGGAGAGGAGATTGGACAGTAGAGTGGAGGTGGAGAGTGGAGTGGAGTGTGGAGTGGAGAGTGGAGTGAACAGTGGAGTTGAGTGTGGAGTGGAGAGTGGAGTGAACAGCGGAGTGGAAAGTCGAGTGAAGAGTCGTTTCATTCAAATAGACTTGGTGGCAATACCGAATTCCACGCGGGCGAAGCCGCGGGCGGAAGCTAGTATATTATAAATTAACGCGCAGATAATCCTCCATTAAGCTACATTACCTGCTTTAATTGAATCAACTCATTTTACTACTCTAAAATACATACAAGGGCCGTTACACATTGGCGAACGGATCTGGCTGGAATAGGTATACGGTGCTGGAATAGATTATTAAGTGTATGAACGATGTACTCCATATTTGAAGGAATAACTTGAATCCCTCACACGTTACATCTGACTACGGTGCGCAATGTAACGTATGAAAGAAATTCCATTCCGCGCACGCTTAGGCTGTGGAGTGATCTCCCTGCCGTGGTTTTCCCTGGCGGCAACAATATGGGGTTTTTTTAAGTAGGGCGTTAGAAGATTTTTACAGGGTTGTCAGCGCGAGAGTGACGTCGTTGGAATTCTTGTCTATTTGTCTATTTGTGCGCGATAAACGCAGAAACTACTGAACGAATTTTGATGCGGTTTTTTATTTGAAAGCTGTTGGTCAGACTTCAAATCTTGCGCTATTTGATCAAAATCGGTTAAGTAGAACCGGAGATATGATCAAAAAACGCGAAAACAGACATCCACGCGAACGGAGCCGCGATCCTAGGCTAGTTTACTATATTCTCAATAGTTAATACATTGAAATATCATTCTAATAAAGGATTCAGAAAGCAGACTCCCAAGTAATACGATATCTGATATGTGTTGCCATAAGTCATTGGCTAGAACCCAGCATTTTGCACGGCGCACCCGGCACCCGGTTGTTGAACTGTCATTGACCTTAGTGAGTGCCATTTTGGACATAATTTGACCGTACGACGCTATCAAGGAGGTAGGACACGACGGTATCTCCCGTACGAAATGAGCTGTCCGACTGGGGTAGTACCTCCGCCCTACAGAACACCTCGGCCATAATAACCATCGAGTTGTGTTCCCGCCGGTAAGTAGGGTAGCCAGACCTCAATGTACCCCTCCTCCTCCCATCCCTTCCTAGCCTCCCCACCCCTTCCCAGCTCTCCCCCCTTCCCTTCAGGGTAGGCAGCGCGTGTGTGATAACCTTAGTGTTGCACACGTTCATAGGCCACGGTGACCGCTTCCCATCAGGTGGGCCGTGTGCTTGTCTGCCTAATACGTAGTATAAAACACGAGTTATAAGATTTTTCAAAAATCTATACCCGGGCGAAGCTATGTCTCGGGCCGCTAGTTTTATATAAAACTTGCTATTATAATATATGTATATTATAATAGTGTCTAGTTTCTAACAAACAGTTCGCTAGCTGCTTCTGTAGATGACGAGACAATGGCCTGTCTTCCACTAAAAGTTCTTAAATACAACTTTATATTCAAAACATTAAAACTTAATATTTATTGTTTGATAACAGATATACTTTCGCTAACACAAAACAATTATTTCATTTTTCTTGAACGAGAGTAGAGCCCAGTGCTTAAAACTTTATTAAGCGATTTCTGTTAAGGTGCGGTTGTACTTCAATATAATATTCTGTGTCATCTATTAAATTATTTTTAAAATTTTAGATTAGTTCTGTTGTATCCATATACAAGGTACATTGTAGATATTAAAAAATCGCTGAACTGAAATGAACGAACATGAACATATTTTTAAAAATTCTTGTCTATTTGTCTGTAAATGTGTTTGTCTTTTTGTTCGCAAAACTACTAAAAATATTTTGATGGATAAATAAACTCTTTGTTCCTTTCTTTCTTCCTGTCTTTCTTTCAAAGTAGGTACAAGCGGTCGCTGCCACCAGGATAAGCACTCGGATGAAGAATAAACATATCCTTAACTATAAAAAAAGTAAAATAAAAACGCAGACTGAAACTTACGGTCTCAAGCCTCTTATAAAATAAAGTACACAAGTCAATATTCAGTTACTTGATCTGCACATTTATTTTGCATACAAACGTTTCAAAGTGAAATGTCAATGTGTAAAGACTGCTTTTCACGGTGCGTCATTCTTCACAAACAGACACAGATCGGTCTAGAAACGAAAGAAATGCACCACAGATATAGTGGCATCTGCCAAAGTGCATACGTTTGCCAGACGTCGTCGCTCTTATGGCTATACAAAAGCGATACAATTTAGCTAAGAACATCATGGTAAGGACCCAAACCATGTACCATGAAAAACGGCGTGGTGTTGACTGTCCATGGTCTTCTGCCCTGCCTGATAAAATATGCAGAATTAGAGCCTGCGTAGACAAGGGACAATGGTACGATCGTTAATAGTACAAAAGTATACTTTCATGTTCCTTGGTATACGCGAGCAAATACAATCTAATAAGAGTAACCATACCAATGTAACGCTGGTATTCTTGCCACGCCACCTCTTCGTCTGCGTAATGCTTTACTCACTTTGGGAAGCCGCCTTTAGATAAATACGAGACAGATTATTTATTACATTAACCCCAAGTTTCAATAAAAAGTTATTGCTTTATGACTTCTAGTGAACTTATGCCACTTATATATAAGTCTGTTACATTATGTACTTATAAGAACATCATATTAACGTCTGAGGGCGGTCTATGAACTCATGAGTTATGGCTAATGAGCGTGATTCATAGTCGGCTTTTAGGTTCATATTGTAGAACGATACTGAGTCATGAAACTTGAATTGAAACTAGTTTTGTACACTTACGTTAAAAACATCTTTTTTTCGTTCGGAAATTCCTGAAGATACCAACCAGGGCTCGAAAAACGTTATATTTTTCGAAACGTTATCGCCTTAAATGCCTACGGAACGTTATGTTTTGGTTTCGTTCGGAACGGAACGCTATGCATAACGTTTTATAAGAGCGTTATGATTTTTTTTGTTTTTGATCCTTAAAACGTTTTTAACCGGTTTTTCCCATTTCCCCGATAGTTTATATGTATAGAACAAAAAAATATTATTCTTCGGTCATTCTTTCGCGGGATCGCGGCCATGCGGCTTTGATGTGTGAGAGTAGAAAAAGGATTATTAAACATGGATCATTTAACTTCAGTTGAGTAGCAACTATTACATTAAATGTTTTGATTTTATACTACTGTTTGAATTATTGATGATGGATGGATCGACAGCGGAGGGCGTTGAGATTTGAGAGTTGAAAGCCTGCTGAGGCCGCCTTGCCCTAGTAGTCAAACGGGAGAGGTATTTTACCTGAGCACTCGTCTGTTCGGCCTCTTTTTGAAATTATTAAGGAATAGGTTAAAGGGAGAGTTGTGTGGGTGTAATTGTTATATACAGTAAGGGTCTCAGACATAGGCAATTACTGACACCTCAATGCATCCTAGTCCATAGAAGTTGAACTAAATTAAAAATTTAATTAAATTCCTTGATTAGAAAAAAACTACATTTTCTAACAAAATTAATGTAAAAAAATAATTAAACAATGAAACCATCTGTACAAACCATGAGAGTCTACACACACATACACATTTAGCTGATGGTGCGAGCAATACTCCATACACGATCGAACTTGCGCTTTGTAAAGGTTGAGCAGCTGTTCCGGTGTGAAATATTGCCGCACCTTTGAAATAATACCCAGCTTTTTGGCAGCTACTTGAGCCTTTGCCTCAATGTATGGACCAAAGTTGAGGGTAGGAGTGAGAGTCACGCCAAGAAGCTCAAGGTGGTCGGTTATCGGCACTGGTACACCTCGGAAAGTAGGGTTTGCCTGGAATTGGCTCCGCTTAGCGGAGAATAGACACGCCTGGGTCTTTTTCGCGTTGAAGTTGACCAAGTTAGCGTTTCCCCAATCGGAGACAGCCTTCAAGGACAAGTCCAAACGCTCAACCATAGCCTCTCGAAGAGCAGCAGGAAAAGTGTGGCCGAGAGAACCGACACCTGAGGGACCCCTGCGTTTATTGGCAGTTGATCCGACGAGCAGCCGTCAATGACCACTCGGATTGACCGGTTTTTCAGGAAGTCGGTAATCCAGGCACACAAGCCAGCAGGCAGGCCGTACGCTGGAAGCTTGTTGATTAGGCTTTCGTGCCAGACCCTGTCAAAGGCCTTCGAGATGTCAAGGGAGACAGCGAGTGCCTCTCCGTGTTTCTCGATGGCCTCACTCCAGATGTGAGTAGCATACACAAGAAGATCCCCAGTGGAAACGGTTCTGGCGGAACCCATATTGCCGATCACTGAGGAGTTCATTCGTTTCCAGGTATGCCAGGAGCTTATGGTTCAGCAAACGTTCCATAGTTTTGCAAAGTATGGACGTTACCGATATGGGTCTATAGTTGACAGGGTCAGCCCTACTGCCCTTTTTGGCCACAGGTTGCACATTTGCCTGCTTCCAACCCTTCGGCACTTGACCGGCCTCATAAGAGAGACGAAATAGGCGTGTCAAGACAGGAGACAATTCAGGCGCACATTTTTTCAGCACTATTGCTGGAATCCCGTCGGGCCCACTGGCCTTATTCTCGTCCAGACCGCTCAACACTTTACGCACCTCCTTCTTACGGATGCTAACATCCACCATACGGGCCTCACATTCATCAGGAGGCAACGAGGGTACCAGATGTTGATACGCACACAGCTAATTGCTTGGACCTTCTACTGACAACGGATCCAGACCGATACTCTGTGTCGGTATCTTCCCCTCTGGGAAGTTCCGACCACTGTCTGGTGAAATCTGTATCCGTCTACTCCCCACACGATGCTAGCCCTAAGAGCTCTCGAAGGATATGGCGGTACAGGTCAGCAGATTGGGATGAGATGCGGTCCTTCTTCGCATCCTACCCTTGGCGGCCTACTTGCTTCTCCTCTGCTGATCCATCTGTTTGCGCGGACGCCGTAGCGGATGTTGTACGGCGGTGAATGGAGTATTACATTCCATTCTCTGACGTCACAATGTCTGGCGTAGCGCGGCCTTGGTTTGGTGCCGAGTGTGGTCGCGCCGAAGCGCAAAAACACGCGGCTTACCTTGCTTGGGTCGATGCTCGTAACCGCAAGTTTGGGGATGTATCCAAGAGGAAGAAGGCCTTCACTAGAGCTGCCAAGGCCTGCAAAAAGACTCTGCGTAAGGCTCGTTATGACCATATTGGCCGAATAGGGAGCAAACTTGCATCATACCCAGCGGGCAGTAAAGCGTTTTGGTCCCTGGCCAAGACGGTTGAGACTAATTTCTGCCGTCCCTCACTACCTCCACTGCTGAAACCTGACGGGTCGCTGGCCCACTCTGCTGAGGAGAAAGCAAATTTATTTGCCTCTCTTTTTGCGGAGTCATCGCGTCTAGATTCTGGTACTACGAAACCCCCTGCTCCTCCTGATGAATGTGAGGTGATAATATGTACCTACTTATTACATGACACGCATTATAAGATTCACGAGGTTGGGTGTCTCCAATATTTTCGGGGCTCGAGTCAACCTCACCTGAGCTAGCCGGTACTGATTATGACGGACGAGACTCTGGTGCAGGCAGATTGAAGAACGTACCTTGTTAACTAGCGAACTTTGAATTTTGGTGAACCAAGAAGATTTTAACCAACTTTAAAAAGAATGAAATTCTCTATCACGTTTATTGGAATAAAAAATACTTAGTACTTACCACGGTACTTACCTATGTCTTTGTTATGATTTTATCATTGTTAACAATAAAAAAAAATATTTACGGCACAAACTCAGACTAGAAGAATTATTCTTCTAGTCTGAGGGCACAAATTAATCGTAAAAACAAGGAGGCCTTTTTATCAGATGTTTAAATTAATTAAATATTACGATTATTTTAAAAGACCAGCGCCTCAAAATGATGGTGATTCCTGTAGGCGGCAATATCAAAGCGAATTTTGTCTCTTTCTATATTATTATGTTTCGAAATTTTATGAAAATAATGCCCATTTGGCAACGTCGCTTATCGTAGGTTCCTACCTAAATAAAGTTAGATACTTGTTAGATTTACATTTCGTATCGCATGTGAAGCCAACAGTCAGAAGTCAAAACAATTATTTATTAAATTATTAGTAAAAAACTAAAAATTTATATAACCGCACCAAAATCCGTTGTGTAGTTTTTACGTCCGTCGCTAGAGCGATAGACATAAAATCGACTTAACGAATTTACCATGCTGACGGTAGTTCTTTTTAGATTTTGGCGCGAATGCATTGTACACTAGTGATCCGGACCGCGGCACGGGCCCAACTGACCACTTCAGCCTTTACGCACACGAAAGCAGTGTGTAATATACGTTTAACTACAACCAAAGCAAAACCGCCTTCGTAAAATAGAACATCTATAGGTACTACCACCGATTACCTAATAGTTCGTACTACCTACTATTATTGTTCACCCGCTTTCCTTCCTGAGATAGAACAAATAATTATACAAAAATAGCCAAGCGGCACTGAGGTTTGACAAAAACAAGTTCATTCATGTCGACGCGGACGCGCTGCATGCGCGCGGTACCTACTGCTGTGTGGATTTAACCGTTTTATTTGGGTTTTCAAAACGTTCTCATTTCGTTTCGTTCCCAAGAAAAGTCCTTGCAATGAACTGTTCCGAACGAATTAAAACCGTTATTTTAAATAACGTTTTCGAGCCCTGATACCAACCCCGTTGGCCATTGAGAGTGGTGATGTCGGACTCGGACTAACCAAAACGTGACATAGCGAGAACTAAGACCCAGGGGCAATCTCCACTTTCGAAATGGCCCCCTCTGGTTTAGGAACCACGTTGTCCTCGACAGGGGAAACGCGAAAAGCCTCCGAGTAGCCCTCTAGAGGGCTACTATTGCCTAGGCCGTAATTAGCCGCAGGCAGAAGCGTCTCCACTGCCAATCGGAGACGTAGTCACCTCCGTGGCCCGGGTACACCGCGTGGAGGTTATGAAATACAGCCTTAATAAAATTAATTGATAAAGATGCAATTAAAAAATTGAATTAAATTTGTTTATATCCAGTTGTGAAAACCCAGCCTTAGATTCTGCTAAGCAAGGCAATAATTTCATAAGCATCCCACAATTTAGTGTCTAACCCAAAACCATGCACGGAGTGTTAGGGTCTCCACTGCTAGCAAGAGGGCTGCTATTCAAAACAATTGTTTAGTAGAATACGAAGTATTATCAGCCTAAGGTGTACCTGGGAACATTAAATCCATTTGGATTACGTTAAACTGAAAGCAGGAGCGAAATGTTTAGTTAATTTCATTAAGTGTAATGATTACAGCGCATGAAACGGCCCTTTGTGGAGCTTTTAGGGATGAGAGTGAATTAATTATTTGCCGGATTAAAACTGGGGTAGGTGGATAATATTTTATGTGTAGTCTAGCTTTTTTATTTATACTAGATGAATTAATAACTGTTTATGTTACATCAATTGTGGAATAGGTACAGGTAAAGTCTTAAAATCTATGTCCACCGGGACTGGCTGACTGGCTTATCGTGTTCTTCAATTGTCTAGAACCTCTTAACTACAAAATATATTTTACCGACTTATTTGCGTCTCGAAAACTTGTTCAAGATGATGTCCATCGAAGTAAATAAGGGTTTTCGTATAAATGTAAACGGCTTCTTTGTTTCAATAGTTCTTTTGAAGTAAAGGGTCGAGACAAGAAAAAAAACCACAGTAATTCTCAAAGAAATTATCATTTCAAAATTTTTAAACAGAAAGATAAGCTCAAATTGTGGAAGAATATTTAACAAGGTTTTATAAAATGGCCATAGGAGCTTGCCAAAGTTTACGAAAACTTAAAGGTAGGTATTAATTTTTAAAAATCAATTGAAAATGAAATCGAACTGTGTATCAGTAATTTTAAATGTTGCATAACCTCACAAAAGCAAAGGTACATTTTATTTGATAACCAATTAAATCTTATTTTACTACGTCTAATTGATTTTAAATCACGTGCTTGGAAAACGTGGCGTTACTGAATCACGTGCCAGGTTGGATATACAGATAATGTAAAGTATAAAGCCTGCCATAGTCAATTCTTGTCATGAAGACAAGCTGAAATTCGTAAAAGAAACATCCTAGAGGTCTATTGTTATAGTACCTATGGCAGGAGAAATAAATAAACATCTGTACAAAAGGATTTTTAGCTTTTGTTGTGGGAGAGGTCTTTACAATCCTTTCATTCATTCATGAACGGCCTTCATGAATGCAATCTTGTAAAGTGCTGAAGATTTTCTTGGAAAATTTTTATGTACTTTTATAAGGTCATTTGTCATTTCTATGTCTTTGAAACGTAAAAGTTTGTAGTAATATTTTATTCACCATCACATACAGTGCTTACTAAAGTATGATGCACGTGGTCCAACTAGGATCTTCGGAGCCCAAGCCAGGCTAAACTAGAAGCCGATATAGTCAGCTTTAACAATAAATGATCATTATCAGATTTTAAAAACTGTGTTTTGTGCAAAGTAATTTTTGGTTGCAAAATGACTTTTATTTTCCACAACTTTCATTTTGTCATCACCTGCCCTTGTCTATTTGGGGTCTTTGCAACATGATTTTCTCCTCCATACATTCCTGTCAGATGTCACCTCCTCAGTCACTCCCTTCCTTTCCATATCGTCTTTCACGCATTCAATCCATCTTTTCTTAGACCTACTTCTGCCTCTAAAACCCTTACTCTACTTCTTCTAGATTATACTTTGAACCTTTTTAACAACATTACTTTCTTCTCTTCTCATAACATGTCCATACCACGACAGTCGCTCGCTTCTCAATTTTTCATTCACTGGTGCAACTTCCAAACTTCCTCTAATATACTCATTCCTTATTCTGTCCATTCTTAGATAGAAAATACTCACGCTTCAGAGATAAGCGCGCGGAGCTTGCAGAAGCCTATGCCCAAACTGTACGGGTACTGGTGCCACAATACCGTCAGGTCGTTGGGGAGACCTGTGGAAGAGACAAAATAATGTAAAGCACTTATCAACAGCTCTAAAGAAAAAAGAAAGAAATAAAGAATCATTCATTTGATTTTTTTATACTACGTGTGGCAGATAAGCACACGGCCCACCTGATGGGAAGCGGTCACCGTGGCTTATGGACGTGTGAAACACTTAGGGTCTCACACACGCGCTGCCTTCCTGAAGGGAAGGGGGAGGGCTAGGAAGGCGTAGGGAGGGGTAAAGTGAAGTGATGCATAGCGGTCGCAAACACAAGGTAAAACAACATAACATTAGATAATTTATTAAAGAGCTTTCCATCAGGTGGGCCGTGTTGCCACCTAAGTTGTATAAAAAAGGAGTAAACAAAAAACATTAATTCACCTGTCGTTATTTCAAAATGTAGGTTAGTACATTGTTATCAACAAAAATAAGAGACACATAAACCTAATTCTTAGCGTACTTAAAATACCAAGTACCAGGTGTATTTATTTTATACCTCAAGGAGAAAGTAATTTGAATCAAAATCGAATCCAAACATGAGAGATAAAAGGTTTCAATAAGCAGTAAGGTAGACAGGGTATATCGTATGACGCTACGGTTTTTCTTTCTTTCATTATTCTTTACTAGCTTCCACCCGCGGCTTCGCCCACGTGGAGGTCGGTATTTACTTATAGTGTGAAGTTAACTTATAGCATGGTTTTAACATAATACCTAACAACATTCAAATGTGCGCCGTTAGATTACACGTTGTTACAGAATGTGTTGAAGAAATAAAGGTTCACTGCTCGTTCCCCGCAGGTGATAGCGTGATAATAATGTAGCCTATGTATTGACCCGCATTCTTAATAATATTCGTGCCTAATTTGAAGTAAATCCATGCAGTACTATTTGAGTTTATCCCGGACATACAGACAAACAGTCAAAAATTCTGAAAACTATATTTTTGGCTTCGGTATCGATTGTAGATCACACTCTCCAAGTATTTTTTTTTTATTTTTTTTTATTAATATTCAATGTACAGTTTTGACTTTCCTATCATTTTATTTATATGTAGGTATAGATAGATTGTAGGTACACAAGCAATTTTGTCACACAAAACCTAAAGATATTTATACGATTCTATGTTAGAGAGCTATGTTAAGCGATGGTAGTTGAATTAATAAGGACGCGGCCTCTACTCAGAGGTATCGAGTTCGAATCTGGCCGGACAGTACCTATGTGAATTTCAGTTTGTGGAATTTATATGTACTAATCACATGATTCACCATAGGCCGGTGAAGGAAAAATATCGTGAGGAAACCCACATGCCCTAGAAGAATTTCTAAGGACATGTCCGATCCACAAGCCCGTATTAGGCCAGCGTGTGTAGATTAAGGTAAACCCTCTCAACTATCTCGTTACCGGAGAGGAGACCCATGCCCGCAGTGGGACGTAAATAGGTTGCTATAATCTTAATATATATAAATCTCGTGTCACAATGTTTGTCCTCAATGGACTCCTAAACCACTTAACCGATTATAATAAAATTCGCACACCATGTGCAGTTCGATCCAACTTGAGAGATAGGATAGTTTTTGAAACGGATTTCGACATCCACGCGGGCGGAGCCGCGGGCAACAGCTAGTTATGTTATAGAGATTTGATTCCGATATAAATAGAGAAACTTGCGGCATAAATAGATAACAAATTAAATAGAACAACGAAAATGTAGGAAGTATTTAAAAGAACATTTGGAATAAAGATGGCGGATCATAAACAAATTAGGCCACACTTAAGGAAAGTGGTCTCAAAGGTAGCCAGCAATAATTGGATTAGACCGTCACAAAGCGAAGTACATAGTTCTCACTTATATCTATAGGTACTAATATAAAAATTAGAATTTAGTTGTGTCTGTATATGGAAAACTTTATAAAAAAAAATACTCGGGTATGTTATATGAACCCAGGTGGAGATCCTAGGTGAAACAAGGGGCTGCACCCAACGATTCTTTTAAAAAATATTATTTTTTGAAATTTTCTCTGTTGTAAGTTTGTTAGCGATGGACATAAAAACTACGAAACAGATTTAGATGCAGTTTTTTCTATTAGAAAATTCTTAGTTAGAGTTAAAATCTCCCGTATGTTTGATTGCAACTGGTTAAGAAGAATCAGAGATATAGCCAAAAAACGACAACCGACCTCAGCCGGGTGGAGCCACGGCAGCGGCTTGTAGAGGTGAGTTAGTTCCAGACCGTAATAGTTCCAGGAACTATGTCCTTTCCCGGAACGATATAGTTCCGATTCGACCGCTCCGCCTTATCCGCGAACCGATAATATTATATTATAGTTCCACAATTGTAGGTCCATTTGTGGAACTAGACCGGTCCGCGGACATGTTTCCCGACTGAATAAAGAATCGTTCTATGTCCGATCCGCTCCTAAACATGTTCGCACATGCATAGCGGCTAGTAATTTCGAATAAGCTATTAAAACTTTTAAAATGAAAATACATTTTTGAGATATTAATCATAGATGCATGTGACATGCGACTCATGCGAGTCATGTCTATGCGAGTGGAATCGTGAGCGACTGTCGGCTATTACGAGCGCTCTCGCGACACCTAGTGGACTGTGCCCTGAAAGGGTAATCACCCACAACATCCCGTCTATTGAACGGTGGCGGGAGCATTGCTGAGCGGTCATTGACACCTATTAGCACCACAGGAGTTCTATTCCTAGCGGGGAAAGGATCTTAGGCAAGATGGTTTTCCCTTGCGACTACAATATGGGGTTCTTCAAGAAGGGCATTAGAAGGTTTTTACAGGGTCGGCAGCGCGAGTGTGATGCCCCTGGTGTTGCACACGTCCATAGGCCACGGTGACCGCTTCCCATCAGGTGGGCCGTGTGCTTGTCTGCCACCTAAGTGGTATAAAAAAAAATTAGGACCCTGAAAATGTGTGTCTCACTTTACACTTCACAAAAATATTCATTGAATATTCAATATTATTCAATGTTGTTCCTTCAGATTGGCGCGTTCAATCAAGCAAACATTTTATCTTTATTATTATTGTAATATAGATCTGTCGATCTGTCTATGTCGCACAGAAACTACGCCGAGAATACCCTATAACGTCTTCAGCTGGCGACACCCTAGAAGCCTTCAGTATAGTCACCACAGGAGGCTTTGACTAACGATGCACATTAACGTGTGCCATATCATCCAGCCAAATAAATTCACGCTCAATTGGAAACAGACATTTTGATA
The DNA here is from genome assembly GCA_963576445.1 of Lithosia quadra. NCBI lineage: Eukaryota > Metazoa > Arthropoda > Insecta > Lepidoptera > Erebidae > Lithosia > Lithosia quadra. Next base: position 13,905,147 of record OY754892.1, read on the forward strand.
CTAGATATCTACAGAACAATAGGTGGTGATACGGGATCAGGGGCCTTACTCTGAAAATCGAACATGAACGTTTCGGATCGAACGAAAACGGACAATTTGTCAAACAACGACAGCGAAAACGTCAAATGTATTTTGGGAGTAGGAGGTGTACTGATAACGATCGACAACCTCAATGTCAAACGATCGAAGACGGATCCGAAATCCGAAACGAAACACTTTCGGGGTAGCTAAATGGTCAAAACGTCAACGGATACGAATATTTTCGTTTTTCGGAGTAAGGCCCCAGGTCCTAAAAGATCATAAATGTTTGCTTTGAAAACCACCCCTCATAGATTTGTAGTTGATTAAAATGAACGGTTTGTTTTCACCTTGTGCATGTGTCACCAACAGTTTAGCATCGTTTAATCTGATCGTGATTAAAGTAATTCGCATTTTGAAGCATTACGTGATGGTCCATTGAACCGCGGTATTAAAACTGTCTACCAGCTAACCTTCACACGAGATAGATGACATTACACATAGATATGTTCATAATATTCTAGGACATACTACTCAGTGCTATCTTGATCCAAAGTAGCAACCCATTTATGTCCCACTGCTGGGCACGGGTCTCCTCTCCTCTAACGAGAGAGCTGAGAGGGTTTAGACCTTAATCCACACACGGTGGCCTAATGCGGGTTAGTGGATCGGACATGTCCGTAGAATTTCTTCTAGGACATGTGGGTTTCCTCACGATGTTTTTTCTTCACCGTCAGCAGATGGTATATCATGTGATTAGCAATTCCACAAAGTGAAATTCACATTGGTACTGTCTGGCCGGATTCGAACTCGATACCTGCTTTTTGGAAGCAAAAGTGTTGAACGATTTTTGATGCGGTTTTTTTTTTTAAATTCAATTTTAATTGTGACCAAAAACGTTCAAAAAGCCTCATCAAAATCCGTTCAATAGTTTTTGCGTTTATCGCGAACAAACAGACAAACATTCTTAATTTTTTTTTTGTAATCAGAATTATTCATATACTATAACCTACCTAACTTTTTTTTTCAAATATCTCCAATGTGACACTGCTACTTTATAATTATTTTTTATCATTTTTAATTTCTAAACCTCACTCTTTACAGCACACCCTGTATACACACTTCACAAGATCAGTTAATAAGGACAAGTATACACTGGACTTTGTAAAGCAATTCATTAAAAAGTTCTTTTTTCCCCCGTCGACTCGCGTCAACAAGCCGCCTGTCCTGTCCGTACCCGGCGAACAAGGTGTAGGTAATCACACAATCGAATCAACAAAACTCTTCATTATTACCTTAACAAGTTGTTTATCTCGCTGTACCTTCCAAGAATCGCGTCCAATTGTCGATTTGAAGACAGTTTTAATAAGAATTTTGAAGTTAGTACCTAATCAGTATTTTGCGCCTAAACTTGAAGACGATTAGATAAATTAATTTAAAGTGTAAAATGAATGATTTTGTACTATTTGAAATGTAAGAAAGAGTTAATGAGTTCTTAGCAGTTTTAATCTATTTTTTTTATTTAGGACACGTCAACATGACTTCCTCTCGCCTGGTGATAAGGTAAATTCACAGGACCGGGGGTCACCACTATATACCCTCGACTTGACGGCCTCATCAAATGCTTTTTTATGACCCGCGGCGCGGTCTTTTTGCCCTTCGTGTGCGTTGGTAGTATAGGATTCCTGCAAAGTGGTCACCGTGGCCTTTGGACGTGTGCAACAGCAGGGGCGTCACACTCGCGCTACCGACCCTGTAAAAACCTTCTAATGCCCTTCTTGAAGAACCTTATATTGCTTTCCTCTCGAAGCGGAGGGGTTGCGCGCATGTTTAGTTAAAATTGTTCTTTTTTTTAATTAAGTATACTTAGTCGGATACGTGGGGGTCGGATACGAAAAAAGTGCATTGTAGGTATAGGTAATAACACAATATAAAATTTGAAAAAATGAGTAGGTTATACAGGTTTTTAGAAAAAGAAATGCCTGTTTGTAGCCAACCAAAAATATTTGAATAACTTATACAGACCCTGACAACCCTTCTCATATTTGGATACGTTTCTGACATAAGTTTTTATACGAATGTCTTCACAACGATGGCCCGTTATATATTATGAAGTTTTCACACGTCTGTACAAATAAAATTGGAATGTCTGCTTGTGATATTAAAATAAACGCTTTTCTTACTAAGTGGACTTGGATGTGTACACGGTAGGTACATAATCCATACTATATAATAATATTATAAATGCGAAAGTAATTCTGTCTGTCTGTCTGTCTGTCTGTTACGCTTTCACGCCTGAACCACTGAACCGATTTTGATGAAATTTGGTATAGGGGTAGATTAGATTAGACCTCGAGAAAGGCTATGTTTGGTCACGATAACCGATATCCACGCGGGCGAAGCCGCGGGCAGAAGCTTATAATATTAAAAAAGCAACTTTTTTAAAATTTCGTCTGTCTGTATGTTTGTTCCGACTCATCTCCGAAAAAACTGGACATAACATAAGGAGTAACTTAGACTACTTTAATTTTAGAAAAAGAATTAGGGTTACGCACATAAAATCCAAATCCGCGGCGTGGGTGAAACCGCTGTGAAACAGTTAATTATGACTACAATACGCTTGTATTTTTTTTTATTGGTAATAGGCTCGCGTTTGACCACAATCTCACCTATTGGTAAGTGATAATGTGGTCGACGGTGGAGTACGCTTGCCTAGAAGTAACCTATTCACTCTAGACTTGAAGACTCCCAGGTTGTAGCTTTCCGGAAATACAGACTCAGGCAGGGCATTCCACTCTTTAGCAGTACGCACGATGAACGTACTGCCAAAACTTTTAGTGCGTATGAGTGGGTATTGTATATCCCTAAGGAGTAGATAGAGATGTGTCAATACTCAAACTGCGCTAATTTTGTCTCGGTACTTACCTACGTAATAGGAAGTGAGCCTTATCGTCAATGGGTTGTATTGGTATTCCAGGGGAGTTTCAATTAATGAATAACCTACTGAGTTAATGAGTCGACTACGTAAAGAGTAGGAAATAGATAATGGATGAAGCCCAAGGGATGAGTTGGGCTTATGAAGAGGTGGAGTTAATTGATTGAATAGTGGGTTAAGTCAATAACTATAAAATGGGTGAAAATTTTGTATAAAAATAGAATTCAGAAGGTTTTACAACAATTTATTTAGAGTATAATGAGTATCACGAGTTTTTTTATACCACATAGGTTAGACGGCAGATAAGCGCACGGCCCACCTGATGGGAAGCGGTCATCGTGGCCTATGTATGTGTGCAACACAAGGAGCGTCACACTCCAACCCTGTCTTCTTCAACCTAGCGTTAATCCCAGTCGCATCCAAAGCTTTCACCTCGGAGTCTGGGGTTCGCTTTACCAGTCTTTACTGCGGATTTGACTGGACCTCGATAATTTCCGTGAAGCGACTGCCATCTGACCTTCACTCCGACCCTGTAAAACCTTCTAATGCCCTTCTTAAAATATTGTACGAGTAGACGCTAGAGAAAACCATAGCACGCAGTTTAGGTGTTTAAGTGACTCCACCATGTTTACTATCGAATGGTATTTATCTATTGAATGAAGGGTAGCCCTTGATGTCACTTCATCGGAAACCATCGGTTATGTTTGATGAAACAAAAATCGTTCCTAAATTTGTTTGTGTTTAGCTATTTTTGTTACTGACTGTACTTTTATTTTGGGCATTCGCAAGTTCAAACGAATATTGCTTTACGTTACGTCCTAGCTACCTACCTACTACCTACTCAATATTTTATTCATTCATCTTTCAATTACTGGTTCCGAAGTAAGGGGTTTTTATTTCATTTCATAGCTTTAAAGTTCAAAGCTAACTGCCATAAGTAAGCTTTGACTTCTTGAAATGCAGAAAACTTGCCTTAATCGAATGGTCGATTGAAGCGAGCTTTTCCGTTTTAAATATGAAAGAGTCCTTTTCTTTGACTCTGAGGAATGACTGCAATAAAACTAGAGTGCAAATTGACTTTTCCACAATAGGTAGTCTGAATTATGAATAAATTACGTGAGGTGTTTCTTTTAATTTTCAATCAGAAAAAAAATGCGTGACATTTTCAGAGACCCCCCTCTCTCCAACATAAGATTAGATGAAATTTGAGTCGACCCACTCCCCCTCTTAAACATCTCACGTAATTTATGGACCTTACTAGTTATTATATGACTGCTCAAAAAAGGAGAGTAATGTTTTAGACTTCGCGTATGGATATTATCCTCCGATATTCACGTTCTTCTGGCACCAGGGTGGACCATAGAGCATTTCCTTCGCACCCTGGCTTGACCCGGGCCATATCCGGGTTCGAGATGGCCCCCTCGGGTTTGGGAACCACGGTGTTCCCGTTATGCCCCCGGAATAGGGGGGTCGCGCTTTCGCGCACCGACGGGCCGCCTCGGCCTACTTCTGCTAGGGTGACAGGCGGCTCCACATGTCACCCCCAGGCATGCGCTAATGGAGTACGGACCTCCTGAGCGCAGGTCTGGGGTGGTAAAAACCTGGGAATTTTTAGCTATCTGGGCAACGTGATTTATCGCAGACCATTTTGTCCATATTGTGGTAAGACAGAGGTCAAACGTAAGTCTATCTTGAATGAAAATACCAGAATTCAATTTATATATACCAATAAAAAAATCCAAATAAATTATTATTATTATTTAGGGAATCGCCCTCAAGTCCGAAGCATTACGGACTATAAGAAAAGTGAGATCGGTTGCAGACCCTCTTCGCATAATCGCTTTCGACATCGGCAAATTCCAAATTCCAAATTCGTTTGTGACCCTCGATTTCCGGCCGTTTTCAGAGCTCATTACCATCGCCATGCAAAAAGTTTAATTAGTTTTTCCAACGCCAAAAGTTATTAGCCAACAAAAGATTGACAAATATCAAAATTCAATTCATTTTTAGGCCGATTTATTTGGAAACCATTGCATGAATAAGTACCTGTTTTGACCTTTAACTTACCATCAGGCGAGGTAAAGTCATGTTGACGTGTCCAATATATAAAGAAACCAATAAAATTGGAAATCTGGTAGTTTTGTACTTCTAATACGTACGTAGATTCTAGTTATATTTAGTTCCGAGTTTTAAGTTAAGACAATATAGTTTAACAGTTTCTATCACCTTAGTTGATGCAACCAGTCTTTAATGGATTCCCATGAGGTAGAATGTGCGCTTGTCTGCCACGTCAGTAGTATAAAACCTATTATACTAATGAGGTAGCAGACAAGCGCACATCCTAAAAAAACCTAAAAAAAGACCAAAAAATGTGCGCGTACAGAGCTGCAGGCAAGAGTAATATTTGGTGATGGTTGCAAGACTTGCAAGTAAGTAAGTAGGTATGTTAGTTTCTTTGCTCTATCATGACTTTTAAATGCAATGACAGTTTCAGATGTAGGTATGGAGTATCATTAGAAACCTTACATCATGCAAAGCGACACTATACATTTTTTTGAAGAAAAATGTTTTGGGTAGAGCTCTTTTCTTTGTTATATTAAAATTCTTAAGTATTTTCTAGTTTTTATGAATAACTAGCTTTCCCCCGCGGCTTCGCCCGCGTGGATATCGGTATCGCCACCAATAAACGACTCTCCACTCGACTCTTTACTCCACTCTCTACTCCACTCTCCACTCCACTCTACACTCCACTTCTCTCTCCACTCCACTTCACTGCACTCTCCAATTTACTACACTCTCCACTCCACTCTGGTACTAAGCTACCTCCCTACCAATTTTCAGCCAAATCGGTTCATAACTAACCCGACTTTCTTTTATATAATTATATAGATTACATCAATCACAAGAGGCTACCACGCGATCACGACAATATACCAAGTAATTAAAAAAAAGAAAAAACAACCACACGAAAATCTAATTTTGTAACACTTCAACAAAGCAAATCGCCCAAGTGGTTAAAATTAGCTTACCTCGCGGCTATCCCACAGCGGAAATCACTCTGTCCCACCTTAAGCTGCTGCCCACCCTTATCCTTACTTGTGTATTCAGGTGGGGAGCAGAGTGGGAGGTGTCCTAAATTGTTATTAATCAAAATACACTTATGTAATTCAAATTCTGAATTTTGCACGAACTACTCCAAACATTTCTTTGTCTAAGGGTATTTAGGGCTAAGCGTATAATAATGATTTGAGTGTGGATTTAATAATAATATATATGTTGAATTATTAGGTTTAGAGGTACGCCTTGGGTAATTAATAATATTCGTATCGTTTCCAAAAATAACACATTTTATTTTACTAAAACAAAGTTATTTTGTTTTTTATGTTTTTTTAATTTATTTTCTCAAAAATATAACATAAGTACAACATAAAAGCATGTATTTTCTTTTTGTGTCTGTCTGTCAGTCTGTCTGTCTATCTGTCTGTCTATCTATCACTGTCTGCCTGTCTTAGTATCGATAATAGTCGTGTCGATAAGACTTGTACACCATTACAATTGTAATTACTCCATATCTAATAATACAGGACCTATAATAGAATAAAGAAGACCCTGTATTGCTCCGTAGTTAGACAGAAAAACCGGACGCCAAGTGAGTTGGACAAAAGGTTCGGGGCATGACATAAAATATTAACATATAATAATAAAAAAAAACATAATTTCAAAGAGCATTTTTTGCTAACACAGTGGAATAAAAAAAAAGTGGTTAGTATAAAAAAAGCTTATTGTACTATGTAGGTGTAATTATAAATAAATATACCGACCCACCAACGACAAAGGCTTAATAACTTTGAAACGAATCAAACGCAGCTTCTGCGAAAAAAATGTTCGCTCATTTAGGTTCAAATATTTTTCATTTTAATTTATTGTGGTACGGTTTAACCCCAGCGGCCTATAATAAATATTAATATCAAAAACAACACCATTTCATCGGAGACCTTTGAATAAATTATTAATGTTTATATTAAAGGATGAATTTCCTTTGAACTGACCCAATTTGAATTATTTTGTTTACGCATTTGTTGAAAAAATTTAGTTGAACCTCTCTGGTGTACTTAACGTTCATAAACACGAAAAGTATTTTTTTTCTTTGATTACAATTTTATTATATAGAGCGAGTTCCAATCGGATCAAAATGGCGAGCAATCATTATTTTCAATGCTCAGTGAACTGTATGTGAATTTTATTACGAAAAAATATGTTATTCCACTAGGTAATACCCGTGGTTACACTCGCTTAAAAGATTAACAAAAAAATTAACTTAACAAATTCTAATTTCTGCACCTTAAACCGAAACTGCATGAAATATATTAACTTAATCCTCTGAGAATTATAAAACGACCTATATTATATCATTTTATAGATTCAAACTATTCCCGATATATAAAAGAACTATAATAAACATAGTACACAGATAGATGATTATTATAATCTAACAATAAATGTGCCGCCCTCAACTGAGTTGGGAAAAGGGCTCGGAGGATGATGATGATGACATATGCCGAATTTCATCTAGCTCAAAAGTTAATTATCTACAGAGATCAATAAATTCAAACAAATTCTCGTATTTATCTATCTATCCAGTAAGATAATAATGAACTTCCGTAAAAAAGTTGTCATTCAACGTTTCCAAAATACTAATGGAGATGCCAGCCTGAATAATTAATTAAAGGGCCAGTTTCCGGAGTCGTTAAAACTATGAGCGCAATTAAAACTATCTAGCGAGTGACCATTCGCCGCTTATTCACTTCCAGACCATTCCTACACGTGCCGACAGGAATTGATTCAATTACACGACATGTGTAGAGAATCAGTTTTAACATACGTGGCCTTTGTGTAGATTTTAGATAGTTTCTTCGTATACAGGGTGAATTTTCAAAAGGGATTGGATGGCCAAATTCGAAACTATAAGGAATAGCGAAAATGCTCAAAGGAGTCACGAACCCCATTTTTATGAAAATTAAAATCTTATCATTAGATTTTTGAAAAACCAATAATCTTAGCTGGTAATCGAACCCGTTGATTTTGAAAAAAAAACCACATCCTCTATTATTACACCATACGATAGTGTCGCTGTTAAGGATCAACTTATTAATTATTACAAATTATTAATTATTAATATTACAACTTATTAATTGGTCAGTTATTGTAAGAAAAATAAAATGTATTTTGTTAAAGATAAGCTCTTTCTTTTAGTTTGCCGTATTTCGTTACTTCCCAGAATAAGATCCATAATAGCAACACTACCGTATGGTGTAATAATATATAGGGTGGGTTTTTTTTTTCAAAATCAACAGGTTCGATTCCTAGCTAGAATGATTGGCTTTTCATAAATCTAATGATATGATTTTAAGTTTCATTAAAATCGGGCTCGTGACTCCTTTGAGCATATTTTCCTACAATCCTCCACCCTACAGAAGACAGCAGTCTTAATAACCATAGTTTTGTTAGTCACTTAGTCAGAGCTCATTAGAGGGATTCTGCGCCGCCGTCAGCGGGGAGACCAAATTCTCCTACGTTGTGAGCACAGAAACACTCTCCTCTTGATGTGGCTTAACCTTTGCTTCACTGGAGCGACTGCCATCTGACCTCTAGCTCCGCAAAGATAACCTACACCAGTTCCCCGTCTATCCACTTAACCCCGTAGGTCTTTGTAGGACTACATACATTCACCAAAACCCTAAAATAACTCTGAAATTCCTTTCTCCTTGTTCTTCTTCAACCTAGCGTTAATCCTAGTCGTATCCAAAGCTTTCACCTCGGAGTCTGGGGTCCGCTTTACCAGTCTTAACTGCGGATTTGGCTGGACCTCGATATTTTCCGTGAAGCGACTGCCATCTGAGCTTCACAACCCAATTACAACATTAGGTGATATCGAAGCATTGCAGCTAGACCGTTGTTGTTAAAACTCCGAAATTCCTTTATCAGTTCAAATAAATGTTTCATTCAACAATTTCACGCACTCAAGTAAAACGCGTTTCAAGTGGTATTCGAAATAAATCAACGTTTATGATACCTAAATATAACTCGTATAAGTGTAGAAACCAATTATATCGACACCTTGCCAATTTACGGATCAAAACCAAATTGTAACAAACTGAAAATTGGTTCTCGTTAGGACGAAAACTCGCTATAAATACCCATATCGGTTGCTATGGAGTTGAAGTTATTGAATTGATCGTTTTCAAAAAAGTTTTTTGTATAATTGTCATCCAAACGGAACGTGGTTGCAAAATTTCAGCTCTATCGAATGATTTCATTTTTCAATTTAATTCTCAGTTCTTCGACCTACAGAACACCGCCCCATAACAACCAACGTGTTGTGTGCCCGGCGGTAAGAGTAGCCAAAGCTCAGAACTCCCCACCCCCAATCCCCTCCTCCAACCTCCCCCTCATCCTCTTCAAACTCCTCAACTTTTTGGTTTGTTTTATTTTCAGTTTCGCGTTTCTCCAAAACATTTGTTCAAACAAGTAGCCACTTATGTATTGTAGAACTTTTATTACTTTAAAGACCGTGGGTTCAATTCTCATTCGCAAAACTTGGCTTCTAGAGAGTGAATATACCTACATGACTAAATGCATTCGATTCTTTATTTTAAATACATATCTAAATACTTAACACATAGAAACACCCATTCACCGAACTCTGACTTGGCAGTCAAAGTCTATACCTATTTAGAAAATCTCTAGAACCAATAATACTAGCTATGCTTAGTGTCAATCTAGATAGAGCCGTGCAGTAGGTATCTCCTAAAATACATGAATACGATTTTGAACCCGTGCTGTTAATAAAAATTGTCTGATGGAATCACATGATACGGGCAACTGTTAAGTGGATTTTATAGATCGAAATGAGATTTTTACGTTACGTATTTTGAGTCGATATTACATCCAATTTATATTTAGTTAACTAGCTGATACCCGTTGCATCACCCGCGTGAATATCGGTTATTTTCACTTTTGGGTTAAATTTTTTATTTTTTTTTATTTAATTCTTTATTGTTCATAAATTTGTATTACAGTAAATAAACACAAATGATGTACAAAGGTTCTCCTCACAAATCTCCGGTTCTACTCAATAAATAGCCATCAAACATAAGACCTATCCAATAGAGAAAACCACATCAAAATCTCTTCAGAAACAAATGAAGTGTGTAGTAAATATGTAGGATTTTTATGAACAACCGTCTTATTATGTACGATTCTGTAAAATACACTCGAGAGCAATGAATCCGGGTCACTTAAAGAATCCTAAAAATCTCGGAAACTAAAAATGCTAGGTTAATGCAATAAATTGTATTTAATAGACAATGTAATACTCCTTAAATGAAGGTATTAAAACTTCTTAGTTATTGTAAAGTTATATCATAAAAAAATCAAATTTGAAAAAGGGCCACTTTCGAAAATGGAACTACGAAATTACAGCATTTGGTTTTGCTTTTGTTTGTAATCTGTCATTTATGTGGGTACATAAACCATGTTGATAGTGCTCTATATTCATTATTCAAGCTGAAATTATGTCGCTTACGCCTGAAGAATGCACCAGAATACTTACAATGCTGGAAACCGGCCGGAGTCAGCGCGATACAGCCAGGACTGTCGGTGTGTCGCTGTCAACAGTACAAAGAGTTCTCCGACGTTACGAAGAAACTGGTTCTAACCTACGCAGACCAGGAACGGGCAGAACCAGGTGTACCACAGCACGAGAAGACCGATACTTGGTGAACACCATGCTTCGAAATCGCTTTCTCACAGGAACTGAACTCACCAATCAGTTTCGACGCCTCGGAGGAAGTAACCCAAGTGCATGGACAGTAAGACGTCGGCTTGCTGAATCTAACTTAAAACCCCTTAGACCTGCAAACGGCCCTAAACTGGAGCGTGGGCATCGTATTTCGAGACTAAGATATGCCCAGAGCCACGTAAATTGGAGTATTGAAGATTGGTCAAAAGTTATGTTCTCCGACGAATCAAAATTTATGCTCTACAAGCACGATGGAAGACACAGAGTGTATCGAAGACCAGGGGAAAGATTCAAGCAAGCATGCATCGAAGAAAAAGTAGCCTACGGTGGTGGGTCTGTACTTGTGTGGGCCGGAATTTCTTCTGAAAGTCGCACAGAGCTGGTGATCATAGAAAACGGCTCTTTAACTAGCGTAAGATATGTGGAAGAAATCCTCAATGATCACGTTGGTCCATTTATGGTCAATTTAGGTGAGGATGCTATATTTATGCATGACAATGCCCGACCTCATACAGGTAGGATTGTGAATGACTACCTTCAAGAGATGAACATTACTCGTATGGAGTGGCCAGCGCGCAGCCCGGATATCAACCCGATCGAGCATGCTTGGGACGAGCTAGGCAGATGCGTAAAACAACGAAACCCTCCCCCAATCACGCTTCGTGAGCTCAAAATTGCTCTCACAGAGGAATGGGAGAATATTCCCCAAAATCGTATAAGGAACTTGGTGTACAGCATGCCAAACCGCGTAAACGCAGTAATGGAAGCACGAGGAGGCAATACGAAGTATTAAAATTCAAGAAAATCGTAATAAAGTTCAAAAATTTCATGTTTCCTATTTTTGTTTTAAGGAGAGATCAGCAGTTTTTTTCTTTATGTAATTTTGTGTTAATAAAATGTATGGTGACTCATATTTTTTTTACTTTCATTTAAGGAGTATTACATTGTCTATTAAATACAATTTATTGCATTAACCTATCATTTTTAGTTTCCGAGATTTTTAACATTCTTTAAGTGACCCGGATTCATTGCTCTCGAGTGTATATTGTCAGCACTAACATAATATACACAGAGCCATTACATACTAAGAGGGTTGTTTTTAAGGATCCTACATATTTATATACTACACACTTCTTAGACAAGAATTCAAAAATGATATTTTTGTGTTCAAAATCATTCATAAATAACATAACCCAAGTTTTTTTTATGTCTCCAATATGTGTACAGACAAAGCTCAGCTACATTTTTATAACAGTACTAGCGGACCCTACAGACGTTGTCCTGCTCGACTGCAGCGCCATCTGCCGGGCTCATTTGAATCTAAACCATTCGTGCGCCACCTAAAGGCTTACAAAAAAAATCATTCAAATCGGTCCAGCCGTCTAGGATTTCAGTGACATATACACGTACAGTAGAATTATATATATAAAGAAGATAGATATACCGATAACGGTAGTATTAGTAAGGAGGGGGGGACGTACGAGTGAGTGAACATACTACACGGCGAACGAGCACAGATAATATCCTCCCAATAACTTCCAAATATAAGCACTTTTATTGAAAACTCACCCGCCTCACGGGTTAGGGACTGGTGCCACTTAAAGCGGACAGGACCTGACGTTAACTGAGATTTAACAGGCTGAAACATCCCCTCACACCGTGCATACAGTTTCATCAAGAACCAAGAGGTTCAGTGCCTCTTTTCTTCAGCGCACCATAAAGACTTGGAATTCTTTACCAGCTCACGTGTTTTTTTCCTCCTATATTCCCGGGCGTAAAAAAGCGTTTGATGAAGCCGTGAAGCTGACGGCCATAATTATGACACTATCGGTGAACCCCATTCCTGAGTCTTTATCTGTAGCTTACCATGAGGCTAGGTGAAGTCATATTGACTGATATAAAGAAGCTTTTAGTAACCGACATAAAAAACTTTTAGTTAACTTCCACTGTTCGAACGTACATAACTTATTCATCAAAATTTGCAAATCATACATACGTACATACATACATACAAATCACGCCTTTTTCCCATTGGGGTAGGCAGAGGCAACATCTTTCCACTTGCTACGATCTTGGCGTACTCCTTTCGCTTCTTCAACTTTTATAATTGTTTTCATACACGCACGCCGCGCCGGTTCCGGGTATACTCTTGACCTGGCCTTTCTCCAAAACGTCCTGAATCTGATTAGCATTTTTTTCATATAATAGCATATGAATAGATTTGCAAATCATCTGTTGGCATCATTCTGATTGAACTGAAATTTCACATACATAAGTTGTCCGCTGTTTTCAACACCGCATAACTGAGGCCCTACCTTTACCACAAGATATCGGCGATAGTCATCATTATTCAAAAGGACCTTTCGCAATCCAGGGTGAGTAAAAGAAAGAGATTTTCGACAAAGAACGATATCCTAGTATTTATTACGAATTCATTTTTTATTATTTTAAGGTATAGAATAAACACACCTGATGGTAAATGACGCGGTGTTTCTAGTACGACCTACTCATAGGTAGATAACAGAGGGTCAGTTCTCATGAAAAAATATGTTCGATTACTAAGTGTTGCAAATAAATTTTTAATAGATAATCTTTAAATACAGTTTAAAATATGTTTAAAAATCAAAATAAAGTCTTCTTTTAGTAAAATTGTAAGCATATCTACGGTTGCGGGTACTCTTGACCTGGCCTTTCTCCAAAACGTCCTGGATCTGATTAGAATACGTACGCCTAGGTCGGCCTTTACCGGGTTGCCCATTCACCCTCGCCACCCATCCATCCTCTTCACATGTCCGAACCATCTAAGCATCCCTTTCTCTATCTTGGTCACTACATCTTCAACCATTATTTAGGTAATACATAATCAAATTCTCCATATATCGCGATATAATCAAATTGACCGAGTAAATATTTCGGTTCACAGAAATCATTGCAATAAATTACATTTCGCTGAACGCGGTTAACTCGTAACTTTGACGTTCCGGCTCACGGAAAAAGCTTCACAGACCAAACATAACATTGTTGAAATGAATTCCAGGAAATTTTTTTTGTCCACAAACATGTTTTTGCTCTGTTTTGTATAAAGAGCAAACATATAAATATGACCACATCTATTTATATAATTACACAAGCCTATGCCGCGGCTTCACCCGCGCGGAAGTCAGTTAGGTAACGTGTTTTTTCACGACACGTCAAAATGACTTTACTTCGCCTGATGGTAAGCTAATGGCAAAGTCTCAGGACTGGGGTCACCTCCGCATACACCGGTAGTGCTACAGTGGCGCCAGTGTTGTGTCGGGGGGGTCATGTCGACCAAAACCACGGCCCGCCTCAGGTCTCATATACCGAGGTATAAGGTGGCCCAATAAAGCAATTCACTCTAAACCACGATTAACCCTGGGCCATCTACGGCTTCAAGATGACATCCTCAAGTTTGGAAACCGCTGTGTTCCCGTCAAATTCAGCTGATAAGATGACCAATATTACTTGGACAAAAGTTTGCCGGGATAGCTGTTAATTTTATAATTTCGTTTTAAAGTTGATCTACTGAAAGTTTCATTATGATGTGAAACGTACTCCATATTTTATTACGTTTCACAAGCATTCCATTTTTAGCTGAACAAGTGTTTACCAATATAAATATCGCTAACCGTTTACAAAGTAAGAGGCACGGAATTTCATATCATAGGTACTCTTTGGTTAGAAATAAACATATTACGTGTATCGGCTCTTTTCCAAATTGTACCCCTTAGAGAGTGAATAATGAACCTATAAAGCAAGAGACAAAGTTCAATATTATAGCTTTTTATAGCAGTGCAGAAATCAGGGGGGATACCGCCGTCACCAGCAATTACCAGCAATATTATTTTAATCTTACTTTGCGACTTTTATAGTGTGAATCAGACCATCGACGTCTATGAATACTAGTGTTATGTAGTCAAATGGTATCTCTTTTTTTATACTACGTAGGTTGCAGACAAGCACATGGCCCACCTGATGGGAAGCGGTCACCGTGGCCTATGAACGTGTGCAACACTAAGGGTATCACACACGCGCTGCCTACCCTCAAGGGAAGGGGGGGGATTTCAAAAAACCTTGAACTTATAACACTCAAATTTCCCCGGTTCGGGCTATAAGTGTGAAAGTGCTCTTATTTTAGGACCAGGCTTTTCTTTCCATTCGCGGAAAAGCTCCTAAACATAATATAACAAAAGCTCATATCTTTGATGTCAGCGATTGAAGCTTTTTCAGATGTTGTGTAAAAGTCACACGACGGTATTACCGCGGGCGAGAAATTGAGAACGTACAAAATAGGCCTTAGAGAAACCTTTGTATGTACCTACCTATTTTAGAGAAACTCAAACGTATTCGTCATTTATTTCACTTCAGAATACCTATATGAAACAACATAGAATTTCTTGTAAACATTCATACTTCCTTAGAATAAATAGGACTTTAGAAAAACGGTATCAAAATCTGTTCAGTAGTTTTTGCGTCCTCACAATGGATGAAAATCTACTGAGCTTTTCTCTGAGGGTAAGACGGACACCTTGGTTACCAAACTCGACGGGGCCATGTCGAAACCAGTGATGGCCTTGAGTCAAGCATGGTGAAGTCCCATACACCTTGGTGAAGCCCCATACACCCAACTTTCTGTATTTTTCTATATCACTTAGGTGACAGACAAGCACGCGGCTCACCTAATAAGAAGGGGTCACCGTAGCCTATGGACGTGCGTAACACCAGAGCCGCGGAATAAAGTTTCTCTCATACCTCACAGCGCGCATCGTGTGAGGATGAATTACCTACCTACAATATGTATGTATTTAAAAAATGCCATATGCACATCTATGGCAGTCGTCACGGGTAGTTGGAGCCCTAAAAAGTCCAACAACAACGGTCTAACTGCAATGCTTCGATATCGCCTCATGTCACCATTGGGTTGTGAAGGTCAGATGCCAGTCACTTCACGGAAAATATTGAGATCCAGCCAAATCCGCAGTTAAGACTGGTAAAATGGACCCCAGATTCCGAGGTGAAAGCTTTGGATGCGACTGGGATTAACGCTAGGTTGAAGAAGATGTATGTATTTAAAAAAGCACCTATACAAAGTCTATTATAATATATCGTGTAATGTGCCATACAATATTCATGAAGTGTGCATTGTACCGGCAAGTACTTAGAATGTTAATTGGATATTTTCTAGCCCGATGCCTTCAATACCCAAATCACATTAACGCCATGTAATACCGCGCACCTGATTCCAACCTCATCAGTTAAGATAATCCTGATCAACTGAACCCTGAGTTACAAATGATTTAATCATAAATAGGTATTAATTTCAGCAGTTCGTATTAAATAGGTATTTTGCGATACTATACGGCAATATCTAGACATAATGTTACCTACATTATGTCTAGATTTTGCTGTAATTTATTTTTCCTTTCATTTTTGTTATATTCTGATCCTTTTCCAACAGGTTTCATCCTGCTATAAATTTATTTTGTCTCAAAGACTATCGGCACTGGTCTATATGTGAACGGGAATTAACGCGATCATGGTATAGGTATGTACATACCTTTGGAATGCCTGACGTTTCGACCAAGTTACCCTGACCGTGGTTACAGGCTGACTGTCTCAGCTTTACCGTTTACATATTATTATACTTAATCATGGAACACGAAAGGAGACTGAAATGATTACATACAATCTTGGGCCTAGTTGTAAAAAGATGAAAGTAGTGTCAATTAATAGCTTATATATTATCAACCTTTCACTGAAAATTTTGCGGATTTTGTCAATCTGAGAACAGAGATATAAGAGATTATGTAAAAGTGAGGTTATGTTATCTTTAACTAACAGCTGATTCCTGAAGTGCAAAATGTGTTCTTGTGCACCAAAGACGATAATAGTTATCTATATCGTTTTTGTTTTGCACTAATAGTTATTATATTCACTAGAAAATGTTTAAAAATAATATGAATGAACGTCAAGGACTTCAAGCGATAGGTAGGTAACAGGTAAGGAGATAGGGGAAGAATGTCTAAAATAAAGTAAAAAACATTTAATAATAGTGTTAATCATACATAATGTTCTGCCACTACAACATCCGATTAAAAAACGGACACGACACACGACAAGTGGCGACGGGGTGCAAGTTTCAGTAACACCCGGTATATAATTTCCATTAGATAAGGAGAATGCGTCACCAATGAAACAGGCAATTGAAGGGGCGAGGCGAGTCACAATCTTATTAAACGCTGTGAAATTCCGATATTGCCTGCACGGACAACCCGCTGTGGCGATATAAAGTTTTATTAACTTTCTATGGCGACTAAATTGAATGGATAGTTTCCAATATTTTATGAAGCAGTTATAAAGACATTTAAGTCTAACTGAAGATCATTTTTCTTGTTAATATTTATTGGCGCACGAACCGTATAGCCACTGTGCTCGGGATGGACGGTAGCAGTACTGGCCGTAGTCCACCCAGCTGGTTTTTTTTTAATTGGTAATAGGCTCGCGTTTGCCCACAATCTCACCTGTTGGTAAGTGATGATGTGGTCGACGGTGGAGCACGCTTGCCTAGAAGTAACCTATTCACTCTAGACTTGAAGACTCCCAGGTTGTAGCTTTCCGGAAATACAGACTCAGGCAGGGCATTCCACTCTTTAGCAGTACGCGCGATGAACGTACTGCTAAAACGTTTTGAACTTCTTTCTATTGTGTATAATCTTTTTTTATGTTATTTCTATTATAAATCATTCCTTTCTTTGTCTACTCTTTATAATATCTAACAGTTCTCTTAACTGTTAGTGAAACGCAGCCAGGTGTACTGAAAACTCAAAGTAAAGTACGAAACAACAAAATATTAAAAATAAAAACAACCAAATGTCTGGCTCTCTGTTAAAAACCTTCGTTTACAGTTTTTAAAGTGTTTTAGTTGTATTTCAGTTAAGTAAATTAACAAAATAGGAGTTTCTTTCAGTGTAAATAATTTTCAAGTTCAACTACTTAAACGTTTTTTTTTGTTTTACCTCAAAGAGTTGAGTTAAACCAGTGGATTAAACCTGACAACCCTGTTTAGATTGATTTTATCTGCAAAAAAATTGCGTATGAATTGGTAACCTCCTCCTTTTTTGAAGTCGGTTAAAAACCATTATAGACACTTGAAAAGTACAGCAGAGGTTATGTGTGACGTAGGTAAGTATGAATTGAAAAGAAAAATCTTTACCTACCTTCTGAGCATGAATATCTATGTTTGAATAATATATTTCAGAGCACACTTCTTTTGTTTAAATATTTAATGACAGATCATAAAGTTGAACATCCAAATAAATAACGTATTCATTCTTATCCCTTCTGAAGTTTTTAGTAAATAGCAAATAACAGACAGACAGATTGCAAAATAAGTTAAATTTAGAAACAAGAGAGGCTTATTTACATAAAACATAATTACTTTTCCATCATTTCAGTGAAAGGAACGTCACAAAATTACATTGTATATTTATCCGCCATACTGTGTCGTAAGCTTAATTCGCAATTTAAATTCGACGTTAACTTCGGTACTGCGAGTTCACCACATATTATTGCGATTGGATGTACGACAATATAATTATCATTACTACACGTCTGCGCAAAACGGAGTGTAGGTAATATTACAGTACTTATGGGGTAATCACTACTAATTGTTTACCAGCTCACGTGTTTCCTTCCTCCTATAGTCCCGGGTCCTTTAAGCGGGGCGTGAAAAAGCATTTGATGAGGCCGTCAAGCCGAGGGCCACCACTGTACCACTATCGGTGTATGTAGTGGTGACCCTGGTATTGAGACTTTACCTTTAGATTACCATCAGGCGAGATGAAGTTATATTGAAGTGTCCTATATTAAAAAAAGGCGCTTATAACAATTCAGTTTTGAACAATGAAAATTCACATTCACACCGCAAGTCCGCCCCATCTAGGTAACACCACCTAGCCCGGTTTTCATTGCTGCAACCGATCACTAGGCCTGTCTGAATATTTCCACAGACTTCACGAAGTTTCTCTAAAATAATTTTTCAATTAAAATTTTTACATCTATCTTTATAAATGCACCTAGGTATATCTCTGCACAGTGCGCGTAATATATACCTACCTACAATAATTCGACCAGTTTCATGAACAGGAAACAAAATGTTCAAAAACCATTAATTTTGCATATAATATAATTATGTGCCATAACTCGTGCATTCTGTCACAAGCCGTTAAAGGGGAAATTGGAATAAGTTCACAGTCAAACACAATTAGTATTCCGCCCATGGCGTAGCTTATGGGGAAGCTCTGACTTTACAAAGTTAATTGAACGCGCTTACGCCACTCTATTGAAGTACTTATCTTATATGCACTATATCAAACTAGAACCAATAGTCCGTTTTGTACGTTAAAGAAAGGCATTTCGTCTATAAAAAAAATTGATATTGTGGAGGAACGTACCTACCAGCGGAGGTGTGCTACAGGCATTAAAACACTTTTTGCAGGGTAAAACAGGCAGCTATTTAAAACCGCGGTAGCCTAGTAGTTTGGGTAATGGACTGCTGAGACGAGGTCTCGGGTTCGATCCCAGGTTCACCATGGCACACACCAATGACTTTTCGATGCTTTTCAAAGTTATGTGTGTATTTATCGCAGGTTTATAAGTGCTCGGTTAATGGCAATAGGCTCGCTACCTATTACATTGGGACCTAACCATAAACTGGCGAAATATGGGTGCTATCTGCCTACCCCTTCGGGGATATAGGCGTGAGTTTATGTTATGTTATGTTATTTCGCCTATCAAATTGATATTGTTGAGGAACGTACCAGCGGAGGTGTGGTACAGGGATTAAAACACTTTTTGTGGAGTAACTGGCAGCTAGTTAAAAGTTTAACTGAGTTCATTGGTTTCGGTGAATTTTTGTATTTACGAGCTCATAGTAAATGTTTTAACAGCAAAAGCCGAACTTACCTACTAACTTATTTCGTTTTAATAAATGAAGCTTCAATGTGTAGTTTATACATTTTTATATCACAAGGGTTTTATTTTAATATAAAACAATTTTTTTTTCAGGCTTTTCAGAATCCTACTGAGGAGAACGAATGTAAGGTCACCATTATATTTGTTAGGTACCTATATACTCTTTCACGCAAAAACGGCTGAACGGATCTCATCTGGCTGCACGGTGCAGAGATAGATTATACTTACATACAAAGTCAAAGTCAAAGTCAAAGTCAAAAATCATTTATTCTGTATAGACCATTTTAAGCGGCACTTACAAAACGTCAAATTATAAATATTTAAAACTAGAAGTAAATGGACCACCGGTTCGAAACGCGGCCCAGACCTGAGAAGACTCCGGCAAGAAACTCAGCGGGCTGTTTTTTTTTTTTGGTCTATTTACAACAATTGCCTTAGTCTAGATACAATGTTATTTCGAGTAACATAGTTGAGTGAACAGTTCATTTCCAAGCTTCTTTATCATCTAAATAATCTTGAATTTTATAATAAGCTTTTTGGGAGAGTTTTCTTTTAACAACATTTTTAAATTTACTTACATGTAAATCTCTAATTTCGCTTGGGAGTTTGTTGAAAAAGCGTATACAGTTACCCCGAAAAGAATTACTGATTTTTTGGAGCCTACTATCACAGGCTACAAGATTGTTTTTGTGCCTGGTATTTATATTGTGCCTATCACAAAGTCTTGGAAATTGTACCCATACCTGGACTAGATTCCCATGGGAAGCGGGAACGGGAATAAAATTACACGCGGGTGAAACCGCAGGTTAAAGCTAGTATGATGATAACGATTGAGGATTGCGAACCTTTGTTCCCAAAATGTGAACGAACAAAGAAAACCCCACAGGAATTAGTCAGGACGTGGTAACCATTTATCATGGCGGTATGCGGGATTTATTAAATTTTACCATATCTGTCTTGGACATATTTATAAAAAGAATTATAATAATTCTATTTTCTATTAATATTCTAGAGCTTACTATAATATGTATGCTGTCAAGAACCAAAGAGCATAGTACTTATAGCATATTAACCAACTTGAAGTCTTCAACCTTCAACCTAGCGGTAATCCCAGTCGCATCCAAAGCTTTCACCTCGGAGTGTGGGTTCCGCTTTACCAGTCTTAACTGCGGAATGAGGATCAGTCACATAACAGAACTTTTAATTTTTAATTAATGAAACGTATGCGCTACAAATTTCTAAGCATTTTGTTTTTTAAATGATTAAAATCCGACAAGAAATGACGAAGTTATCGAAGATTTAAAATCGGCTGTTTTAAAACGCACACTCTCGCTGGATTTTTGTCGATGACGTCATGGCTCGCCTCGTGTGCGATGCCCTATGATAAACAGGCCGATACGTCAACGAAGAGCCTAAACCGCTGGACCTACAAACTTGAAATTTTGACAGTAGATGCTTTTTATGTTGTAGGAATCCACTAAAAACGGATTTTTAGAATTTTTACTCCTAAGGTGGCAAAATAAGGCATAAACATTTTATATGAAAGTTCTTCATTTTCAATGTTAGACGCATTTTTCATATACCTACTTCTGATTAGAAATAAATATACATGCATACCAGCGTTTTCAAAATTTCACTACTAAAGGCGTAAAATAGGCGATGGCTGGTTGCATGAAAGTCCGTTATTTTGAAAGTAAGAAGCACGAAATTTGATACAGCTGCTTCTGGTTAAAAATAAACGTACCCCGGAATCGCGGTTTTTCAAAAATCCACCCCTAAGGGGGCAAATAAGGGTAGAGTGGTTGTATACCTAGACATCCGTTATTTGGGAAAGTGTTCAAGTTTCGATGAAATGTTGTCCATTACTTGAGGACTGCACCTCAGCTTACCATCAGGCGGGGTGCAGTCAATTCGGCGGACTGACAAATATAAAAACACCCCCAACCGGGGCGTTTTATGTTTGAATCGAACTGATTAAAACCGCATGCCGTCTCGGGTTTTCTAGCGCCGAGGTCTTTATCTTTATCTTCTTTATCTTCATCTTCATCTTCATCTTCATCTTCATCTTCATCTTCATCTTCATCTTCATCTTCATCTTCATCTTCATCTTCATCTTCATCTTCATCTTCATCTTCATCTTCATCTTCATCTTCATCTTCATCTTCATCTTCATCTTCATCTTCATCTTCATCTTCATCTTCATCTTCATCTTCATCTTCATCTTCATCTTCATCTTCATCTTCATCTTCATCTTCATCTTCATCTTCATCTTCATCTTCATCTTCATCTTCATCTTCATCTTCATCTTCATCTTCATCTTCATCTTCATCTTCATCTTCATCTTCATCTTCATCTTCATCTTCATCTTCATCTTCATCTTCATCTTCATCTTCATCTTCATCTTCATCTTCATCTTCATCTTCATCTTCATCTTCATCTTCATCTTCATCTTCATCTTCATCTTCATCTTCATCTTCATCTTCATCTTCATCTTCATCTTCATCTTCATCTTCATCTTCATCTTCATCTTCATCTTCATCTTCATCTTCATCTTCATCTTCATCTTCATCTTCATCTTCATCTTCATCTTCATCTTCATCTTCATCTTCATCTTCATCTTCATCTTCATCTTCATCTTCATCTTCATCTTCATCTTCATCTTCATCTTCATCTTCATCTTCATCTTCATCTTCATCTTCATCTTCATCTTCATCTTCATCTTCATCTTCATCTTCATCTTCATCTTCATCTTCATCTTCATCTTCATCTTCATCTTCATCTTCATCTTCATCTTCATCTTCATCTTCATCTTCATCTTCATCTTCATCTTCATCTTCATCTTCATCTTCATCTTCATCTTCATCTTCATCTTCATCTTCATCTTCATCTTCATCTTCATCTTCATCTTCATCTTCATCTTCATCTTCATCTTCATCTTCATCTTCATCTTCATCTTCATCTTCATCTTCATCTTCATCTTCATCTTCATCTTCATCTTCATCTTCATCTTCATCTTCATCTTCATCTTCATCTTCATCTTCATCTTCATCTTCATCTTCATCTTCATCTTCATCTTCATCTTCATCTTCATCTTCATCTTCATCTTCATCTTCATCTTCATCTTCATCTTCATCTTCATCTTCATCTTCATCTTCATCTTCATCTTCATCTTCATCTTCATCTTCATCTTCATCTTCATCTTCATCTTCATCTTCATCTTCATCTTCATCTTCATCTTCATCTTCATCTTCATCTTCATCTTCATCTTCATCTTCATCTTCATCTTCATCTTCATCTTCATCTTCATCTTCATCTTCATCTTCATCTTCATCTTCATCTTCATCTTCATCTTCATCTTCATCTTCATCTTCATCTTCATCTTCATCTTCATCTTCATCTTCATCTTCATCTTCATCTTCATCTTCATCTTCATCTTCATCTTCATCTTCATCTTCATCTTCATCTTCATCTTCATCTTCATCTTCATCTTCATCTTCATCTTCATCTTCATCTTCATCTTCATCTTCATCTTCATCTTCATCTTCATCTTCATCTTCATCTTCATCTTCATCTTCATCTTCATCTTCATCTTCATCTTCATCTTCATCTTCATCTTCATCTTCATCTTCATCTTCATCTTCATCTTCATCTTCATCTTCATCTTCATCTTCATCTTCATCTTCATCTTCATCTTCATCTTCATCTTCATCTTCATCTTCATCTTCATCTTCATCTTCATCTTCATCTTCATCTTCATCTTCATCTTCATCTTCATCTTCATCTTCATCTTCATCTTCATCTTCATCTTCATCTTCATCTTCATCTTCATCTTCATCTTCATCTTCATCTTCATCTTCATCTTCATCTTCATCTTCATCTTCATCTTCATCTTCATCTTCATCTTCATCTTCATCTTCATCTTCATCTTCATCTTCATCTTCATCTTCATCTTCATCTTCATCTTCATCTTCATCTTCATCTTCATCTTCATCTTCATCTTCATCTTCATCGTTATCGTTATCGTTATCTTTATCGTTATCGTTATCGTTATCGTTATCGTTATCGTTATCGTTATCGTTATCTTTATCCTTATCCTTATCCTTATGCTTATCCTTATCCTTATCCTTATCGTTATCGTTATCGTTATCGTTATCGTTATCGTTATCGTTATCGTTATCTTTATCCTTATCCTTATCCTTATGCTTATCCTTATCCTTATCCTTATCCTTATCCTTATCCTTATCCTTTATCTTTATCTTTATCTTTATCTTTATCTCTCCACCCCTTCCTAGTCCGCCCTCCGTCCACCCCTTCCGGCAGAACCTCTGGTGACACCCCGTGTGACACCCCTGGTGTTGCACACGTCCATATAGGCCACGATGACAGCTTCCCATCAGGTGGGCCGTGTGCTTGTCTGCCACCTACGTAGTATAAAAAAAAGAAAAAATACTTAATTCTATAATTTAAAAAAAATCATCAAATGTTTTATCCGAATAGCCCTATATTCTCCATGGCGGCGCGGCGCGGCGCAGCGGCGACGCACGACGAGGCGAGCGATGACGTCACAGGGTATTTCTACGCGGTGGCGCGCGTTTTTGAGATTACCGCACTAAAATGGCTATAACTTCGTCATTTTTGATCCGATTCAAATAATTTTTTTACAGAATTTATTGTTTTTTTTAGGTCTATAAAACTGCATACTCAGCTAAAAAAGTGACTGATCCTCATTGGCTGGAACTCGATATTTTCCGTGAAGCAACTGCCATCTGACCTTCACAGCCCAATGGTAACATTAGGCGATAAGTATCGAAGCATTGCATTAACCAACTTGAAGTACCTATGGGTTCTAAAAATTGATTGCTAACAGTCGGGCGCGGTTGCCATACGAACATGTATTAATAGCAGTGATTACGAGTAGTTGGAGCCCTAAAAAGTCTGATAACTGGTCCAACTACAGAACTTCGATATCACCAGTGAGTTGTGGAAATCAGTTTACGGAAAATAACGAAATACAACCACTTCGAAGGATTTTACAGGGTCGGCAGCGCGAGTGTGATGCCTCCAGTGTTGCAGACGTCCATAGGCCACGGTGACCGCTTCCCATCAGGTGGGCCGTGTACTTGTCTGCCACCTAAGTGGCTACACAAAAACTGAAAAGCCTGTTTATTGTTCGTGCTACTCTTAATCTTACTACTAGTAGTAACATCGGTAATTGAATTACAGTTAAAAATACAAATTCTTCATTTTGTTTTATTTTTTTATTATTTTAATAAAATTTATGCTAGTAGTATTGCCAGCTGTTCTAAAAATTTAAGTAAAAACGGTAATTAAATTACTGAAATTACTACTAGTAGCCTAATGGTCTGGTTAATGGACTGCTGAGACGAGGTCTCAGGTTCGATCCCAGGTTCACCAGGGCACACACCAATGACTTTTCGATGCTTTTCGAAGTTATGTGTGTATTTATCGCAGGTTTATAAGTGCCCGGTTAATGGCAATAGGCTCGCCACCTATTACATTGGGACCTAAATATAAACTGGCGAAATGTGGGTGCTAGCACCTCAGCCTACCCCTTCGGGGATATAGGCGTGAGTTTATGTTATGTTATGTTACTACTAGTAATAAGATTGGTAGGAACACGGGCAATAAATGTTACAACAGATCCTGAATTGCGAAAACACTCGCAGGTTAATGACATTTTATAAAAGCCTGTGACTCAAAATTGTAGACAAATAAACAAATTGACGCCGTGTAGCGCCCTCTACCGAATCAACACGTAATTGAATAAGTCGCCCCGGGTACAGGCTCAGCGAGCTTTCTCCCCAATTGTCGATGGGAAATCCGGGAATCTGTGTTATTAATTTTAGCCGTGTCTTTTGTAGCCAACAGTGTAGCGGGGAAACAAAACTTTATTAAAAACACTAGGTGATGCTCGCGATTCCGCTCGCGTGAATGTCGGTTTGTTTAACCAGAGCTTAACCCCCCCCCCCCCCCTCTCAAACTCCTCGACGCCCGCCTCTCCCCTCCAGGGCTGCCAGCGCGAGTATGATGTTGTACACGTCTAAAAGCCACGGTGACCGCTTCCCATCAGGTGGACCGTGTGCTTGTCTATCACCTAGTAGTATAAAAGGTGACGGTGACGTGAAGTCATTTACGTGATAATATAAAAATAAAATCTTCCACGCAACTTGTAAGTAGCCCAAGCATCAGTGTTTTGCATTAAAAAAATACAAGGCAACATATATGGTTGGTTTAAAAGACCAATGCGTGGATATACGAAGGTTAACCGATGCGAATACTTTTTATTAGATCCCGTATTTTCATTACGTTAAGTCTTTCATTCGCCATTGGATGAAGATTTAATCGATCAGGGAGCGTCTTACTCTTTTTCCATTTGTAATGTCATACAATCTTCAAAATAGGTCACTGAGTAGCAACTTAAGCTTTATGGTGGAAAATTTCATTTATTATTCAATAGTACTTTCAGATAAATTGGTTTTAAACTCATAAACCCGATTCCACTTATTTGTTCCGTCGAATTTTGATACTGTTAACGCCTGCGATTACAACTGAAGATATTATGCTGCTATTTCAAACCGAAGTACAACTGGTTTTATAATAATTTTGTTTACAAAATAATATTAAAAGGCAACATTCATCATTTTCTGACGATTTTCACGGACCATTACTGCCACGTTCGGGTGTTTTAGTGGTCGAAAAACCCGTACCTACGTCTGAAAATACTTCTAAATACAGAACAAATTAACACTGGCGTTGTATGTAATTAGAGGTTATTTTCAAATGTCTTTAAAGCGTCTGGCGGATTGTGCAGCCCACGTAGACTGTCTGGCAACAGATTAAAGTGTATAAACAAGGTTTTTATTTAGATTTTTTAGATTCTCAGTAACCTTTGAAAATGAGTATCACTTTTACCACATTTAAAGTCGATCTAAGCGTACCTACGTGTGTTAACAGATCGTGCGAATTCTAAGAAACGGCTAAGGTACCTATAGAGCAGGGTACGCGAACCAATGGCACGCGTGCCATTGGTAGCACGCGGCACAATATTTTGGGCACGTCGCCGATCATAAATCTTGTGTAAAAAATGTGTTTAGGTATTTTATGACGATCTAACGAGAATTATTCAACTTACCTCCCTTGTATCATAATGTACTATTATGCGTGTAATTAAAACATTTCAAAACTATACCTCTTTTGTTTACATTATTTCACAAAGACAGTTTCCCAGTCCCAGTCACGCCAGTGACCCCATAAAACATGTTTTAGAAAAAAATGGCACGTTGATGCATAAAGGTTCGCCTACCCTGCTATAGAATATCAGCAAACACGTATGAAAACAATTATGCCAGTAAACAAATCGAAAAAGGTCGGATCGTAGCGAATGAAAAGATGTTTGTTCGTATAAAGATAACTTGAATAAGAAAAGCTTTTAAAGCCATTGAAGCACACGAACACCATCTGTAAATATAGACGCCAACAAGGGTGATCTTTAGTTTGCCGGCTTTGATAAATAGTTTATCACACTCCGCTAAGAGACCCAGAACTGCAAGAAACAGCAAGAACTGCCTACCCCAATATGAAAGGACTTGCGGACGCTTCTAATAATAACTTTGTTCGAAACTATAAACCATTATCCTATCATTTATCATATCAAAACTCAGTTCAAAAGCCGTTGAGTTCTTCGCAAAATTGTCGCCAAGCTCTGTACGCACATAAAATCCATTGTCAACTTCTTAAAAACTTTATCTGCAGCTCTTTACAATAGAGGATAGCGTCTCCGATATTTCACTCCGGGAGGAATCGATCTAATAGATGACTTTCGTGAAACGTTATTTTCTTTTGGGCTCACAACAAATGGGTTGGATCGGCCCTTATTCGCAGCGCATCCCGCACCATATACACGAAAAAGATACCTACCATCTATATATTCAATTTATTTTCTTCGCTTATTTATTTGAACGTTCCCTTTATTAATCTGATTTTTATAGCTAGCATTAATTATGTTTTACAAAATCAAATATACGTAATTGAAGTGTGTTAAACCCGCTGTGTAAACGATGGTTAAACGAGCCGCGGGACAAATACGACTTTCATTAAAACTGTTTGTTGAGAAGTTAAATTTTGAGAAGGGATTCGTGAAATACTGGAATATTTGAATACTATAATTATTTCTTTGGGGCTCATAAATAAAAATTTACTTATTTACCATAATATTAAAAGTGAAGACCACGAATCAGCAAAACGGAAAGAAGAATGCAGACATCAATAGGCCATGGTTACTACTTCCCATCTGGTGAGCCGTGTGCTTGTCTGCCACCTAAGTTGTATAAAAAGGACACCTCAGCACGTTGGTCGGACGACCTGAAAAAGGTAACTGGCATAGACTGGGTGCGTAAGACGGAAGATCGAGTGCTATGTCGTTCATTTCCCGTTTTCCTCATGGACCAACTATGTATGCACAACTAGTTGTGCCATCTTAGAATGTGTTCCTAATGACACAACTACGCACAACTAATTACAACTCGTTTATTATTATCATTCCTTTTAGCCCAACTACTCAGTTGAACAGCGTAAATAAGATTATTACTAACCTTTTAAGGCTATATCCAGCAGTGAACTGCAATAGTCTAATTGTTTGATTAAGAAAAAAAATTATACGTTTTTTTTATGTTGGACACGTCAACATGACTCACCTCGCCTGATGGTAAGCTAAAGGCAAAATCTCTGCATATATGATATACGAGTCAATCAACAATATCATACATTAATTTATGAACTGCAGAAACAACACTCGTTATCGAAGTACATAAATAGCACAGCTCTCAAAATTGAGTAAAAGATTTACTAGTACCTCTTTCCTAAAAAGTTGAACGTTGCCAAAATCTAACAAACTTGAGGGAGACATTTTCCTTGTGACAAGCCGTGAAGACAAACTCCGTCCCAACAACTGCCGCGCGGAAATTGTCAAGTTTCGGAAGGGAAATCAATTATAACATTGATTGCCGTTTAATGCCAAACTGTTATCTTACATGTTGGTTTGAATAGATTGTAGTCAGTGCGGTAAAGAGAACCAGCATACCGTTAATGTTCTCTCTCTCTCTGAATATTTTCCCAACTCAGTTGAGGTCGGCTTTCCAGTCTAACTGTGATGCGGCTGAACTTCGATATTTTCCGTGAAGCGACTGCCATCTGACCTCCACAACCAATGGTCCAATGACCAATGGCGATATCGAAGTTCCAAGATAGACTGATTGGACTTTTGTGGGCTCCAACTACCCGTAACGACTGCCATAGATGTTTGTATGGCAACCGGGACCGACGGCTTAACGTGCTCTCCGAGGCACTAATAAACCTGCGATAAATACACACATAACTTCGAAAAGCATCTAAAAGTCATTGGTGTGTGCCATGGTGAACCTGGGATCGAACCCGAGACCTCGTCTCAGCAGTCCATTACCCAAACCACTAGGCTACCGCGGTTAGGTTAGGCATACCGTTAATGTTATGATCTATTTATACTCATGTATACTCACACCCTTTTCTCTGTGGGTGGACAGAGACAATAGCCCGCAGTCTGCTTCTATCCACACTTCACTAGCTTCCCGTACAAACTCACCGGTTTCGATTGCCTTTGGCCTATCCGTTTTCAATACATCATTATTTAATCAGTGTATGTGCTTACCCGCCCACTTATAGGTGCCTTATATGCCCGAACCGCCCCTTTCAATTTGTCGTTACAAAATTATCCGTTTGTAACGTCTTTTTTTCTTATACTACGTAGGTGACAGACACCCACCTGATGGACCTAACCTAACGTTACCTAAATTATAGCTCTGAAGAGAGGGTCCGTTAAAAATAGTTTTATTTCAAAATTTAAATCTGTTTTAGATTGCGTGGTCACCAAATTTGTTCAGTTCATTCTATTCGACATCACGCATGATGGCCACCGACGCGCTTTGATATCCGTGATTTGGAGCGAGCAGGGATCGCTAAGCCCTCAACGCAGTTACGTTATCCGATTGACCAATGATTGAACAGAGAAATCTGCTCAAAGCTGTTCAGAAGCAACATGGAATCGAATCGGAAATGTGCAATACCGATTTAAAGCAAAGACCGAACGGTTCAGCACTAGACAAGTTGTTCTATCTGGGTTCTGATAGGAATACCTACAAGTGCGAAGTTATGAAATAAATTATAAACAAAAATATCTATAAGTGCTACCTTTTATTTGTCGGTCACGTCAATATGACTTCACCTCGCCTGATGCTAAGCTAAATTAAGCTTCCAATAGTGTTAGGCGTAGGTAGACAGCACAGAGCCAGCTTCCGACTCCTTTTGTCCCGCTTCAGGAGGTACTTCTCCCTGGAAAGGACCTTGAATGACCTTGAAGTCCGTAAACAGACTTCGGACTCAGGCAAGGAAAACCAGGTCAAGTGGGGTTTCCTGGATGGGGTGGACATGCGATGTGATTTTTTGAGCCACTCCACAGACAATAGGTCAATGGCCCACCAACTGCATGCCCAACACCGGAGAAGCTCACGAGCGCCTCTGAGAATGTAATGATGGTAGCGGCACCCTGGGCAAACCAAATTTGACATACCCTCGACACGACAGAAGAGGAAGAAGTCAAATGGCAGTCGCTCTCATAAAAGCCGAATAACTTGAAGAAAAGAGGACCCGGGCTCCTTTTCTGCCATACATCTTTTAATAGTTTTACAAGTGGTTGTAAAACTTCATTGTAACATTTTTAACTTCTTCTCCCTGGAAAGGACCTTGAATGACCTTGAAGTCCGTAAACAGACTTCGGACTCAGGCAAGGAAAACCAGGTCAAGTGGGGTTTCCTGGATGGGGTGGACATGCGATGTGATTTTTTGAGCCACTCCACAGACAATAGGTCAATGGCCCACCAACTGCATGCCCAACACCGGAGAAGCTCACGAGCGCCTCTGAGAATGTAATGATGGTAGCGGCACCCTGGGCAAACCAAATTTGACATACCCTCGACACGACAGAAGAGGAAGAAGTCAAATGGCAGTCGCTCTCATAAAAGCCGAATAACTTGAAGAAAAGAGGACCCGGGCTCCTTTTCTGCCATACATCTTTTAATAGTTTTACAAGTGGTTGTAAAACTTCATTGTAACATTTTTAACTTTCTACTTAATTAGAAAAAATACTTTATTGCACTTTATTACTTGTGGGTGCAATAAAGCGCTAAGTAATTGTGGCTTACAGTATCGCAACACAATGTAGTTGGAAAATCATTTTGGTATCATACAGAAGTTATTTTACCAATATCTCGGACTGCGACGCAAAGGCCTCAGACGCAATGATGCAATGATGATTGTTGAACAATCACCTATCGCCAGACTATTACGAGATACAAGAAAAAGGTGTTCCTTTTATCAAATTTTCTGTTTATTCACGCAGGACTAAATATTACTGAACGGATTTTGATGCTCTTTTTTTATTAAAGACATCTCGGTCAAACTTAAAATCTGCCGTCTTTGATTACAATAAAATTGGTTATGTAGAACAGGAGATATAACCAAAAATATATCTATATGGAGTTAATAATGTTCAAGTAGTGAAGGGACATCACCAAAATTCAACCTTAATTATTATATTTTTGCTCATATCTCCGGCTCTACTCAACCGGTTGCAATTAAACAAACGTAAGATTTTAAGTCTGACCAAGACCGTTAAACAAATAAAACCGCATCGAAATCCGTTCAGCACTTTTAGCATCCATCGCGATCAAATTTGTGGCTCCAAAAATCCGCAATTTTGATTTTCTAGAAATTTTAATATACCTGGTGTCAGTCACACAATCACGACAAATCAAACAACACCTTGCTTGTCAAAATCCGTCAAGCTGTTTAGACTGTAGGCCGTGACAAAGAAATGGACATACATACATACATACATACATACAGTCTCGAAAAAAACATTACCCTCCTTTCTACGGCAGTCGGGTAAAAAAACAATAACCATCATCTAGTTGCAGTCAAACACTTCAAAAACGCATTCAAATACTTGTTGTGTAATATCATTACTGACAACTGTCTTTACCGTCTGTTGCAAGATATTTGTATTGTACCTACCCATCCGATCACCCGACAAGATATAGATGCTACTGTACCGTAATCTACTAATCTTATCCACACAGCACAATCGTGACCACACATTAATTGTGTAGTTTGGCCGATTGCGTGCGTGAGATTAGCCATTAGCCACAACTATCATGAATTTATTGTTTGAAGGACTATTCAAAACAACAATGTCCCCGGATTTTGGCAGCGGTCGTATCAGAAAGCCAGCCGGGCATGCAACGATCGTAAACCAAATTGAGTATCTGAATGATTTATTACTCTTTGCCGGAGTCTTCGCAGGTTTGGGCCGCGTTTCGAACCGAGTGGTCCATTTGCTTATCTATAGTCAATCCACTCCTTTATTTTGCGTTTGACATTTCAATTTTCTGTCAAATAGTTATGTCCAAATGCGTAACCTGACCGATTTCAAACAATAATCGACTTAGTCTCTGAAGAAGTTGCAATCGATTTCAAACTTCAATTTATTTTATTTCTGCTCGATATTCAAATTTTTATACTTCTTTTGCGTGCCAGACGTATAATTGAATAAAATAATTCGCAATGAAATCTGTTAAAAATATTTTTATTTTTATAATAATGATAATATTAAATAATGGCTATTATTAGATCTTCCTACAAAATTTTATGTTTTGTAATAAACATAAAATTTTGTATACAATTTTACATACATAAAAATACATAAAAATTTCTTGTATACATAAAAATTGTATACAATTTTACATACATAAAAATTTCGTGTACAATGTCAAAGTCAAAATCAAAGTTAAAAATCATTTATATTCTGTACTAGCTGTTGCCCGCGGCTCCGCCCGCGTGGACGTCGATTTGCGCGTTTTTTTACTATATCGCATGTTCTAATGAGCCGATTGTGATCAAATATGCGTAAGATTTTGAGTCTAACCAAGACCTTTCTAATAAAAAAAACCGCATCAAACCCCGTTCAGTACTTTTTACGTCCATCCTCCTCCTCCTGAATGTATCAATTATTCGGCGACACTTATAGGCTGTTCATACCGATCATCTGTCATGGGTTTACGCCAATAAGATAAGCCTATCGAGTTTAGGCTCCATTGTTTTGTCATGGTAAAAACAATTTGCGGAATTACTGGGTCACCCGCCGTATAATAGCCCTGACCTCACACCTTGCGATTTTTATTTATTTCCGAAAAAGGAAGAAAATACCGAGATAAACGTTTTATGGATGCCGAAGAAGCTGTGGCTGCGTTTCAAAAGGCCGTCGAAGACGAGTACATGAATCCATAATACACTATAAAAACAAAGCTTTGTTACAACAACTTTTGTGTTGACGTAAATGTAAGTAAGTTTGAACGATTATTTTAGATTCGTAATTTGCAGCGATTTCATTCGATCCCAACACTAGACATGGTAGAGTGTAGCCGTTTTCATTGAGTGAGCAAATAATCGTAAATTTTAAATCAACCGAAACAATTAAAGCATTTTAATTTTGGTAATGAGTTATACCTACATAGGGTAGATACATATGATACGCCAGTTTATATAATTTCTTGGTCACGCATTTCCAAGTTTACTTGTAGGATTAATGCAACAGTTACATTCTAAAACTGCTGTCAAACGCAAAAATAAGGAGTGGAATGACTTTAGTAATAAATATTTTTAATTTTGACGTTTTGTAAGTGCCGTATAATGGTCTACACAGAATAAAAATTTTTAGACTTTCACTTTCACTTTGTTCGTGTTTCACCCGAAATTTCGAATACCTACACGTTTCATGGTAGCTTGTTATCTAAATACAAAAAACCCGTAACGGAAATAATTTATTAAATGAGATAATTTCGGGCATACTGTAACTTTTTTACCATTTCTATTAAAAAGTACCCGACTCGAGTGTTTTTACGTACTTGAAGAAGTTAATTTCGCTGGTGTGCCCAAAATCTGTAATTTGAAAAGTTTCTGTTTGAATGTAAAATTAAAATACTTCATGGAAAAATATGTTTAAAGAACATTCATTAAAATACCTACCTATCTAAATAAATCTGAGCAGTGAAGATCCAGCCATTATGGAAGACAATTATAAAAGAAATTTTACATTAGATGAACGATTCGGAACACAAATTATTGTGAAATTCTTGTCTGTTTGTCTTTTTACCCGACTGCCAAGAAGGGTTATATTTCTTGCGCGTATCTTGTATGTATGTATGTATGTTTCTGAGATTCTTTATTACCTCATGTTAAGTAGAACCGGAGTTTTTATACTACTTTGGTGGCAGACAAGCACACAGCCCACCTGATGGAAAGTGGAAGGATCGCACCGGCATACTGCATCCTATCATACTCTGTGCTACGCTTCACCATATTACACTGATCCTAAGACGGTTATAAAAAACCTAGCAATTAATAACAACATGTTTATTAGGTACTCTTTAATTTTATTTATTTTTCCTTAAACAATTCTGATAATACCGTGTATATATATAAGTAAACGGTGAGATTACAGGGGTCATGCTCTCTATTATCAAATTTATACGCAGTTTTATATAGCTGGTGATAGCATTGTTGTCAGTTAGTTAGTCCTAGAAGCTTGCTAGGTCGAGTCGACACCATGTGGTCTCTGAAGGTGTTCTGTTCAGTCACTTGCTGCGTCCTGCTCTTCACCACAACTTGTAAGTTCACATCCAATCGTTTTAACAGTGTACTGGTGGTAGATACGTTCTATCCTGTCAATCTGTTACTTAAAGCGTTATAACCAATGTATCACCACAGCTTTAGTTATTAAAAGAATAGGAACGCTTTCATTTGTTTCTAAAAATTATATTAAAACGCAGTAAAGAAAAAGAAACCACTGGAGCTGGATTTGCATTCATATCGACAATGAACTAAACTACTAACTAGTTCTCAAGTATTAGTTAACAATTGACCGCTGCACTTTGCTAAATCATATTGTTGTTATGCCCCAGGAGCTAAGCGTCCCGACGCATAAAGCGCAGGGGAGATGTACCTACTCTCAGAATCGAAAGGTTGGACCGGCCCAGTTATTGGATAAATTCTAAAACGGACTTTCACCTTTAGATGCTTTGTTTCGATGTCTACTTAAACGGACTTGGACTAACTTTATATGTCGTTTACAGCGATCGTGCAGGGTAGATATGTGTACCAGCCCAAGATCCAACGCTGGATAGCTCGAGATATAATTGTGGCGACGTGGGAAGAAGCTCAGCAGCACTGTGCAAGCCAAGGTAATATTGAATTTTGCTTATTTCTGAATCTATACTTAATATTATAAAGAGGTAAAGTTTGTGAGTTTGTGAGGTTAAGGGGGGTAATTTTTTGATCTACTGAACCGATTGTGAAAATTCTTTTACCAATAGATAGCCACGTTACCTGTGAAAGACATAGGCTATATATTTCACTAAAAAGAATAGTGATCCCTACTAAAACTGCAATAATTTAAACAAAGGTATGAAAAAACTTGCCTAAAAATGACTTGGTGGTAATGCCAACCTTCACGCGGGGAAGCGGGGATTTCCATTTGTGCGACTGATACGGAGTCACATAAAAACCCGGACACGTCACGCGGAAGATTCAAGGAATAGAACTATCATTACAGATTTGATATAACTTTTATTCGACTAACATAGTCGTATGATTCTATAATAAAGCTTTAGTTACTAAAATGTACGCATCTGATGAAAATAGTTAACACTTAGGTATTTTAAGTGAAGAGATCTTGAGACTCATTCGTAAGTAGTTTATTTTTATTAACATTGATAATATGTCAAATACCTAAGCTGTTCTATTTCACGTTTGTATTTATTTCGTTCTGTTGGTTTCAATAAGAAGTTTTGTTGCTGGATAACATCGTCGCTAAAATCAATAATGCAACCTATTTCCAAAATAAAATTGAATCCATCCTACTGAACCTACAAGGTATCTCTGAAAATCAGCGCTGTCATGTACCTGTATGACAGCGTTAAGCTGAGAGGCAGGGCAGCCTAATCCTATGCGAATTCGGCGTGCATCGGTGCCACAGAACAAAGAAAAATCAATGTTCTGTGATCGGCGCTTAACTTTGTCACTTCGGTACTTTTTTGTTTTTTTCTGTAAATTGTCTAATAGACCAGTGCCGATAGACTTTGAGACAAAATAAATTTATAGTAGGATGAAACCTGTTGTAAAAGGAAGAGAATATAATAAAAATGATAGGAAAAATAAATTACGGGCGATCTGAGCTCGGGAAGGGGGAAGGGGGGTGAGTTTTAAGGGTAAAAACGGTTTATCTCGATTTCCGGCAAAACTACAAGTCCTATGGAAAAAAGTTAAATGACAAAGTTGTAGGTAATAAAGAGACCTACAACTTTTCTATTTACACTTTTTTCACATAACCTCAAAAAGTATGTGAAAAATTCAAATAATCAAGTTTTTGGTTTTTTATTTTTATCTTAAGCAAAACAAATTTGTTTTCCACGAAATTTGGTGAAAACTTAGCTTTTTATGTCCCAAAGACACTGTAATTTTTTTGATTTGAAATACTCTTTTTTTCAGCTTATTTTGACTAAATATCGAAAAACCACCCCAATTTTCAATCGAAAAATCTCACGTCAAAATATCAGCTTTTTAAAAAAAGTCAAAGAGTTTTTTGTTCTCTGAAATCTCTTCTTTCTGATAATGTAAAAATATATATACATTGCTATGGTAAATGTTCTCAGAAAATGCAAAGAAGAAAAACTCGAATTCGAAATTAACATCTTTGTATTTAGTCATTTCCTCGTTGAGGTGGGATGAAAAGTTACATGTTGCACTATAACTTCATGGTTGCACTCGAGTGCAAAGATTTTTCACCTTGTGCTCTTTTGATTCCCTCGCTAAAGCTCAGGGTTCTATTTTGTGAATCGCTCGCTGCGCTCGTGATTCAAATTATGAACCCTTCGCTTGCTCGGTCATCAAAACTGAGCACGCGAAGGGTTCTAAAAATTGAACCCAGATCTTTAACGAGGGAATCAAAAGTGCACAAGGTGAAAAATCTTTGCACTCGAGTGTAACTATGAAGCTATAGTGCAACACGTAACTTTTCATCCCACCTCAGCGAGGAAATGACTAAATACAATAATCACAAAATAGAACCCTGAGCTTTAGCGAGGGAATCAAAAGAGCACAAGGTGAAAAATCTTTGCACTCGAGTGCAACCATGAAGTTATAGTGCAACATGTAACTTCTCATCCCACCTTAACGAGGAAATGACTAAATACAAAAATGTTAATTTCGAATTCGAGTTTTTCTTCTTTGCATTTTCTGAGAACATTTACCATAGCAATGTATATATATTTTTACATTATCAGAAAGAAAAGATTTCAAAAAACAAAAAACTCTTTGACTTTTTTTAAAAAGCTGATATTTTGACGTGAGATTTTTCGATTGAAAATTTGGGTGGTTTTTCGATATTTAGTCAAAATAAGCTGAAAAAAAGAGTATTTCAAATCAAAAAAATTACAGTGTCTTTGGGACATAAAAAGCTAAGTTTTCACCAAATTTCGTGGAAAACAAATTTGTTTTGCTTAAGATAAAAATAAAAAACCAAAAACTTGATTATTTGAATTTTTCACATACTTTTTGAGGTTATGTGAAAAAAGTGTAAATAGAAAAGTTGTAGGTCTCTTTATTACCTACAACTTTGTCATTTAACTTTTTTCCATAGGACTTGTAGTTTTGCCGGAAATCGAGATAAACCGTTTTTACCCTTAAAACTCACCCCCCTCCCCCCTTCCCGAGCTCAGATCGCCCGTAATTTATTTTTCCTATCATTTTTATTATATTCTCTTCCTTTTACAACAGGTTTCATCCTACTATAAATTTCTTTTACTTTTTACCATTTTCATAGCTATCTGCACTGGTCTATAAGTATTTTAAGTTATTACCTGGACTGCCAAGAAGGGTTATTATTCCTCTTGTTAATTCTGCCATGTACCGTCAAATGAGCTAGTATTAAAATCATTGCTTCTTTCTTTCTTTTCTTTTTAAATTTAAAACCATATTGATATTATTGATACATCAGTGTCGGCAGCTCGAATGTGACGCCTCCGGTGGTGCACGATAGCCGCTTTCCATCAGGTGGGCAGTGCCCTTATGTGCGACCTAGTTGTATAAAAAATACATGAATACATGCTTTTTACATAGGGCAAATATGTATGTTATTGTTCTGTTCGATTTCGACTTATGTTTGGTTGGAGACAAATATCATTATTCACATATTTGTGATTATTTAAACCTCATATCCCAATCTTAACATGTCTCTTTCTTACCGCAGGTGCTACGCTGGCGTCCCCTACAGATGTGGAGCTCCTCAAGTACATGCAGTCAATAATCCAAGTCAACAATCACACCACTCCATACTTCATTGGCATCAAGGCGCGTCACAGCGCGGAGCTACAGTTCGTGTCGGAGGAAGGTCAGCTTGATTCGATACTTCGTTAACATCAGCGTTATAATATCCATTGTCTATTCATGACTGCTAGTGCACTGTTTTGCAATAAATCATTAATTGGGTCAGTGTATACTCTGCGAAACCGACCCCGGCTTGCCTGCCCACTTACATGTGCCTTACATATTTGGTGCGTCATTCGCTAAGTATTCATTCGCTCTACGTGTCCAAACCACTTTAGCATAGGTACCCTTTTCAATTCTCGTTACAACATTATCTTTCAAGCCGCACTATTCTCGTAAAAACAAAACCAGCTGAAACCAATATGTTTCAATTTGCAGGTATTTTACTTGAAGATATATCTGACGCAGCACAAGATATGATTGAGCGAATAGACCCTCGGGAGGGCGACTGTCTGTGTATGGACCGCAGCAGCATACGCGTGGTGCCGTGCTGGAGTCGGCTGCCGTACCTGTGTTACAAGAGCGCGAACGTAACGACTGAAGAGACTCCTACAGTTCAAACAACATTGTCTAATGATCTGATGCTGACATATGAATTACTGGCGTTAGCCAGTACCAAGGAAGTTGGATCAAGGGGAGATAAACCAGATTGCGGCGCAGGTAGGACTTTTTATTTTTAACGGGATTAATAAAAAATATATCAATTTTCGCGTTGCCTCCTGAAGAGACAATGTGAAGGGAATAGAGGAGAATCATAAAAGTCGGTATTACCTTAGAATATGTAATCATTTATACTGGTGGTAGAAATTTGATGGCACAAATTTGTCACAAAATTCGGTCGGGTAGGTGCCACCGTGCACGATTGTGAAAAACCCTCCATAGTAATCCAATCTCGGTTGGATTGCGTTCAGGGGTCAACAAGTGCATAGCCGGGCAGGGGGGATTGTGGTCGCAGCACTAGTGGGACCGGTGGGTGTCACGCGGTGCTGCGACGACAATCCTCTTTTGATGAGGCCGCCAAGACGAGTGCCACCATTGTTAACATGGTACGTGTATGTAATGGTGACCCTCTTTCCTGAGGCTTTACCTTCAAATTGACGTGTCCTATATATAAAAAAAAACAGTTAAGGCCATCCATTTGGTTGGACTAACATTCTACCATTTAGCTAAATCACATAACTACATTGATTATGCTATTACAGATGAAATACTTTGATAGCAACTCATTTATATCTCACTGCTGGGCACGGGTCTCCTCTCCTCTAACGAGAGAGCTGAGAGTGTTTAGACCTTAATCTACACACGCTGCCCTAATGCGGGTTGGTGGATCAGACATATCCTTAGAATTTCTTCTAGGACATGTGGGTTTCCTCACGATATTTTTCCTTCACCGTCAGCAGATGGTAAATCTTGTGATTAGCACATATAAAATCCACAAAGTGAAATTCACATTGGTACTGTCTGGCCGGATTCGAACTCGATACCTCTGAGAAGAGGCCGCGTCCTTATCTATTCAGCTACCATCGCATAAATTTTGTTTGCAGGGTACAAGTTATATAGGTCCGGTTCTTGTTACAAGGTGCACAAAGAGTCTTTTGTTGATTGGTTTGTCGCTAACTCGACATGCGCTGTAGAAGGTGGATACTTAGCTGTTATTAACGACAATGCTGAAGCAGGACTCATCAATGAAATCTGTGGTGATGAAACCAGCTATTGGGTTGGACTCAGAGACGTCACTGGTCGCAATGACTGGCGAAGTGTTAAAGGTAAGTTCTTTAGAATTATCATCGTCATACTTGGATCAAACTTACACTCTGAAGCCCGAGGTCCGACTGACCTTCGAACTCCCGACCCCAGGAGCAGGTCAATCAGCAGATGTGAGATGATATTGGCAAGCCGAATATACGCAAAGCTGTTGACAGTTGCACCCTGGTTTAGGTGTGAGTGTGTGTGTGTGTGTGTGTCTGTGTGTGGGTGTGTGTGTGTGTGTGTGTGTGTGTGTGTGTGTGTGTGTGTGTGTGTGTGTGTGTGTGTGCGTGTCTGTGTGTGTCTGTGTGTGTGTGTGTTATGTGTGTGTGTGTCTAACCTATTTCTTGACGAATTCTGACTACATGGCTTTACAGCTGAAATTAACTCCTTATTTACCAGCGTCCCAACATTGGAGACGCCTTACGAGTTAGTATGTTTTGTTAGTCATGTTCGGTTAGTCTAGTTTAGTTAGTTTAGTTTAGTTAGTCTAGTTTGGTTATTCTTGTTTAGCTAGTTTAGTAAGTAGGTATAGTTTATTTAGTCTAATTTAGTTATTCTTGTTTAGTTAGTCTAGTTTAGTTAGTCTAATTTAAATAGTTTAATTTAGTTAGTCTACTTTATTTAGTCTAATTTAGTTAGTCTAATTTAGTTAATCTAATTTAGTTAATCAACTTTGGTGCGAACGTAGATTTAGTTTTATTTTCATTGTTGCAGGTGATAATATAAATGACATATTCAACGACTGGTCTAGTATGCGCTCCGGCTTAGATTGTGCGGTCCTGACAACTTACGGTAAATTGGATGACAGATATGCCGTGGGGCCTTATCCATTTATCTGCGAGAAAGACTTTTATGCTGTTACCGTTGACAATGCTAGTGAGAAAGACTTTTATGTCACTGAAATTGTCGATATGGACGTGGTTTTGAAACAATAATATTATTTTAGCTATGTTTCATAACAGATACTGTTGTAAATATGCTTAAAAATTAGTACTTATCTTGTGATAATACAATAATTCCCATCTACTTCTTGCTTACTTTTTTATATTCTACTTGTTGGCAGACAAGCACATTGCCCACCTGACTTACTTGTCGTGTCCACTCTTTCCATTTGTTAATCTGTTTATGTTCAGCAATAAAGTATTATGA
This sequence comes from Lithosia quadra, assembly GCA_963576445.1. Lineage (NCBI taxonomy): Eukaryota > Metazoa > Arthropoda > Insecta > Lepidoptera > Erebidae > Lithosia > Lithosia quadra. The sequence goes on from OY754892.1 coordinate 13,946,282, forward strand.
TAAATATTATTAAGTGTGTGTATTTAATTAATTGCCTCTTAGCTTTCTTTCTTTTTTCTTTGTTTCTTCTTTCTAGTTTATACTCGTATAACACTAAGTATTTTATTTGTTTATAATTATGCGAAAATTATAGCTAAACTAAAATAATATAATTAAATTGTAACACTATTACGGCAGGATCTAATAAAATTTTATCATTTGCATTGATTTAAAGCCTATTGTTTTAATGTTACAAACAGGCACTTTCATTTTATTCATTTACATAGATTAACTTAAGTATATTGAATAACTTATTAACAAATATGCAAATAGAGATACTTAGCTAAGTGAGACATCTTAATGGTACGTCCTACTTCTAATGGAACCAAACCAATTTATACTATTAGCTAAATCTTGTCTTATTCATGGAGCAATATCATCTATTTTCACTGGCACAAACGTTGTACCTACTGGTTTTCAGCCAACGTTTATAAAAATAGAAGCTTTAATCTTAGTTAAGAATAAAATGAATGTTTATAATAAACTAGCGACCCGGGACCCAGCTTCGCCCGGTTGTAAATTCCAGTTTTCCAATAAAATATATAGCCTATGACACTCACGAATGACGTGGCTTTCTATTGGTGAAAGAATTTTTAAAATCGGTTCAGTAGATCCCGAGATTACCTACCCCTTACAATTTAACAAACACACAAACTTTACCTCTTTATAATATTAGTATAGATAGTATAGATAATTCGACTACTGCTGAAAAGTCCGAAACAATGTTGACAGCAGGCGAGAACTGTTCATTTTCATTTTGTCTATCGGAAGACATACATTTGAGACACCTCATTCGACAATTTGAAGAATAAATGTTATTTATTTTTATTCGTTGAAATCTGTTCAGCTGTTAAGCCTAAAAAGGGGAACAAAGAAAACTACATACCTACATACATGTGCTCATAAAACCTTACCCTCGCTAGCGCAGTTGAGTAAAAGGTATTATAATAATTTTAATTAGCCGCGTCATCTTCCGAAATTTTTCCCAACTGACACTGGATACCGAGTTGATGATCACCCCTGATTTCACTTCAATGCCAAACGGATAGTAGGAACGGAGTATTTTTCAGTTAAACTAAATCAATTACTAAAATTAACGTCCCACTGAATAATTAAAGTTAGAACGCTGACACTTTAAACGGACAATAAAATTAAAGAGGTCACAGTATTTACACTGTCAGGACCACTCTATAGATTTTATTAGGGTTGGCAGACTATGTTTTACTTTCAATTAAGACGCTTACTTTATCGACGCGTGTTAATATAAAAACCTGAATCCTCGTACGAAACGACCAGACGTACCACGATAAGCCATCGTTATATGGTGGACATTCCACTAATACGCACGCTTCAGCAATACGTTCATTATGCGTACAACTAAGGAGTGGAATGTCCTGCCTGAGTCTGTGTTTCCGGAAAGCTATAACCTGGGAGTCTTTAAGTCAAAAGTGAATAGGATGCTTCTAGACAAGCGTGCTCCATCGTTGACCACATTATCACTTACCATCAGGTGAGATAGTGGACGAACGCAGGCCTATCGACTATTAAAAAAATGTAGGAACATATTGATAATGTTAAGAAGGTGCTGTTATATTTTTCATGATTAAAAAATGTCGCAGATATTTTAGGTTTTTTTAAGCGGGAGCACTCCCACGGGTTTCGCTCTCGTGCAATCATATAATTCCGGACTTTAGGTAAACCAACGAAGTTAATTAAATTGGCAAAATAAAAAAGTTTATCTGGGGTTTCCTATGTAAACACGTTACATATAAATATGTAAAATTCAAATTAAATTTATTGCTTGAAACATGAAATATGGAATAGACGCGACGATAGACATCAACCATTATGTAAATGTAAAAAAAAAATCTAAAAACTGACGAAATTTAAATGTTAAAATACCTATGTTTGTTCCTTTGTTAACTTTTTAAACTCATGTAAAAACAGGTTCCAATTATTATTAACCAAAACCTTTGTCGATAAACCAACATCACCTGCAAGCCGATAGGAACGAGGTTCCAGTTAGGGTTATCCCTTGTCAGTCAGGAAGTCAAACGGTAGTTGCTCCCATAAAAGCTACATAAATTAAATCTCAAGTTGGAGTACACTTCGGAACCACGCTAAGATGGACAGATACGATCATACCTCAGCAATATAAATAGCTTTTACCAAAATAATATTTGAAATGGACTCACCAAACAGCAGGAGCAATAGGTCACTTAACGCCAGACTGAACAGGTAATAATTGGTGGCAGTGTGCATAGCAGGGTGCTTCACTATGACCACACACACCGACACATTGCCCCCCATCCCCGTCACGAAGATCACCAGCAGGAGCACCGAGATGGGAATGATCTTCGGCAACGGCAGGGTCCGCGGGCCCATCACCAACCAAAGCATCTCTTCTTCAGTGCAATCAAAATGGGAAATGTTGGTACATCTTTGAAACATTTGGAAGGTGGTTTCATTGGGACGAAGGTATTCAGAGGACTCCATTTTTTAATTTTAACTATATACACAGTAACACACTTATAAGAATTATTTCTGAAAAAATTATGATTTTTTAAAGTTTGTTTTCGTCAACACTTTGGAAGTTCGAGTCGCGATCGTAGCACAGTGGCTCTACGCGGGTGCTACGTGCGTAGCGCGCGACGGACCGCACTTGACTGAATCGTAGCTCCGTGGATGCTTGCTTACTATGATGTCATTTTTAGACTGAACAACTACTTTCTTGATGGATGCATAGGTATGTAGTGTGTGAGAATTGACACTCATTATCAGTTCCAGCAACATAGTTCGATTCAAAGTGAAAGAAGAAAATGCATTTTTTCTGTATTAGTCGATGCCATTCCCGTGAGAAAATCTATTCAAGAAAAATCTATATCTATTCCATAAATAAATAAATATTTTACAACATTCTACACAGCGCGCGCAGTAAGCATAAAGATAAAAAGTAGCCCGTGTTATTTTCAGATAATATACCTATTCCGTTCAGTCATTACAGCGTACAGAAAAACCATTTTATTTAATTTATTTGGGTAAATAAAACGCTACACAATATGATATTGGCTTAAATAAATTATTACAAAAACAAGTTAGGTATAATATTGTGCTGCCAACGAGTTTATTGTACAGTTAGCGGCAAAAGTCTATGATGATTGCACAGACTTCAAACTTAAAAATTCGAAAAAAAAGGTAGTTCAATAAAGCCAACTAAGTTTTATAGTGCTTTTTTTATAACAAATATATCATTTTCATTAAGAACCAAAGTTACTTTACTCAAAACGTCTGTTCAAAATCTGAAAATGACCATAGACTGCCGCTGACTGTACAATAGGCTATTTGACTAATTTTATAAAACGACTTAAAATGATTCCTTAAAACATTATAAACATACCACATTAATATTTCAGTTAAAAAACAATGCATTATGTTGAAAAATCAATAATAAAGTTTAAATTATCAAAAGTGCGGGCAAAACGCCATTCTCGAAAAAATGGCGTACGTGACGTCATTTGGCTAGGTGACGTTTGTAAACAATACTGAATTTGATTGCTTAAAAAAGTAATTTCAATATTTTAGTGAGCCAAGTGATGTATAAAGTGTCACACTGTATAAATATCTGTATATAAATCCCAGAAAACGTATTTGTGTCTGTTCATGTAAGTCGTGTTTACGTACACATGACGTCACCAGCGCTGTCACCAAATACATAGCGTTTTCACCACAAACAATAAATCTAAAATATATTACATCTTTCTAGTTGAAATTCTCAATAAATATGCATATTTGAGTGTAAATTATAGTCTCATGAGGCTTGTTACGTTATTTTCTGATAGGATGATCATAATTTGTGGTATATTTTTAATGTTGTCAAATAGCCTATTGTGGCACCAACCACAACACCAAAAGGTTTGTTGACATAGTCTTACGACCATCCGTCTAAGCCACATTCCACCTGATACCTAACGCACAAGACCTTGTCCTTAATTATCTTTGAAGATAGCGAGGACCTAACCAAGCCACTCAACCTACTTAGCCATATATCGCCTCCCTGTAAGAGGTCTCTCCTAATTTTAAGATATAATTTTTGCTTCAACATTATCCTTTCAAAAATTTTCTTTTTCTTAAAAGCCCCTACATAGTAGTTACTGTCTTATAAAGAACTAGGCTATGCCCACGGCTCCGCTCGCGTAGACGTCAATTTTCACTTATTTTGGCTATATTTCCGGTTCTACTCAAGCGATTGTGATCAAACATACATAAGATTTTAAAGCCGATCAAGACCTATTCAATTCAAGACTCTTTTTGTCGCACCATAAGACCTGGAATTCTTTACCAGACCACGTGTCTCCTTCCTCCTACAGTCTCGGGGCCTTTAAGCGGGGCGTGAAAAAGCATTTTTTAAGGCCGTCAAGTGAAGGGGCCCGTCCTGAGACTTTGCCTTTAGCTTACCATTAGGCGAGATGAAGTCATATTGACGTGACCAACATAAAAAAAATCACAAATAGATAAGAATTCTAAAAAACATTATTTTTGTATTTAGAATCGTTCATATAAGATAACCTATTTTTTTTTTAATATCTCCTATAGGTATACAGACACAGCACACAGCTAGTAATTTACCATTTTTTATCTATATATGGAATAAGGAATGCTCTGCAGATTTCAAAACCCGCTTCAATTTTCTGTGAGATCATTATTGCTCGAGTTATTTATTTTATCAAAGTCAAAAAGGCTTTGATCAACAATAACTTAGCGCCAAATCATCGTAAAGGCTTCATAATTAACTCAAATTAGAGAGCAAATTTCCTACAAAAAGTTTAGTGATTTGTTTAAAGAATATTGGAGCCTGTAGATTGTTTTGAAAGAAAAGCTAATTTTGTAAACAAAGTGTGAATATTTTACATTGTATTATTTATATCTATATTAATCTACTAGCTGTTGCCCGCGGCTCCGCCCGCGTGGATGTCGAAATCCGTTTAAAAAACTATCCTATCTCTCAAGTTGGATCGAACTGCACATGGTGTGCGAATTTTATTATAATCGGTTAAGTGGTTTAGGAGTCCATTGAGGACAAACATTGTGACACGAGATTTATATATATTAAGATTTATACAAGTCTATACTTCTATACTCTATACTATTATTATAAAGAAGTAAAGTTTGTGTGTTTGTATATTTGTTAAATTGTAAGGGGTAATCTCGAGATCTACTGAAGCGATTTTAAATATTCTTTCACCAATAGAAAGCTATAATTATCGGTGAATATCATAGGCTGAATATCATCACGCTACTGCCCAAGAGAGCGGACCAATAATCATAAATGTGAACAATTCCGGTAGATTCCCATACATTTTAGGAAAACTGATAAATTATGAGCATATTATGCGAGTTAAAAAGGGTGCATCGAGGTTCGAAATACGCCACGGGCGAAGCCAGGGTGGGTCAGCTAGTTTTGTAATAAAACGACTCTCCACTCACTAAGTACTCCACTGGTCTCCTAGGTTCTCTCGACTACACTCTCCGCTCCGCTCTTCACTCCATTCCCCTCTCCACTCCACTGGCCTCCACTCTTCTATCTAAAAACTTTCTAATAACACCCGCGGTTCCACCCATCAATTCATCCCAAACAAACCCGTAATTTATTTATTTTACAATACATAATGTATCGAAATAAACCCGAATAATGGACATATATGATCACTGCTCCGCTCTCTTTGGTAATAGCGTGATGGTATATAGCCTATAACCTTCCTCAATAAATAGGCTATCCGACACAATTAATAGAATACACCCTAAGCTCCCAACCCTTTCTTTTTAAACAGTTTTATTTAACTTGACCTGTTTGTTTGGGTCAAATCTAGTAGGTAATTGGAATTTGGACCCCTTTCAGTTGTTAGATTGGTTAGATATTTGGTAGAAGTCTTTAGTTCTGATGACAATACAATTTAAAAACTGTTTAACTTAAAAAAGATTTTTTCATAATTTATTTTATCGTGCAGAAATCTCACGGATACCACCTCCGTCAGCAATCGGGGCTGGTTATGTCGGAATCGAACCGACTAAAAGCGCCCGCTGTCTCTGGTCTCAATTACCGGGGTGTAAGCCGCACCCGCGCTGACCCCAGCCATAGTCACTTCCGCCTCGGCCGGATTTGCCGCAGGCAGTAGCGTCTCCTGGAGCGAGTGGGAGGCGCTGCTCGCCTCCTTTACCCGGGTGCACCGCGTGGAGGTTCCGGCCGGACCCGGATCTCCCCAACCCTGAGAAGAAAGCCTGCGCCCGAGCCTCATCTGTTTAGCAAGTGCTCCGTCTTGCAGGTGAGGTTGGCTAGGGTCTTAAGGATGATAGTATAACGCCCTATACCTACATCTTATCTCCGCATGCTCATGAAAAATAATAAACAGTAATTAAGTCATCTAAGAGTTTAATACTTATAAAAAATCTAGCCAACAGTTTCTAAATATTTTAAACTTAATTTTAACAAATTAATAAGGTAGGGCTTGCAACCATCCATCCATCCAGCGTGAATGTATCACCGACTTCTGGTAGCTCGACACCTGAAAGAATAAAAACAATATGTTGAAATCATAGTCTATATTTTATAAAGGCTCCACCTGCGTGGGCGCCGGTTTTTAGTTTTTATATATACCTATCTCTGGTGATTTTAAATCTGACAAACACCTTGCAAACAAAATAAAAACTCATCAAAATCTGTTCAGTAATTTTTGCGTGCATCGTAAACAAACGGAATTCAAAAATAAAAGAAATAATAGTGTTTAGAATTATTGTTCATAATAAAAAAAACTAAAACCAGTCTAACTTGGAACTTTGATATTGCCATTGGTCATAATGACCATTGGTTGTGGAGGTCAGATGGCAGTCGCTCCACGGAAAATATCGAAGTTCAGCCGCATCACAGTTAGACTGGAAAGCCGACCCCAACTGACTTGGGAAAAAGGTTCAGAGAATGATGATGAATGATGATGAATAAAAAAAACCTTTTTTTTTTAAATATCCCCAATGTACACGTACAGACACAGCTAGTTGACTACTTTATAATAGTATAGATAACTTACCACTCTCGTTGTAAACCTAGTGTTGCCGATCGATAGTCGACTATCGATAATGATTGTCTATCGATAGTCAACAAATCACTCAAATATCGATAGGCCTATAGATGTATTGATACTATCGATGGCTCAGAACGAGGCAATACTATTGAATGAAAGCAATACTATCGACTATCGATCGTATTGTGGCTCGTAGATAAAAAGCTATCGATACTAACAGTACCTGCTATCGATAGTATTGCACTCAATCAATAGTATTGCCTCGTTCTGAGCTATCGATAGTATTGATAGACCTATCGATATTTTAACTTTACAAAATGAAAAAAATCGATAGTAAAACTATCGATATTTCGGCAACACTATGTAAAGTACCCCGCGGTTTTCAGCAACTGGCGTCCTACACCTCAGTGCGACACCAGTCTTGCTGTCATGTGAGCCTGAACTCCACCGCATGTAAGTAGACCAAGACAAGGGCGGACTCGGATGCGCTGAAGCCAAGCTCCTTGGTCACACGGCTGCAACAGAAATAGGTTAGTGCATATGGGCAGAATTTTTATCGCATGCTTATGCAAGCTCGAAGAACTGTCGGGCAAGTGGTTGCAAATAACTTACCGATTAGATTACGCTGTCTGCAGTTGCCGCATCTGATCCACGGCTCATGGATCAGTACAGCAGGTACGTTGAACTCCAACCTTCACCGCAGTTGAGCCGTAGCGGTGAGGCGGACCTTCCTTATTTTAGTAGGGCACGTACATGTCTTCAGTATCTGACCATTGATCCCATACAGCATCTAGATTGCGAAACACTTCATCACATTCCTCCTCATACTCTTGGTAGTGCCTTGGCAGAGAGTCCTCATAGTCAGACTGCGATGGTGGGTGGTAGAGCGGGGAGTGCGGCGACAATGAACGGCGTTGACCTTCGAATGGGTGATAGTTAGACGGCTTGCCAGTGTCGTTAACGCTCGTCCGCTTATTAGAGCGCTGCTGCCGCTTGGGAGCAGTTCGTTGGAACCTTCCTCCTGGCCCCTCGTACATTAAATACACAGACCCGAACATGAAAGCGAAGCGTCGTTGATGTTGCTCCAATAGCGGCAGCAATTTTTCCGGGATACTAACGATTAAGATAGTGCGATCCTTTGCATGGTCCGGGATCACCTTGTTCATAAACCAGCGATCGACTGCAGCCCACTTGTTTTGCAGCTTCAAAGTGCACATCACCACACTTGAATCGTGCCAGATCCCGGGTAGTAAGACTCCACAGCGTATACGATGCGGGATTTCATCAGAACGCATTAGTTTCAACTCGAGGCCTGTTTGCTCAGAGACTTCACCAAGGTGCTCCCGTAGCCAGTTCACTGTCTCTATGTTCTCACACCATAGTTTAATAACGCCGTTGGTGTATACCGGTTTCCCCCTTAGTGTGGGCCCGAAGGTACTAGGTCCATGGCTGAGTGCCACCTGCACCAGCTTGATTTCCAGTTGCTGCATGACGCTCTGCATCTGCGGTGGTGTGAGCTGCTGATTGATGGATGATGTTATGACGACGGACAGCTTTTTCTTGTTTGCATTCTTGCTAAGCACCTCCCCTTGCTTACTGTGGCATCCCTTGGTGGGGGCTACTGCGGGGAGAAGCGCCCTTCGCTTCGCTGGTGGAGGATGGCTAGTCGAGTTTGGGGCCTCAGGCTCTGGTGTGGCCCTCCCAGTCAGGCCCAGCATCAATGAAGCAGCGGCCGAGTCCTTGGCTGCCTTCCTCTTTGTTCTTAACCTCTTACGCTTGCCTTTATATATCAAGGTGCCTGTACCAGTATCAGGAGATTCAGTGCCTTGTATTTCGGAATAGATGCTTGTTGCCATACTATCACTTGGAGGAAGCGGTTTCTCATTTTTAGTTTCGAACCTTGTCCCATTAGAATCAACCTGATTTTTAGCCAGGTTAGTCATCTCCTGATCCAGAGGCAGGATGGACGTCTCAGGGACAAAGAAGGTGTAACCCTTAGAATCCATCTGCAATAGTAGATGCACCTCTGGATGCCCTAAACAAGTTGAATAAGAAATATTATACCAATCATGACCGGGAATATTAAAATGATAATGGTGAAAACATAAGAAGCCTTTGTACCTAACTGTATTCTAGATCCTATATTACAACCTGCATAGATCAGACCTAGATAGTGAATCAACAAATGACTGTAAACTTTTTTAAAGGTACAGCCTTTAAAAAAGTTTACAAATGTAGATTGAAAAATGCTAATTTAATTAACACCTTAGTTTTTAAGTAAATCTTCCATAAAATAATAAATAAGACATGAAATATATTAATGTTTTCCTGGGGCTATTATAAAAATGCATTTTAAAACTAGATATGTACTAATAGTGTATTCTAATGTACAAAAAGTTTTGTAAATTTAATATTTTAATGTTAATCAACTTTTGTAATTGACTGTACTAGACCTATGTAATGCCTATAATTACTTTTAACTAATTTGTGTGCTTATTTTGTAGTAATGAGGCGGCAGCGCAGGTTTTCCCTTTGGGGTACTCGGTAAAATATTTTTGAATAAAAGTATTCAAAAATATTTTCATAAATACCTACATATCATGAAAAAAGGGTGAATAGATGTCAAAGGATTTTAATTTTATTTATAAAAATTATCAAGCACATTAGCAGATATTTGATGATTCCTGTACATAATTACAATGAAAACAGAGTAAAGTTTCATGTGAAAGAAAATTAAAAAGAAAATTTAAGTTACCACTTAACTTCTATCCACCCACTATTTACTTGAAAATGTATGCACTTGCATTTGCACTTTGGATCATCATTTTATGTACATAATTCTCTATTTGATTTTTTTAGTAGTATACCGAGATATGAGGGTGCATCATTCTTGAATCTTGATAATTTAAATAGTATCCCTCGCTGTTATCGTCCTTAACCAAGATCGCCTTGGAAAACAACAGCCTCGGTTCAAATATTATTGTGAAGTTTTTAGGACAGAAAATAACTCTGTAAAACTAAAAAAATACAATAAAATAAACCGTACCTAATTTTAACAAGTAAACACAATGAAATCAGAAGTAAATTAAAACTACAAATCAACTACAAAACAAACAAATAAATGAATTCAACTAAAACTAAAATACCTTTAATCTTCGCAGATTGATCCAACCGCGCCAACCGCGCCACCCACGGCCATAGACTTTTTTTTTTCTCCTACTTTGGCAAATATTTACCTAATTGCTTATACCATAGACCAATAACAATTATATAGTGACGAGTTTTGCCCTGTCATTTTGGTTATTTTTATCCGTTTGTATCGGACATTTAATTACTTTATCATGGTCTTTGCTTATTAGTACCTAAAATGCGCTAAAATGTCATGGCATAAACCCATTTATAAAGATGAGTTCGGGTATTTATTCAATCTGCCTGGCATCAATCGGGCAGATTGAATAAATTACCCGATTAATGTCCAAAATGACAAGGCATTGGCATTAACCCATCACTAATTGCCCATTAGTGATGAGTTTATGCCCTACTATAATGAAAATATAGGTATATACCACATAATTATTTATCTTCTTAATTTTAAAACAACCATAATTTTGAAATATAAAAGTATAAATAATACTTTATTCATCAATTTAACAGACAATAAGTAGGTAAGTATATAATACTTGTCATCATTTTTATTAAAGGATCATCTTTACTAAAAATACACCGTTACTTGAGACGACTTATGACGTTATTACACCCGATGTACATAACTTACTCACGAAACTATAGGAAATAAGTTCAAGTATAATTTCACCTCGCTTCAACTGTCATAAATTTAATGTAAAGGCGCGAAAATTTCTTATCGATTTATTTTCTTTAATATTTCTTATTTTTGCACATCTCTCGCCTTCCTACCAACCACCGTCTAAAATCCTATTCTCGGAAAGACAAATAAATAGTGCATGGCATGCGCGCGGCCTGTTGCTGGAACTTGGCCTGCGCCAGAAAGAATCAAAGCGCACGGGGGTCAATCCGCGGAAAACCAATAATTGCGAATATATGCTAATAATAAATTAGTTATCGTAATAGCTTTCTTTTTTTACTTTGCATGACATTTCCTACATATTTTCATGTAAGGCGCCGGTATTTAAAATAGTACACATCCTTTATTTAATTTTTTATTTCAATAAACACGCACCAAACGTCATCACCGTTTACAAAAAAAAGTCGAGTAATAAAGTTCCACAATTATTTCCCAAAAATTGTACTAGCACTTTCCGTTTTTTCTTTCATACTTCGAAAGTATACATTATCTACAATAACATAACGAACCATGATGTGATTTGATATCAAATATCATATAAAAATAAATTAAATAAATTTTGTCACGAAAATTCGTCATCTCCGTTGCGGCACCGTCAACGTTGTATTCCTCGAAAATTCTATCTACCTAGCCCGATCTAGACGCCCTAGATCTCCTTTCCCAGTCTCTCTAATGAAGCGGAGCGCAGCGCACGTCAATTTTATCCACGCAGGAGTCTAAAAATTTTCAACTTACATTGCTTAGGGGCAGTGTGTCACGTATTTGCATCATCACCATTATCAGAGAAATTTAGGTAAGCACTAATTACTAGATCTTTTTAAAATACCCACGCTAACCGTAATTTATGTACAATACCATAAAAATGGTTGGTTGTGCTCTCTGCAGCAACAATCATAAGCTATCAAACGTCATAACCATTATCATCATTACCATTTGTTTTCTATTAATGGTAATGATAAGAAGTGAATGGTAATGATATTGCTCTATGTGTTTTGTGTGTTTATCTCATGTAAATTCTGATTTGGGTGATGTTGAATGACCCTGGGCCACCGGGAAAGGGAGGTGGGGCAAGCATCGCCCGCAGGGTGCGTTCCTGGTATGGGTGCGAGTGATCAGAGGCTATTCACCAGAAGCTGATAACCGTGATCCAAACGTAGGCCGGTTCAAAACAGCGTACATCAAAGCCACAAAGTAATGCTGCAAGAAGGCTCACATCAGAGCGGATGCCCAGTGCATTGCACGGCTTGGGTAGGCTTGTGGCGCACCCCACGGGCAGTTGTGGCTACTGGCACCTGGCCAAGGCCGTGCAACCACATCCTTATCAGGCAACGCCATATTCGTGCAGTGCTGCAATCACTCGATGTACGGCAAGCCAGTGGTCCCGATGGAATTCCAGCGGTGGTTCTACGTAAATGTGCAGCGGAGTTGTCTCCCATGCTTACGCGTCTGTACTGCATCTCTTACACTTCGGGCGCACGACACGCTTTCTCTATGCCGACGACCTGGCTCATACGTTTCCTAAGATTTCCTTTGAGGAGGTAGAGGCAAACTTGAATGCCGCACTCGAGGACTTGAGCTCCTATTACGACAGCTATATGCTGGAGCCCAACCCCTCAAACACCTCACCTTAGCAACGGGCAGCGTGAGCTTGACATTCGGTGGCGTGGTATCAACATCGTCCACTGCAAGCACCCCAAATATCTGGGAGTTACTCTGGACAGGTCCCTCACGTTTAGGAAGAACTGCGAAAACCTCAAGCAGAAGGTCTGCGCTCGTAATAATCTTGTTAAAAGGCTGACGAGTATAAACTGGGGGGCCGCACCACACGTGCTGCGGGCAACGGGGCTCGTTCTGTGTTATTCAGCTGGTGACGCTGGGCTAGTGGATGTAGCACTAAATGAGGCCTGCCGGATAATAACTGGCTGTTTAAAGCCGACTCCGGTACGGCTGCTATACCCACTGGCTGGCATTGCACCTCCCGGCGTTCGCAGAGATGTGGCATCATCCATGGAGTGGGGCAAACTGGAAGCGGACCACCGACACCCCATGCATGGCCACCCTTACGTACCACAAAGGCTGTAAAGCCGAAAGAGCTTTTGGGTATGCGTCGCTACCGCTGACAGTGAACCCCCAATAGCCAGAGTGACTCGCTGGAGAGCTCGAAGTCCGTTTCCGACCCCTTTTGTTCCGTGAGCGGAAAGCCACGGACACGTCCCACCTGGACACGACCTTCCCTGGGCCACGTGGAAGTCTCTAAATAGACTTCAGACACAGGTCGGCCGAAGCAAGGAGAATCGGTCAAGAAGGGGGTTCTCGGGCAGTGCAAGCCTGCGGTGCGAGTGTGGAGTTTCCCCGCAGACTATGGCCCACCTAATAACGTGTGCTGCATGCCCATGTACTTTTTGCACACCAGAGGAACTCATGAGTGCCTCTGAGAACGCAATCCAGGTAGCAACACACTGGAAAAGTAAAATCTGAGAGCAGAAATGCCATCGATACGATAGAAGAAGAAGAACACTTCGGGTACAGTACCGCCAGCTTGTGCAGCGAAGCGAATGTGCAGCCGATCCCCAAGGAAGGGGATCGGTCAGACCCGGGCAATTATCAACCCATAGCCGTCACCTCAGTGCTGTGCAAGGTTTTTGAGCATATCATTAACGCACAGCTCATGCGTCACCTAGAGGATCATTGCCTAATTAATGATAGGCAATATGGCTTCAGGCCGAAACAGTCAACGGGTGATCTTCTAGCGTATGTCACCCATCTATGGGGTGAGGCTTTGGACAAGTATAGTGAGTCATTGGCTATCAGTCTTGACATTGCCAAAGCTTTCGATAGGGTCTGGCACAAGTGGATGCGGGCCGGAACCTCCACGTGGTGCACCTGGGCAACGGAGGCGAGCAGCGCCTCCCACTCGCCACGGGAGACGCTACTGCCTGCGGCCAATCCGGCCGGGGTGGGAGCGGCCGTTTAGAGGGCTACTCCGAGGCTCTCCACGTGTCCCTTTGACTAGCAGATGGCACAGTGGGGAGCAAGCGGGGGGTGAGCTGATTGTCTGTCGCCGACGGTTGGGTGACAGGACGGCCGCCTGTAACCCTACACCCCACCATCGGCGATATGGCGTGATGCTCGCCCCACCCCTCCTTTCGTGTGTAGCGGGGGCCATCTTAAAAACGTAGATGGCCCGGGGTCAGCTGGGGTGCGAGGGATATGCCCATTGGGTAACCTTACACCCCGGTAGTTAAGACCCGAGATGACGCGTGGTTTTAGTCGGTTCGATCCCGACATAACGACCCCCGATGGCCGACAGGGGTGGTATCCATAGGGATTTCCGCACGATAAAAAAAGGGTCTGGCCCAAGTCACTTATTTCCAAGCTGCCTGCTTTTGGTCTATCTCCACTGTTATGCAGCTTGATTGAGAACTTCCTGCAGGAGCGCCGCATTCGAGTGCTCTGTGATAGGCGCAGGGGTCCGTTTTGTCGCCTACTCTGTTTCTTCTGCATATCAATGACATGCTGTCGGTAGGCAGCATTCACTGCTATGCAGATGATAGCACCTTACACGGACGATATCACGGTCACCCTGCGAACAAGCAGGCTGACGTAGGGGAAAAAAGACAGCTTCTTGTCACTGAGCTTGATCGGGTCCTGAATCACATTTCGCAATGGGGCTCTGAGAACCTGGTCGAGTTCGATGCCAAGAAGACGCAGGCTTGTGTGTTTACAGCAAAGGTATCTCCTTTCCTGCCCCTCACTGCTCTTCGGAACACTCCACTGCCACTTCAGGATAACCTAGATCTACTCGGCATGGATGTTCGCTGCAAACTGACTAATAATAACTACATCGAGAGCATCATCAAAACGGCCTCGCGGAAACTCAGAGAACTGAACAAGGTGAGGCGGTTTTTCACACCGGAGCAGCGGTATCTTCTACACAAATCCGTTCCGGCGTGGAATACTGTTCTCATCTCGAAGTACAGGCCGTATTATTGGGACTCTTCAAGTTACCAACGCTCTCGAACCGTTACAATTACGTCGAGGCATAGCCTCTTTGGCAGTTTTCGGAACACTCACCATGGTAGAGGCGGTGCCTCTACCATGGTGAGTGTTCTAATGAGCTCCACCAACTATTTCCATCCTCTCCTTTCCTATACAGAACAATACGTGCAAGCCTGAGATGTCACCCTCATACCGTGTTGAACAATGCCATCAAGAACTAAGAAGTTCGGTGCCTCTTTTATTGCCGCTCAATAAAGACCTAGAATTCTTTACCAGCCCACGTGATTCCTTCCTCCTACTACAGTCCCGGGTCCTTTAAGCGGGGCTCTAGCGGGGCGTGAAAAAGCATTTGATAAGGCCGTCAAATTGAAGGCCACCATTATGGCATGTATGTATGTAATGGGGACCTCCTTCCTGAGACTGTGCCTTTTGCTTACCATAGTTACCATCAGGTGAGGTGAAGTCATATTATTGACGTAACTGTCGGTTACGTCTATATGACTTCTACTAAAAGAAAAAAGTTTATTTGCAATATTCTATTGTGTTTAGAGTGATTTAACAAAAGAGAAACAAGTGTTATTCAGTTTTTCATCATTCCCATTAACATATCGTCATTACCGTTATAGAAAAATCATTACCATGCTATAGACGTCATTACCATTTCAATTAAATAACTTTGAAGATCAATAACTTCTGATTCTCTTGTTGGATTTTAGTGCCTCCAATAGTTTCGTAAAGGTTATTAAAAAACCTTTAAATTTATTGCGTTTGACACGCATTTCCGACAAGTTTCAAAAAAAGTTCAAAATAAATAAGAAAGAATCAAAACGGCGGATTCACCCACGGCGGCTTTGATTCTTTCTAAATATTGCTTGTTTACTAGTGTGGATCATAGTCTTTTGGTTAGTATATAACGTTTTGAAGGCCATCGTTTACCGCGTTTTCTACCAGTGGTGCCAATGTTCCCAAAATTATGAAAAGTGTTCGGATAGTGTTGACCTAGAAAAATTATATCCATAGACTATAGAATATTAAATTGGAAATTATTTTGAACTTATTATAGCTTGTCTATTTAGTCGTGAAAAGAATGTTTCAAAACTTTATACTGCACCTGGTTTAATAAATAAAACAGAAACAATATTATGACTGCATAATGTGTTTTATTTTATTAACTCATTTTACTAGGAACGAACTTCTAGTATCAAGCTCATTTTGGTCGCACTATATAGGGTTGCTACATGAAGTTCAGCAGCGCCCTCATTTAATTTCACGACTTTATAGACAAGCTATACCTACAAAAAAAGGTATGCTAAGAACCAGTAGCTCTTTTATTGAAAAAATCTAAAACTAACTGTGCCGAACTTGGTTTGCTTCTTCCCTTCGGCCAAAAATTTATATTCTTATACAATAAGAAGAATAAGAAAATAATGTTCTGGATTATAGTTTAGATGGGTTTATGCCCTGACACTTCGTGTATAGCTTGTCTAAAAAGTCGTGAAATTAAATGAGGGCGCTGCTGAACTTCATGTAGCAACCCTATATAGTGCGACTAAAATGATCTTGATACTAGAAGTTCGTTCCTAGTAAAATGAGTTAATAAAATAAAACACATTATGCAGTCATAATATTGTTTCTGTTTTATTTATTAAACCAGGTGCAGTATAAAGTTTTGAACCAGATCTAGAATAAAGTTATTGAACCAGATCCAGAATAAAGTTAGTTAAACTCAAACTTAATCATTTAATAAATTCAATCAGTTACAAAGAATAATCACTCCGTATTTTAAATATTAAATATTGAAATGCGTTTCATCGCCACTTTCAGCAGTACAGTCACCACTGTCACCACAAATACTAAAGTTATCCATTTCTTTCTTCGGCCGACCTTTCATGTGTTTCCCAGGAGTTTCAAACTTTCCATCATTCTTAAAACCTTCGTTAACTATCCGCCAACTATACTCTGATTTTCCTGTAAAGAGTAAAAATAATAATTTAATAATTAATTACTGAATGGCAAAAAGTTATTGACTTGAAGCAATTAATTCAAATAAAAAATTGGTACAGATTGAACGAGTTGTACCATCATATCAAAAATTTTGATCGCACTATAAAAATGATCTATTGTTCAATTTTTTTCTAACCTAAAATTTGTAATGTAAACAATGCCTTTTTTGCCTTCAAATCGTAAATTCAGTAAATTTGTAAGTTCAGACAGATTCAAAACAAATAATAACATGATTACATACCCATCAAAGATGCTGTTCGCTCATTAACGTCCTCCAAATCCCATAAAATTGTCCAGCTTAGTAATCCGTGATTCATTGCTGGAAAACTTTGAAAATCACTTCCCACGCACCACTCTGATTTCCTTTACTCATTTCTTAACCTTTTATGCGTAGTTTGGTCTCAATGTATTGCAGTTTAATGAAAACAATTAAAAATAAGAGAAGAAAACTATAATTTGACGATAGTATTGACAACTGACGTACTTATGTTTGGTGTTGCCACTCACATGTTTAATGTTAGTTCCTCAAACATTCTTTTCACGACTAAATAGACAAGCTATATTTATCGGGCATTTATTATAAAATTTTTGGAAATCGCCCGTAAGTATTAATAAATTCCCGGTTTGAATAAATGCCCGACTATTGCCCAAAATGACAGAGCATAAATCCATCACTGGAATTTACAATAATTTGCATGATTCTAGTTGGAAAATAATTTTGTAAAAGTAAACATTTGTGGAGTTAATAGTTTTAATAATGAGCTTTAGCTTGGAATTGGTATTACGCACGCTGGTATACATGAACATTGATAATAATATACAATAATATACAATATATACAATATATTGAATATACAATATATAATAGCTAGAATATCCTAATTAATTTTGAATTGAGTAGTTAACATTCTTACCAAACATTTTATTTTGTTATTACGAACTCCTTGTTCTCTGGCTGAATATTTTAAAACTATAAAAATGCATAGACAACTTCTTGACGTCCGACGCCGTTCTTTTCGTGTCTATCATGTTGGTACTTCTGTTGCT
This sequence comes from Lithosia quadra, assembly GCA_963576445.1. Lineage (NCBI taxonomy): Eukaryota > Metazoa > Arthropoda > Insecta > Lepidoptera > Erebidae > Lithosia > Lithosia quadra. The sequence continues at coordinate 13,964,267 of OY754892.1, forward strand.
AACGCCATTTTTGTTATACACTAGAAGCTGCATAAGGTGATTTTTTTTTACTCATAGCAGATGCCAACGTGTGTGAAAGAGAGATTCGAATAGGACTAACTTACGTAGCTTATAGTTATCCGAATATTTTCTTCAAAGCTTATTTACGACGTTTCTCATTGTCTATGCTGAAGATACGCATCCCGAGCGATACATACGGTGTAAAGTATTTAGTGACAAATGTATAGTAAAAATGAAGGAAAACGCCGTACTTAAGTGGCAAAAAGTTTACAACCCTACCGGCCCGCAACCCCGACCTCGCCATGGCCATCGGGCGGTCGCCATAAAAGATTTGATGATAGTTTTCGGCGGCGGAAACGAAGGGATAGTTCACGAACTTCACGTCTTCAATACAACTACAAACCAGTGGTTTGTTCCCGTCACAAAGGGAGAAGTGCCTCCAGGATGTGCTGCATACGGATTCGTAGTCGACGCGACGCGTCTCCTCGTTTTTGGCGGCATGGTGGAGTACGGCAAGTATTCTAATGATCTCTACGAACTACAGGCCTCACGGTGGGAATGGAAGCGCCTCAAGCCTCTGCCTCCCAAGCAGGGACTCCCACCTTGTGCTCGTCTCGGCCACAGCTTCACACTACTCAATGGAATGGTATACTTATTTGGCGGTCTAGCTAATGAGAGCGATGACCCGAAAAACAATATACCAAGATACCTCAATGACTTGTACACTTTAGAGTTATATCCAAACTCATCCATGACAGTATGGGACATACCTTTGACATATGGCCAGTCGCCCCCTCCCCGTGAGTCTCACAGTGGTGTAGCTTACACAGACAGAAATTCAGGTAAATCTTCTTTGATTATATATGGTGGTATGAGTGGTTCACGCCTCGGCGATTTATGGGTGCTTGATATGGAGAGTATGTCATGGTCCCGCCCTGAAGTTGGCGGCCCTCCTCCACTACCCCGGTCCCTACACACTGCCACAGTCATAGGTCATCATATGTATGTCTATGGGGGCTGGGTACCACTAGTGCCGGATGAGTCTAAACTTGCCACACATGAGAAGGAGTGGAAATGTACCAATACACTAGCCTCACTAAACCTAGAGACTATGACTTGGGATAACATAGCTTTGGATAAGTTTGAAGAATGTGTTCCCCGGGCTCGAGCTGGTCACAGTGCTGTTGCGATTCAAACTAGATTATACATTTGGTCAGGAAGAGATGGCTACCGGAAAACATGGAACAATCAGATCTGTTGTAAAGATCTATGGTATCTAGAAGTAGGTGTACCCCCACAAGCAAACAGAGTAGCACTAGTAAGGGCTGGTACTACTTCATTAGAACTGTGTTGGCCACAGATGAATACAGTTACAATGTACCTTCTACAAGTACAAAAGTGTGGTAAAGTAACACCTGCACGCTTCCCATCTGCTGCTGAACCACTAGCCGCTCCTCCACCTGCATCACCGGTAGCGGTGCCAACCCCTGCTGATGTCATCAAGGCTTTTGGAGTCACATCTCCTGTCACAAGTGGTATGCCTTTGGAACAATTGCGCCCAGCTACAGCTACTACTACAGTCTCACCAGCAACTACCACTGTCATGACTCCACAGAAAATTGTCCCAACCACCATCAAAATGCCAGCACAGGCTGCAGTTAAAATTTCTCCTAACACACCAACCTTGAAACAAGCTACTTATCAGGCAAAAACAGTTGTCAAGTCACCAGCGACTGCAACGGCAACGGCGGGCTCCTCGCATCAAATCAAAGTGGCTTCGGTGACACCGCAAGGTGTCACGAGAATCGTAAGTGGCGTCGGGACGCCTGGCACCGTGCGCGTATCGACAGCACAGTCCAATGCTCAAATCGTATTGGGTTCCCCTGCATCAACCGGATCTGGCACACCACGCTTTGTTCAAGTCAAGACAGGAGGTGCTGGCGGCGTGCCGGTCAAATTAGGTGCTGGAAATATGCCGGTCAAAATCGCTAGCAATGCGGTGCCCCTAAAAATCGGCGCAGCTAACATTCAAGGAAAGTTAACTGCTAACAGTATGCAAAAAGTTGGTCAAGTAGGCACAACAAATGTTCCCCTGAAGTTAGGCGCCGGCAACGTCAAGATCGGCACGAGTAATGTTCTAGTAAAGACGGCGGGTGGCGTTCCCATTCAGGCGGGCGTCAATTTACAGACTAAGTCAGGCGTCCCTGTTAAACTGGGTGCAGGCAACTTGCCCGTCATAGCAAGTAGCGGTGGCGCGATACAGATCGCTAGCGGGGCGCTCGCTGGTCAACAAGTTAAAACACCTGTGTATAAAATTGTGACGGCAAAGTCGAGCGACCAGGCGGCGACAGTCACGACGAGTTCAGTTGCAGGGGGCGGTACGGTGCTGAGACAGGCAGGAGGCAATGCTGGCATTCCCGTCATCATCAAGAAGACGCCCGGTGGGAACGCGCAGGCGAGCGCAGGACCCCAATATGTGACATTGGTGAAAACATCGACTGGAATGACGGTGGCGACGATGCCGAAGGTAGCTATGATGCAGAACCGGCCGTCTGTCCCCGCGACTGCCGCGCAGCCGGGCCTCGCACCTGGCGCCACTATCGTCAAATTGGTGTCCACAAATACTGTTGGCGGTAACAAAATCATCACGCTGCCGTCGAACATGCTGCAGCTGGGTAAATCCGGCGTGGGCGGCAAGCAGACCATCGTGATCACCAAGTCGGCGAGCCAAGCGGCGCAGTCGAACCAGCAGCAGTGAGGGCTACCTGACTGACAACACCGCCTGAGAGTGTCTGTAGACAGATGTGCGAGCTGAGTGAGTTGTGCCCACGCAGTGACTGACGAGATGTGGTGGTGTGTCTAGATTGTAAATTTCTATATAAAACACTCAAGTGTGTTTCACGGACTACAGTATATTCTAAATCATATTGAATATAGTATGAGTCATTTTGTATGTTCAATGGGTCTGTAGAAAATGTCCTCATAGAGTTTTTACTAAAATATTTTATTTACTTCTATAAATTTATTATATTAATGTATGTGACTACACTAATTCCTAAATATGTTTTGATCTGTGTCCCTTAGGTAGATGTATGGACAAGCAATACCATGAGTTCTCATTTGATGTGGTCGTCTGAATAGGAATTTACACAAAGTGCCTGCCGTGCAATTGTTGTGCTCAGATGTTGGACAGGACTCGACGTTTGCAAGTGTTGTATTTATTAACTGTCGCATAAAATACACACATTGAGTTATCATTAACTTTAAGACTTAAGTTTTATTACTTGAATTAGATATTTTTGTATGTTATTGGATTTGTTATGCAACTATGTTTATTTAAAAATATACTCGGAAAATGAATCCTGGGTTCACCTATGCCATCATCCAGCAAGTTGTGAATACAACAAAATAAAGAAAAGTAATATATTGGATTGCAAGTACAAGACAACATTTTTGTTTTAATTTAAAGTCTTCCGCTTATGATGTTTCCAAAGAAATCCCTCAAAACTGATGACATAGTTTCAGACGTGTGTATGTAGAGTGCTAAAGGTTTAATATAATATGATTCCCCTGGCTTCAATGGCCTCAGTCATTAGGTTGCAGTTTGTGCACAAAGTGGACAAACTTATTGCAGCCATTGAAACCACGGGTGACTTGTTTCTTAGTTTTAGTTAAATCACAACATAGTATGCACTATTTGTTTTTATATGACCAGTTGTTGACTTTATGGTGTTTTTGATGTGGAAGTTCGGATCACTATTGTGTCTTCGTGTTCCTTCTGCGCTGATGCTGCTGCCCGAGGCTAATAAATAACAGTATTGAAGACACTGGTCCAAGCCAAGCCGCAGTGGACTGTGCGACACGCCTGGCATAGTTAGGCTACCTCGATGATGGCACTCCGTTTAAGTTATGACAATTTCATTGATAATATATCAATAACTGTTCCGTATATAATAATTGATAAAAATGCAGAATGTAATGTTTGGTGCGAATGGAAGCATAATCTATGGGTACTGTGCTGCGGTCCCTCTATCGTGTCTAAACATATTCATATATTTTTATTGTGTTAAATATTTATATTATTTAACTGTTGATTCTCTTGAAGATTATATTCTGCGTTTTTATGAAGTTTAGCGTAAGTGTCCTAGATGTACGTACGTAGAATAATCATAAAAATAATAAGGTAAGCGAGGTATGGAATGTAAATATCATTAAGTAGATAAATTTAATGTTATAGTTTGTTCATATTATGTTCATTTGCTTGAATAAACGATTTGGATAAGCACTACTTTCATTTCTAACGCCTACCTTACCTACCGCCATACCGCCACGCGGCTGCATGTACCTATGCCGTGTAGACATGCTTCGCAACGTTAATATCGTTGCGTAATGACAATGCTACATTGTCTAGTATATCTTGTCTACTCGATCGACAAATTAACTAGGCCATAGAAAAAGAAAATCACAAACGTACAGTTCTAGGAATCAAACCTATAACACTTCCAGTAATGAGTAACCGCTGCATCTATGTATTCATTTCATTAGTGCTTTATAATTAAACATGATTGCTTTAGGTATTCATTATCGTATTTGTATATTATTTTAAACAGAACGCGTTGCAATTACAATGATTAGTAATAGTTGCCCTTAAAAGGAAATTATTGCGAAATTAGTTAAAAATCTGGTTTAGTGCCATCTAGGTGCATAAACTTAGAACTAAATAGATACAGACTTCTTTGCTATTCTTCAAAGTAAAACACTTTTCACTAGATGTCGCTAACACAATTTTAACTGATACCTAATTATACCTAGTTTTTCTAATAAATGTGTACCTACCATATAAAAATATATTTATATAGAATATTTAGCATGTAATAATTTCATTTGCACAATATCATTACATTTCAATGCAGACAGCAATTTCTCAGAAACGCAGTAACTCATTGTAATTCTAGATGTCGCTAGTCGTTTTGAAATACCCGAAATGCTGTAAATAAATACAATATTTATTTTGGTAGTTTATGTGAAAAAACGTATCTTTATTTTATTACCTTACAATAATACCTCTTGGGAGTTGTAATATCATTGTTTAGCTTCTTTCGTAGATATTTTGAGTTCTTTTCACTGGATGTAATTTATGGGCGCATTCATTATGCAGGAGCACGAAGCAGACAGTTGGAGCAGAAAGAATGCATTAATGCACTCTATAAATTCATCAGTAATGTGGCAATTCATTTTTATTTTAGTATGTAATGTACCGGGTATGGCCACCAGGGATCCCCTAATCTAAACCCCAGGGGATATCAGTGAACTCGTCGGTTCACCAGAATCCTCTTGAAATAAAAATTAGATTAAAGATGTTTTCACAATGTTTTTTCTTTCACAATTTCTAAGAAATGAGATGTGATATGTTTTCTTGAATGTAGTTCTTATGTAGTTTTTTATGTAAAACCTATCACTTACGGCGCAAGTCCAGCCCCACATGGAGTAGTTGCACTCTGCCGTCACCTTTTTCTCACTGCAGTTCCACTCGAAACTTTCGAGTCGGATCGTCGACAATCCCATACATGCAGTGTGGAACTTGCAGATCGGCAGTTATTCCCATAAAAGCCTACCTACTGATTCAGGGTATCATAGTATTATTATTTAAGATTAGCACTCGGTATGAAATAAAAGGCGCTAGAGAGCGTTGTATGAAATCGAATAGAATATTAAAAAAAAAATATTTTTCGAAAGAGAATTACCGAATGGTTCGATGCCCGTACAGTGCAAATAATAGTATTCATGTGGTCTATTTGCTTGGTATTGCAGGTTGCAGTCAGGATGGTGTACGTATAGTATGCATAATTATTATTATAATTACAAAAATAAACTATATGTACCTATAATTATAACTACTAACTAGGTACTTGGCTTGAAACTTAACCTTCTGATTTGTAAGTCGTATGCTGCATCTCATCTAATGCTTATTATAGTAATACTTAGGTGGCAAAATTGCAAATGTCTGAAGTACCTAGACAATCACGTAGGGAGGCAACCATTAATTAGCCCGACAATTGTCCGCAGGGAGCGATGGAGCAAGATGTAAGATGCATTTAATGCCTAGACATCTATTTGGTCTGTGCTATTAGCTGTCTAATGGCAATAAGATTACGGTCCAGAATGCATCAACAGCGGTAATCATAAACGCTTGACCCACGCACATGTTCTCTCCCTAATCCCGGGTTCTTTAAGCGAGGCGTGCAAAAGCTTCTGTCAAGGCTGTCTGGGTCCTCGTTTTATGGGGACTCCCTAGCAATAGTGGTGCCTATTTATGGATTTCATTTCAGGTCACCATCAGGCGGGGTGTAGTCAAGCCGGCGTACCTACTAACTAAATGAACAAAAAAAATCTTAAGTAAGGATGTTTTCTTTTAAAACTTAACTCTAGCTCCTTTCTATTCGGCGGAGCTTAAAAAAGGTATTTTTGTATAGTATAGACAAAATCGTTATTACATTTCAACAATTAGGTATTTATTGGCAAAGTAATTTATATGGTGCCTAATAGGTAGTTTTTTTATTTTGGCTTTTGCTTGAGCGACTACCATCTGACCCTCACACAGATTACCTAATAGTTGGTACCTTAGGACAGTTAGCACCAGTGGCTAGTCCGTTAATCGGCAGGTGTGTAACGGCAACGGCTAGCATACTTACATCATTTTATAGTCTTGCAATTTTTTTAAAATCTATATAATAATGGGTGATAAACAAATGCGGTTCTCAAAACTTGGAAATAAAAAAAAATGCCTTTTTGTATTAAAAATCAACTTTTATTATAAAATGTAACAAAAGGATCGTATTATGATTAGACTTTGAGATCAAAACGTTAATTTGGAGAAAATAGGTCACATTTTCATTTTTCCGTGTCCACTCAAAAGACATAAAAATCCACAGAAAAGATAAAGTTAGGTCTTAACGTAATAACAGATTTAACAAAACTCTGTAAACTTACACATGGTAATCCTTAGAGTGTACATTATTGCTTAACATTAAAAACAAAAAAAGGCATACAATAATCTCAGTTTAAAAAAATATAAACAAATTATCCACGGAAGAGATAATCTCTTCCGTGGATAATTTGTTTTTATTTTTGTGTTTTATATAGGCTCAGGAGCAGGCAAACTTTGTATAAATTCTCCTTCAGGTCTTTCAGGTCACCCCTTTCTTTCTTCCTGTGGTATCTTTCTCTATCCTGCTTACTGGACTAAGAGCCCGTGAACCCCAGACTTTCGTTATTTTATAAAAGCTGAAAGTTTGTCAGTGCATGCTCCCAATACAGGTAAGAACGATGGCCCATTATGAAGTTCGGGTCATGGTGGCTTTGGCAGATAAACGGTACTAAAGTGTAGCAAGCGCAAGGCAGTGGGTGCGAGTGAGACGGCAGGTCTATTGCGACCCCTCACTGCGCATATTATGGAATTATAAAATTGGAATTCTAATTCCAATTTTAGGTTTATTGCGATCCCTCACTGCGCATATATTGGCATTATATAAATGGAATTATAATTCCGATTGTGTAATTCCAATACATGGGCTGTGAAGGATCGCAATGGACCTGACTCGCCATGTCACTCACACCCACTGCCCTGCGCTCGCTCCTACAGCTACCCTTTAGAACCGTGTATCTGCGAAAGCCACCATGACCCGAACTTCATAATGGGCCATCGTTCTTATCTGTATTGGGAGCATGCGCTGACAAATTTTCAGCTTTTATAAAATAACGAAGGTCTGGGGTTCATGGGCTCTTGCTCTATACGTATTTCTTCCTTTACCGTCTCGTTTAGTTTTTGGCGTGCTCGGCGCATACTCATCTTTTTTTTGCTCACGTCGCCTAATCTTTTTCTCTTCATCGCTTAACTGGAGCTTGGATCTAGATGTTCGCGGCATTTCTACCTGAAATATGTTAAAATCCCACATATACACACCTCTTCATGCATATAAATCAAGCAGGACACAGCAGTACGTAATTTCCCATGCACCACAGCAAAAAAAGAAAAAAACATTCAAATAGTGTAGGTAGGTACTAAAAACGCCACGAAACTTCCTTTCAAGTGTTCAGTTAGTATAAAATTTATTACAAACAAATAAAGAAGCTTAATGAAGATCACTTCTGTGGACCTTTACCCTTCGGTGGACATAGTGTCCACAGAGAAGTTTGTCCACGGAAGGGTAAACTTATCATAAAATACAATGCAAAATACAAAATTCTGAGGTTAGTAAACAAGTCATACGGTTTTTACAAATAGCCACCGATATCACACAAGGAAAATAGCAATAAGTATTTTTCATGATAATACTTACCTAAATAACACTGTAACAGAAAAGTTGCAACGATCTTTGTCATAAATTACAAAGAAACACTTATTTAAACAAAAGTTTATTTGATTCTCACGCAGAGCGAAGCCACCACTTTAAATTGCAAGTTTCAACTAACAGCTAAACAGTATTGCCAACAAAAATAAATTAAGTCGTGTTACGTTTCGTTTATTCAGCAACAAACGTATATTATAGTCAGTCCACGGAAGGGGTTGCAAGAACTGATAACATGATGTTTATATGTAATAATTTCCATAATTACGTGGATTATTTTTACCGTGGTTATTTTTATGTAACTATATAATATTGGTAATAAAATTAGAGATAAATAAATTGAACCTTTTCGCTGAGAATATTTTTAATTTGTACATAAACTTATGATCATGGACTGGAAACAGTCCACAGAAAGGGATGTAATCGATATTTTTTATTTTTTTATTTTTAGATTATCAACAAAAGTAACTCTTTTAAAAAGTAAATTAGTAGTTTATTCATTATATTAAATTTTTTCTCTAAAATAATAATATATTTAGGGCTTTTTCATTTATTTTTGTAACGAGCACAGTTTTTTTGAATGTTCTGTTTATGACCCTAATAGGTAGTCCGAACACAACGTTTTTGCCCTCTTTAGAACGTGATGGTATGTTCTTGTATCATAAAAAATACACCTGTATTACATGTAATTTGACGTCTGTTCGCTGAAGGCTCCAATCAGTTGGGGCGGCGCCCTGGGACTGCGTTGACGGATTTAAAATGTAATCTCATTGAGAGGTAGGCCTTCGCTTGAGTGAATGATGTGACGACCTATGTATGGTGACAGGATTGACACATAAACGGAAATAATGTTTTAAAAAGTAGGCAATGTAATACATGAACAGTGTATACCTACTTATATACCTACATATTGGTTTTGTTATATTAATGATTCTGAACACAACAATACTTATTATGGAATTCTTGTCTTTGTTCACAATGAAGGCTAAAACTACTGAACAGATTTTGATGCGGTTTTTTTTTCAGTAAAAAGGCTTAGACTTAAAATATGCCTTAAAATGTATAAAAAAAATTTTTTAGAGTACAACGGAGCTAAAATTTCGCTACTTGATTGATTGCTAAATTTAATACATTATACATTTTTTGAAAAGGCTATTTTGTCTGTTTGTTGTAGACTTCAAACCAAGACAAGTTCAGTCATTGTTATTTTCTAAATGTGATATAAATGGTTTTGATACCTAGGTATAGATGTTCTATTTCACGAAGGCGGTTTAGCTGTCATTGTAGTAAAACATTATTATACACATTGCTTTTAAAAATGAATTACTTGCAATGCAATTATTGTTCTACTAACTGCTACATGAATTTCTATTGACCTGACATGAACTTTCGCACACACATGTACGCGTATTTACAAGACACAGGTACTACTATTTGATTGTTCACCCGCCTTCGTGAGATAGAATATCTATTGTTATTTTTGGTGGTAAAATCAAACATATAAAAATAGTTTTAAGTTTATATTATTGAGTCATTTATTTCACCCGCTTATATCCCTTAGGTACTATAAATAAATAGATAAGTACTTAGTTTAACTTACACATAATATACAAAAATATGGAAATCATTCACTATCTACGCTCAGTCATTTTTGGGACTTCTTTCACTCCATTAAATCAGATTTTATTCAGTTTCACGATACAGACACACACGTACACACCATATTGATATGTTTTGTAGGAGCTTATTCTAACGGATTCTATCAGAAGCACTCGGTCAGCCGATGAGACCGCATGTGATGATGTTGAAGCAACTTCGACTTTCTGGTTTGTTGGGGTCTGCGGCTACTACACGCTTCTTCTTCTTACCGTTAGCGTCATATTTCTTTTCCTCCTGTAAGAAAAATGTTCAATCAATTTCGAAACAGAGTATTAAAGTATATTCGGATATCCAATTAGTGAAGCTCGAACATCGATAGATGGCATTGAAATATAATATTATTTACATGAGCTTTCATAATGTCCACTACACCATTGAAAGTTAGACAAAAATTAGACATTTAGATTTATAGAAATTAGAAGAAAGTTAGGTACTTGTAGGTCTTTTTTTATATTTTCATATGGTTACAGAAACAAAACGAATTTAGGTAATTAACTAATTAAAGAATTGATTAAACAAAACTAGTCGAGATAAGCAGCAGAGTTGAAACAAGGGACGTCGGGTTTATCGGTGTCTATTGTGCGACCCGCTCGCTTCATTCACTCGCGAGTGTTGTATTGTAACCCCTCATTCTGTGAATGCTTCGAGACGATACAATACAATGTGTCGTTAATAGGCACTTTATCGGATAATATTTTTTTGAAAGATATAAAAATGACGCTCTGTCTGACTTAAGATTAATCTTTAGATAATCATCATTAGGTATGTTTTTCACATCGTTTTCAATCGTTTTTGATATTTAAGACTGTTTTTTATTCAAGAACAGCTGAACGAATCCGGATGTAACTAATTTGGCACAGAAACAATGTTGGTTTGTTTTTTTTTTTTAATGTCAGTCACGTCAATACGACTTCACCTCGCCTAATAGTAAGCTAAAGATAATATTAAAACATAGAGGCTACTTTTCATCCTGGGAATAGGTTCCTGTTGGTCGCGAGGATAGAAACATAACTTCATGTAGTTGGAGTCGCGTGCAGCAGTTAGTATTACATAAAGTATGTATGTACATATTACATACGCGCACATTAGAGATCGCTCTAATGCACCTCCAAGTACACCTCTCAATCTAATCGTCAATACGTACTTACATTATCGGCAAACCCTTTTGAAGCGAACAATGTTTATTAGAAGTGCAAGGCACTCACAGTTGGCCGGAAAATTGTGGTTAAGACGGAATAAAGCCGTTAGATGAACTGTTATTAATATTGAGTCCAGCGACGTAAGTGGTAGAACGGGCTAACGCATATGCGAGGCGATTAACACACCAATGTGAGTGCAATAATAAATAATGATTATGTGTGTTTGTGTAGGTACGAGTATATATGCATAAGCTAACCAATTTCTGGCTTATCTGCGTGGGTCCAATTTTTTATTTCGTGACTGATTTGGGTGGAGGATTGAATGATGATGAGGCACGAGCGAAGCCCCGGCTAGTAGTTAATGAAGGGTATATCACGCCATACGAAAATGTCTTCTATGTTGTTAATAAATTTTGTGTATGTAGATTTGTAGACAAGACGGCAGGGAAAACAAAAATCGTAGGTATCTATTTGTAGCTTCAATATTGAATAAATAATATTTCCTTGCCGAGGACACTTCGCGCGACTACTGTTTAAGCTATTGCGAACGCCGTTTGTGCACTATAAGAAACTTATTGAATTTCTGCCCGATTTCTCGACAGTAAAAGAAGCGTTTCATACGAATATTGACTTCTTTTCAAAGAGGTAAAAAGTTAGTCGCGTGGATCGCGCACCAGTTATTAGATATGGACTTGTAGCTAACTCAACGTCCAAGAAGTAGTGAGAATATAATGGAATATTGAAACTAACCTGCAGACGCAGAAAAACTTTTGTGTTGATTTTCTAATATAAATCAGTTAAGACGTAGATAGAGAAAACTTTATGAAATACAAGATGCTGCTGCTCAAAGTTAGTTATAAGTTAAAGGGTGGTGTTTTCCGAACAAAAACGGTCAGTCGGATATGTTTGGTGCTTCAATCACCCATTCATATACTCTATTCGACTCATAGAAGTAGAGTTATAGAGGTAAAGAGACTTGGGATAGAAGAATCTTCAAGGCAACTAAATATAACCGCTTGCAGGTTGCTAGCTTGCGACTAACACCTTCAATAGATAAACAACGTGATATCTAGTACTGCCGCATTTCGGCAAATAAAGAATTTGAGCTAAGAAAAGTTAAAAAGAAAAAAAAATGATTTGAAATATACAACTGTTTAGCTAAGGACTAAGTCGGTAAAATGCCATCTATCGAATTTCGCCTAAATCTGTATCATATTGTTCGGGAATAATCCCACTCTCATTTCCACCTACCTCTACGATTTCTCCAACTTTTAACTTGTCCAATATTTTCCTGGCGTCTGAGGAATGGCCGACATCATCGAAATCTTTGCTGCCATCTTTGCCGGCGAAATCCAGGATAGAGTCGGGCCCGTCAGGATGCTGCAATGGAAAATTAACAATGAATAAAATAACCGTTCCTAAAATGTATGTTGTATCAGAATTCAGGGACTCCTTTCTTCTGCGATTGAAGTAAATTATATCTACGTAATAATCTACGAACGATCAATAATTATTGTCTGTCCAAGAAATTTTCGCCAGGTCCTAGCCGGAGGGGAATACCAAAAAGGATGGCTTGAAATAGTAACGGATGACATGCCTATATAAAAAAAAAGAAGTAGAGAAAAAGTAGGAAAGCGGAAACGGATCCCGGGCTCAGTGGTGTAGGTGTAGGTGGATGCAATCGGGACATAACGCTGTTATGAAGAAGAAGAATCTATGATATATATCGGTAGCCTAGAACGAAGAACTAGAGATTAAAGCTGTCTTTACCTCGTGGACGTATTGCGTGACGTCGTACACGGAGTCCTTGTACACCATCCAGATGGGCTGGTTGCCTTGGCCGTTGCGCGCCGCCACTTCAGCGAATGTGTATTTCTTGACGTCCGTCATGTTGACTCTGGAGAAAAAACAATTACGATAACATAGAATACGGAACCGCGGTAGCCTAGTGGTCTGGGTAATGGACTGCTGAAACGAGGTCTCGGGTTCGATCCCAGGTTCACCATGGCACACACCAATGACTTTTCGATGCTTTTCGAAGTTATGTATTGTGTGTATTTATTGCAGGTTGATAAGTGCCCGGTTAATGGCAATAGGCTCGCCACCTATTACATTGGGACCTAAACATAAACTGGCGAAATGTGGGTGCTAGCACCTCTGCCTACCCCTTCGGAGATATATGCGTGATTTTATGTTATGTTATGTAGAACACGGAACAAACATTACTTTAATCGAATCATAAAATCCCGTAATTTATCTGTAGGATGATGTTGAAGATAAATTTATAAATAGTTGCCAAAAATTCAATTATTTGTGTATCACTTGTAAATTATTGGCAGATAAGATTGTCCATAATATTGCTCTAGATTGCCGACATTGATACCAATAATCTTATAATAATAATATATAATTACTAGTGGTGCCCATGCACACGGCTCCGACCAGGCGGCGGTCGGTTATGGTTTTTTGGTCATATCTTCGGTTCTATTTTACTAATTGCAACCAAACATATAGCAGATTTTAAGTCTGACCAAGACCTTTCTCATAGAAAAACTGCATCAAAATCCGTTTTGTAGTTTTTGCATACATCGCGAACAAACAAACAAGAATTTCTTAAAAAACATTTTTTTTTGTATTCTGAATCGTTCCCTTAACATAACCCAAGTAACTATCTATTATTTTTAATATCTCATAATATAATGTACAGACATAAATACTTTACAATTTAATAATAGTAGGTATCTATAGATTGATAGATTAGATAGCCAGAAATACCGATATATGAGAAATAGATAGAGCGTGTAGATTTTTAATTATGGAAAACTTACAACTAGTACTAAATGTAAAAATAAGTTACGGCAAGAATTGGTCAAATAATATTAGAAACAAAATCAGGTTTGTAAAACAAATAGGTACGTACTTACCTATACCTATACCACAGAACAATTAATGTTCTGTGACCTATACTATAAGTCGATCTGAAAAAACAGACTCTATCTAATTTGTAGAAGTTTTAAAAAAAGGGTAGGTTAGAAACATCCGGGTCAGTATAATGTTAAATTAAAATGGAAGAAAAACGTATGGCTGTGCTCTTTGCTTAGGTACAACGGAGAGAGAAAGATGAAGTATAATGGAATACCAATCTTCAACACAATTTTGTAGCAAAGAAGAAAGAGAGAAAATAATTTTGATTAAGAATGTAAATAGTTCATGTCGGTGCACATCTGCGTAGCATCTGGCTCAGTTTAAATTCTGACATGCGAGCAACGTGCCGTTAGCGCGCCTTTAAAGCGCTGGTTTTCAGAGACACCAGATGTATGAGGGAATGGCAGTATTATTATTTAATTTTTACTGTGTGTGTATAAAATACTCATGCATGTCATTGAAGAAAGACATTATCTAAATACAGAGTAAGCGATAATAAAGCAAATATCTGTTTTTATCGAGAATAACCTTTAGAATAAATCGTCGACACTATACAATATGAAGATACTATTCATGTTTCAGTATTGAAAACTATTAACATCATGATGCTTTAAAAACCAAATTTAGATAACGGACTACGGACCAATATTGTGTGTGTATGACGCCCTGGCTTATTGACACGCACGAGCCACGTATACTTTTTGACTTAGACTAATAACGCTCTTTTTGAGATAATTTCGTCTGGACGATATAATTTTTTCAATAAACTATTTTGATGTATGTAAATCAGTGATTGGACTGGGTAAACAAAAAAGATAATAAAACCGGCGTTTGTCATTGATACTCGACTGCTTGAAGATAAAGTAGTGTTATGATTAATACGCTTGTATTTAGGCTATTTGTATATCGATAGACACATCGTTATCGCAGTTCGTCAGTCGCCGCACTTCGCGAACGTGGCGTAGGTCATTACTCAATACTCAATAGGATTAATCGAATAAATAACTCATTCTAAAGTTTTTTAAAGAACGCAGCATAAGAATCTTTTTGCTGTTTTCTTCTGCAGAATAGTGGTCCTTCTCTTATCACGGTATTGTAAGCTGGAGAACGAAGGTCTTCGACCAGTGCGTCCTACCTATTAGGACATACGGTGCGGCCTTGAAGTCGCGCAGCCGGCTATGGTTGAGCTAAGCGATAAGGTCACCCAGCAAAGAACTAAACTTACCGCCATAGCTCACAGAACCAGTAATATGAAGTATAGTGCACGGCATCTAACTTGGCAAGGTTTTGGAGTAGTGTGGGCCCCAATACTCAAAAATCTTGCCAAGTCAGATGCTGTACACTATACTTGTTTGTGGCAAAATGCGTCGAATAGAAACTAGTATAGTGTACGGCATCTAACTTGGCAAGTAGTGGGGCCCACACTACTCCAAAATCTTGCCAAGTTAGATGCTGTGCAAGACGTATAATATATCAGAGATTTTCGAATATCTGAGACGTGTCAAGGTAACTCACTGTTAATGTACCCCTCCTCCCTCCGACCCTTCCTAGCCTCCCCACCCATTTCTAGCCCTTTTTCCTTCCCTTCAGGGTAGGCAGCGCGTGTGTGACACCTTTAGAGTTGCACATGTCCATAGGCCACGGTGATCGCTTCCTATTAGGTGGGCCGTGTGCTTGTCTGCCACCTACGTAGTATAAAAAAAATGTGTTAAGGTTTGTAACCTAACGTCACACTACATGGTCGCATTTTGGTGAATCATTGTGTTGAGAAGAGCCCCTGTGCAGTCAATGTCGCACAGACCTACTTTCCTGCCCCTTATGCCCTACCACCTGCAGTCAAGACGACCTTAACAAGGCCACAATAGCGCGGTCAAGATGGCAGAATTCTACGCCCGTATAATTTGATGAATCATTGACACGAAAGAAGAAGACTACATGGTCTCATTGCCATGTAGACACTTGTGACAGAATACTGTATATAGGTATGTCAACTGTGTGATGGTATGTCCAGGTAAACAGCATGAAGCATAGTTTAAGTTCGCTTACACTAAACATGGTACGCACACTGGGCGACAATGTGCACACGAATTTTTTGGAATTTCATGCGCAAATGTGCACACGAAATTCCAAAAATTTGTTTCATTATCATTGATTAATAATATCACGGCTATCTATATCATTAATGTAATTATTTGGTGACGGTCTAGACGCAGGATGCCAGATTTTACTCGTATTTGGGTCCAAAATATTTTTTTCTTTTTTTTTTCATACGACTTAGGTGGCAGACGAGCGCACGGCCCAACTGATGGGAAGCGGTCACCGTGGCCTATAGACGTGTGCAATACCAGGCGCGTCACACTCGCCAACCCTGTTAAAACCTTCTAATGTCCTTCTTGAGACTTGCCTGATCTTTACCCAACTGACGGGATCCCACTTCTAACACAAGCAATTTACTTTAGATAGACATGTAATGTTATTGATATCGAGGAAGAAAATATGCAGACTGAATTGCACAATAGCTGTATATCTTATCAGATAATTAATTTGACGTTATCAATGTCCTTAGAAAGATATAAATATTTCATTTTTTTGTTTTTATATGTGCATTAAATATTATTTTGTACACACAACATACAGTGGCTTTAATCATAGATGTTTTCTTTAAAAAAATACTATTAGTACCGTGGGTCCATAGGCTAGTTTGCTTGTGTAATCAATGGGTTCACGTCAGCAGTGCCGCGGGGTCCACACCAGCAGCAGCCTCTATACGCATACCTCTCATACCTACTTCTCTTTTCCACTTTCATGCTTCTTCTACCAAACTCACACTACCATACATACTTAAGAGTAATTCAAGATCTGCACTAATTAGTATGAGTAGTAGGACATCTAAATAAAATAAACAGTTCATATTTCTATCTGAAATATTTTCGTGGGTCTGAATAAAACGGTCCCCCTCTGTCATAGAGGATGTATTCTTGGGTGATGTTTATGCAATTCTATGCAAATTGACACAAGCGACATCTGCAGTGATATTATATATCGTATTCGCGTGGACGGATGTCCGTCCTTTCTACGGTTTAGCCGTATTATTTTACCTTTTTATGGGTCAGGATTATATTGAATTTATTGAATGATAATTATTATTTTGTATTTCCAGTTTGTGTGTGAAGAATTTAGGTACTTGTGGGTGTTGAAAACTTGTTGGCAATATTGATATTGACTTTAATGTTAACAAACCTTAATAAAATTCAATTACGTTTATTAAATTGGTTTATTGTGAAGGAAAGAATAAGTGTTAAATATGAATTTTATTGAGAATCGTCGCAACTTGACAAAATTAATGTTGGCGTGACTGTACGAATGTTTCATTTCAATAAAATAATACTTATTCGTTGAAATAAAATTATAAATTGAACTGCACATGATTAACTATGCACATCTCATCTACCTGCCCTTGTCCCAATTATTTGGGGTCGGCGCAACATGTATTTTTCCTCCATTCATTCCTGTCAGATGTCATCTCTTCGGTTACCCCCTTCCTTGCCATATCCTCTTTCACGCACTCCATCCATCTTTTCTTAGGCCTACCTCTACCCTTAAAGCCCTCCACATTCATACTTAGAACCTTTTTAACAACATTGCTTTCATCTCTTCTCATAACATGTCCATACCACGACAATCGCTCGCTTCTCAATTTTTCATTATATATTGACACAAGCGACATCTGCAGTGATATTATTCATTATATGCACATAAATTAAAATATCACTTTAACTGATGCAATCAATCGCGTCGAGTTTGAAGTCAGTGCAGAGACAGTAATATCTACTTTTTCGTAAATAAAAATTAACCACAGTTTAGTTCCGTATTTATTTATCAAAATTATTTATTACCTGAGTATTTTTATTTTTAGTAAGATACCTAAATTATTTGGCATTGCCGAAGGTGGTAAAATTGAAAATTCGGTTACACAGGTAGTCACAAATCGCTTCTTTTCTATTCCTATGTTATCAATTAATAAAAGTATATTAAATAGATACTCACGTTAGTGTGGTGTGGTCCGAGTCGCTAAATCCAATCGACTGCCAAACCGCCAGTTGATAATGGTATTGCTAAACGCGATATAGCCGATATCGCATCGATATCGTATCGTAGTACGTGCGAGATTTGATCACAGATACGATAGGTAGATGAGTATGTGATGTCACACCGATAGCGGTACCGTGACATCGACCTTTAGTCCATTCGCTGCATTTGTTTGCTACCTTCGTGATGTAATGAAAAAACCCCGGTGGAGACATTCTAAAGAATAAAATTGCATGATATATCAAACAGCAAATTACCTTAATTTATATTATTTTAAAATAAATTTGGATTTATCAAGCAGGTTGACGAAAGTTCAAATTATTCTAATTTATCTACAAGTAGTTGTGCCGGCTATCTGGCTACGTGCGAGATAAATCTGTCATAGTATTCGTGTTAATAGATCTTTTAAATGATTCCTATATCGGCACCACTTGTGACTGATCTTGAAACCTCTCGCATTGTTAATTTCAAGCGGCCTTTCAAGTCTAGAAGGGAAAGTCTCCTCGATATTATATGAAGTCTTCTTGGTGGCAGCACGGAGTTAGAAATGTGTTCAGCAGACAATATCTACAAGACGTGCTGCCTGACGGCCTCCGTTCATGGGACGAAAGAAAAACTTACCAAAATGTTAGTGTATCTACTACCTATTATTCCTAGGCCCAGCGCAAACCGCGGGAGTCAACAATTTAGTATGAACCTTAATAGTTACGATATACGATGAATAATTTGTAAATCAAGAAAAGTCTATTAAAATTGTTGACTTAAAAATGCTCTCCACCGCGCCCGCAGCAGTGTGCGCTGGACCCTATAGCCCTTTCAGGCTGTGCCTACGCGGGCTACATTATTCCTTTAAAGTAAAATTTTACTATTAGACAGTGTTCATGTAGCGATCCAAATACTTGTGTTATTTTCAAAGTCAAGACAGCGACGCGATGATAGCATAAGAATAGGACATTAAATAAATTAAGCCAGAGCATAGGTTAGGCCATAGACGGGTTAGTCTATTAGTTGGTGGGTCGTGGAACTCGTACTTAAAAAATATTGTTTATAAAAACCTACATAATGTGCATTGTGTTCATAAATAAAATCAGTTTTCTTTCTTCTTTTTTCTTTTTTCTTTCTAAATGTAACAACAAGAAAAACACAAACTTATAACTTGATATTAATTTATTCTTTAAATATTTAAAAGTTCAGTAGCTTCTAAATCCTTTCTACAATAGTGACGTTATTGAGTTGCAACCTCTTCACAACCTCGTCGGAGTCCTCAGCAGCACGTAGAAATATTCTTGTAACTAACCCTCTGTAGGTTCGGTAAATCTCGTCTATTCTAACCTGGAAGTAAAAGAAATAAACATAAAAATAATGTTATGGACTGACGGCTAAGATGAAGGCCGTTGAAAATCGTTTATTCTGTGTCATATCAAATCAAATCAAATTTTATTGCTGAACATGTAACATAATACCAATTATGTTACATGCGGGGTCGGCAGCGCGAGTGTGATGCCCCTGGTGTTGCACGCGTCCCTAGGCCACGGTAACCGCTTCCCATCAGGTGGGCCGTGTGCTTGTCTGCCACCTAAGTGGTATAAAAAAAAAAAAAAAATTATACATCTAAGGTGTTATATGATGACAAAGAAGACATAGTCCCACCAATTACAGGCATGCAATAGTCTGTCATAATATGTACAATCCTCCCCGCCGAGACGACAGTGACTCCGTCCATTTCAAGGTATTTATCTCAACTGTGACTTGTAAATCTAAACTTAATTTTAAAGATACGGCACGGTACGGTCACATCGCGCACAGTAGAGTTCTCCTTTCGTATTGTAGGTGTATATAAGTAAGAGGGCTTTGGGCGACTCTTTCAGATATGGTGTTTGGGTATCTAGGCTTTCCAGATATAGAAAAATGCTAATACTTGTGAATTCGTCTTTAAACAGTGGACTGGCAATGCCGCAACCCATGGAAGTGACCTCTGATGTAATACTTTAAATATAATATAGCTTTAGTAATTGCTGTAGACTTACAATATACTCACAAATGCCTATGGACGTCGCGAACCAGCCGCAGCTCGGCGCGGGCGCAGCTCGTGGTGACGCGACGGAGCTGGAGTCTGAAGGTACCTACAACAATAAAGCAGACAGTTTTAAAGCTAATATAGATATATATGAAATCAAATATATCTATTAATAACTAAAACGCTACGACTAATACATTACACGTGAAGGACTAGCTCCATTTAAGGATTGGTATCTATGCTCTGCTTAGCCTTAAATGTGTTTAATATACTCACAAGTCTCCCAATCACAAATCTCTGTATGAAGACGTCGAACACTTGCGGCGGCATGCCGGCCGCGCGCATGGCCTCGCTCGCATCGCCCCCGGCGTACTTCAACAGGACTGCAGCTCCTCCGGAATGCTGTTGGAGTAGTAGGTATTCTTTATTCCGTGGTTGGAGTATTATATTTGCTGAGAGAGAGTATATATCAAGCACTTAAAACATAACCTAAAAATATATCAATTTGTAATGAACATGTAGTAACTCGCTCTACCAACATTTAAATCTATACAAATAAATAAAACGGAAGTGTCTGATTACGGTACATTAAACAAAAAAATATTTTTCTAAACTTTCCTGTCCGTAGCGCCTCTGTGGCGTAGCGGTAGTAAACGCGGCCGCTTTGCAGGAGGCGCGGGTTCGATCCCCGCTCAGTGCAAATATTTGTATGCATTAATTTGCATTTGCATTGGTCTAGTCGTTACGGGTAGTTGGAGCCCTAAAAGTCCAACAACAACGGTCTAGCTGCAATACTTCGATATCGCCTAATGTCACCATTGGGTTGTGAAGGTCAGATGGCAGTCGCTTCACGGAAAATATCGAGGTCCAGCCAAATCCGCAGTTAAGACTGGTAAAGCGGACCCCAGACTCCGATGCGACTGGGATTAATGCTAGGTTGAAGTAGAAGACGAAGTTTTCTGTCCGTCTACCTTTCTGTCTGTTTAAAAAGACTCTAGAACGCTCTAGCGGCTTTAGCTCTATTATAAAGCATAATTAGAGTCCCGCGAAAAAAATTGAAATGTTAAGAATCTAAATACACGGGGCTGAAGTGGCGGGTAAGCTGTACGCAATAAAATATAAAATTGAATGATTTTTAATTTGTCTAGGTGCAGTTTTTCATATCAAATTTTAATTCGTTCAGAGTACTTATAAATTTTCCTTCAGCATTTCTTTAGACTGAATAATTTCTTATACAAAGGCGTTAAGTATGATGTTCTCCATCGCTCGTTGAGCCCTTGAATTTGAATACTTCGACGTCCCTTAATTTTTAAAGGGCTTATGGGATCTAAGTGCCTTAACATCGACAGTCAAACAAAACAAATTACAATAGAAATTGATACTAAACAGAAGTGAACTAAACTTAATATTCATTATATTATATTATATTACTATTTACATACCTATTTAAATTGTCAGGAAACAAAATTATATAATTTATTTAATATTAACGCGAGCAAAGTCTGAGTTTTTTTTATTTTAAACCGACTTCACAAAAGGAGGTAAGGAAAGTTCAAAGTCCAGTGCAGGATGCTCTAGTGTAAACGAACCTTAATGCTAAACCAGTTATCACTGGCCACTGACTGGTATAATTATTATCTTTAATTACATTTATCTTGAGGAACGCCACTAATGTTTAATCATTTATTTTGGATATCAATTCATACTAATGATACTAATATGACCGAAAGCACGCGGTAATCATAATATTAGGTAAATATTCTATACAAGTTAATCATTAACGGATGCGGTGTACAGTCAGTCACAAAAATAGCTGAATTCATTCGAATTTTTAGATCACCTAAGCACATCTATTTCATCATCATTGTCTTCTTGTCTCTTATAGTTATTTGGGATCGATGCAACATTTTGAGCATTTTCTTTTTAGCTTTTTATTACTACCAATTATCTCGCTATACTATCATACAAAGGATGCATGGAAGAAATTGCTCTAACCTACTTTCATAGGCCATTTATGTTGAAAGCGTAAATTAGTATACTCATATTATTTAAAAAAAACAGCTTACTGTTACAATTACATACGGACTCTTAATAAATACATTCTTAAACCAAGTACACTGTCCAAATAAGGTATTATAATGACACATCTTGCACGAGAGAGGCGCGTGCACATGATTGTGTATTATTTTCATAATCGTATAAGTCGCCGATATCGCGATAACGTACTAATGCGATAGTAAGTGAGGATTTAAACTGTCTCATTCAACAAGTATTTCGTGTATTATTATCAGTGGCGTAACTATACCATCTGGGGCCCGTGGCAAATTCTGTTGATGGGGCCCTATCAGTAAAAATCGTCACGTTGTACTCAGTTTAATTTTAAAAACTTTGAGATTTTCAGCGTAACCAAAACCAATGTAAAAATATTTACACAAAGAATACGCAGTCAGTACCTAGAGCCCTTTTTTACATACATACATGTAGTGTGATGGGGATCTGGGCATGAAATAACACCGACACAGCTTGGATAAACGTATAGTAGTTTATTACTCGCGCACAATCACTTATCTATTAATTTATTCTAATTATTTCTTTAATTTGCACGCGCACACCTTTACGTCGTTCTCTCGTCTCCCTTCCTTCTTCCTTCCTTCCGTTGCGCCCACCTTTCGCCCCACCATCCATGCATCTCGTTCACTCTTCCGTCTTCTATCTTACTCACATTTCGTTCACTCTTCCGTCTTCTATCTCACTCACACTTACGTTCCGTTCCCACATTCGGCCATCCTGCTCTTAGTCTGTCCTCAGACCAACCTACACTTTCACACTATTCCTTACATACTTCATCTTCCTGCACTCATCATACTCACCTGAAAAGACTTAAGCCTCTGGCCACTTCTTCATAAAATCAGCTGAGCTAGAGGTGTGATTTGGACCTTCCGCTGAGCGCTCCACCTTCTCCAAGTTATAGCGATCATTGGGGCCTATTTTTGTAATTCTATACGGTCCTAAAAATTTGGGTTTCAGCTTGAGTCCAGTTCCAAATTGAGTCCTCTTTATGGCAACTAGATCTCCTGTTTCATACTTTCGACTTTCTTTTCTTCCTTTATTGTAATGTTTCCGGTTTTCTTCTTGTACAGCCAAGATTTGCTCTTTGGCCTTTAACCGAGATTGCTCCCTACTCTGGTCATACTGTAGAGCAGATTCTTCCTGCAGCAGGGTCAGCATTTCCACGTCTTCCTTGCATCGCATCTTAGTCCCAACCAATAAGTTGTAAGGTGTAGTATCGATACTTCGCTGGTAGGTACTGTTCAAAGCTCTCTGTACCCTACTTATATGTTTGTACCACACTCCTGCATCTTCAATGCAAAGTTTGGTCACCATGGGAATGATTATCCTATGGACCCTCTCGACCTGTCCATTACCTCTTGGTATCCCAGTGGTAATTGTGACATGTTGAATACCTTCTTCATTACAATATTCTTTGAATTCATTACTTGTGAATGCCGTCCCTCTATCAGTAATGATTCTCCTAGGGTTTCCGAAAGTCTGCTGATGGATTCGTAATTTATTCAGTGTCTCAGCACTGGAGGTACTCCTGGTAGGGAACAACCACACAAACTTTGTGAACGCATCTATCATGGTAAGAATATGGTTGTACATCTTCTTGGTTTCAGTCAATGGACCAACATGATCCAAGTGCATTGTATCTAAAGGGATACTCTCCTTTTCAATGGGGTGCAAGAATCCCTCCTGTTTCCCTTCCTTTCGGGTAGCAAGCAAACATGGGATACATGCAATCACATAATCTTCTATTTTCTTATCCAAATCTTTTATGTAATAATTTTGGCAGATTAGTTCCTTCATTTTCTTCTTAGAAAAATGGCCTTTACCATGAATTCTCATCATTACATCTTTCTCCATAGCTCTAGGTACCACTAACAACCTGTTTGGACCTTTGTATAGTACACCTCCATCTACTAAGTAATCCTGATATGGCTTTTCAAGTAGTACTTCTTTGATGGCTCTTAGGCCCTCATCTTGATCTTGAGCCTGCTTGAGCTGTTCATGCATGGTGGTTACTGTGGCCACATAGGGGTTCCGGCTTAGAGCATCTGCATGCTTCATCTTCTCCCCTGCCCTATGCTCAATCTCAAAGTCATAGTCATTTAGCATAAGTACCCACCTCGCCACCTTTGCACTGATATCCTTCTTCATTAAGGTTTGCTGAAAAGCTTTGCAATCGGTTACTAATTTAAACTTATTACCATATAAGTAATGACGGAACTTTTTTACACCCTCAATAATAGCCAAAGCCTCCAATTCATAACTTGAATACTTCCGTTGTACATCGGTAGTTTTACGACTCATATACTGCACTGGATGAAGACCACTGCCAGGGTGATACTGCATTAGCACCGCAGCTATGGCTACACTTGAAGCATCTGTATGTAATTCAGTTTTTAAACAATGATCAAATAATTTCAGCACTGGAGCCGATGCCAGCCTGTCTTTCAGTGTAGAAAAGGCCTCTTGTTGGTCTTTACCAAACACAAAATCTACATTAGATTTTAACAAATCATTAAGTGGACTAGCTATAACAGCATAGTGCTCTATATATTTTCTAAAATAGGAAGTTAATCCAAGAAAACTTTTAAGTTGCTTACTTGTCTTTGGTTCTGGGAACCTAACTACAGCTTCCGTCTTTTCTGGTGTTGGTCGTACCTCACCACTCCTTATCACATGACCCAAATATTCAATTTCAGTTTGAATCAGCTTGGCTTTCTTCCAATTGATTCTAAGCCCATATTGTTCAGCCAACTCTAGAACCTGTTTCAACCTCTGTAAAGCCTGTATTTCACTGTCAGCTGGAATGATAATGTCATCAATGAATATCATCATAACTCTCTGAGCTATCAGATCGCTGAAAATACAGTGGACAAATCGCATAAAATACTTCGGACTGACTGAGAGTCCAAATGGTGCCCGCAGAAACTCCCATTGACCATGATGAGTAACAAATGAGGTGAACTGAATTGACTCCTCACTAACCCTTAAATGGAAAAAACCGTTCTTCAAGTCCAGCACGCTGAAAACTTTTGCTTGAGATAGCTTATCTATCATGTCATCAATAACTGGTAAAGGATATTCGTCTTTCACAATTTTAGCATTGAGCTGCCGATAGTCAACACATACACGAGTTGTTCCATCTTTCTTCTTCACCAACACCAGGGGGCTAGAGTATTCTGAAAAACTTACCCTTATGATGCCATCCTTTAACCATTCGTCTATTTGTTTTTCTACAATACCCTGCTCCGCTAGTGATAATCTTCTAGGCCGCTGTGCTACCGGACGATCATCCTTTAACACAATCTTTAACTCCAAAGGGGCTTCCTTAGTTTGAACTGGGTGGTAGGCTTGTATACACTTATCCACTTCCTGTTTAATTAGTGGGTCTGTCATATGTTCAAGCAATGGTTCTACATCTCCTGAAATACAATTTATACTAGCCAACCACTCACACTCGTCTTTAAATATGGACACACTTCCCTCATTCATAACTACAGTCACACTCTTTAAAAACTCCTGACCTATAATTAAATCGTAAGGCATACAGTCTCTAGGGATGATATGAAACGTTACTTCTTTATAATATTGTCCATCTACGTTCACTGTCGTTGTTATTCTTCCTACAGATCGCACTTGGGAACGTCCTAGACCCGTCAATGTTAAACCATCAACACTGCGGTTTACGTCATTTATCTCGGCGCACAGTTCGGACGAGATTAAATTCACTTCACTGCCGGAGTCTATCAGCGCATTAGAATGATAATGTTCCGCCACGATCACCGCTTTTACAGGTTTACCGCTCTTAATAACACTTGAAAAGTTTTTGTTTACATTCTAATTACGTTTGCGGCAGCCGAAGGTTTGAAAAAAAACCGAAATGATTTTATAAAACTAATTTAATGAATAAAAGTAATATTATAAATTTAACCCTAATGAACGAATGTTCCACTTCGAAGTAGGAATATGGAATAATCATTCTTACAATATTTTCTATTAAAATTAATTTACGAAATCGGTCGTCGATAGACGTCATAGATGCATCAGCAATTTAATACAGTAAACAAGTAATGTTGCAATTGCAGTGTCAGCGACCTTCTAATGGTAGCGCTATGTAATTCCTCCCCCCTTAGAACGGCGACTATTTTAGCACGTTCAGTGAAAATGTTGCCGGAAGATTTTCAGAATTTTCATTTTTCAGGATGACGGTTGGAGTCTGCTGGTCCTTAATTGTAGTATTGTTTCGATTGCATAGATGGCGTCGGAACATCAAGATTATGAATAGTACGCCTACAAAAAGTAGTACTCCATAAAATGGGATTGTCGTGTGGTAGAAGGCATCTAGTTGCAGGTTATCCAGCTGAACAGGTGGTTGTATCCTAAGTTTCTCTTGGACATTGTGTAGTTCTTGGAGATCAATGGAGTTCAAGTTGACGTGAGCAGCAGTTACAGTGTGTTTTCTAGCATCATATGGTAACTTCATTATCTTTAAGGGCTGACCTTTAATTTCATTATAGTCATTCGCAATCGTGAATTCTTCTGATCTCAGGCGACATCCTATAGGGATTGTAGCAAGATAACTACCCTGTAGTGATGTGTAGTCAGTCTGCTTGCATATCAACTGTGTTTTTGTCTGCCGAGGAAATGACAAAACGTAGTGCTGATCATCTAATTTCTCCATGGCTTCTCTCATCAACGTAATCGTGGTGAATTGGCATGATTCCCGAAGGGCTTGATTGGTGATCAATTCTTGAACGCAGTCAATTTTGGTGCGGATCTGATGGATGATTCCTTTCTCACAGAGGTACCAGTGTTTTAGCGTCGGGCATTCAGCCTCTATGTACGCGTACGACATCTCGCTAGTTGCAAAGAAGGGAAAGGAGGGGATAAGAGCCTGGAAATGCCTATTAGGTACAACTGATAATTTATAAAAGTCGTAAGTAATTTTAGAAAAGATTGGAACTTTGAAGATGAACACTATTTGCTTATCTACATAATATGATCCTGGTTTTATAATATCGTAATATTCTCTAAGTTCTAAATCTAATAGCTGCTCCTCAGCATAAATTATTCTAAGTTTCTTAACCATAGATTCCAATGTTTCTATGTCTATCATACTATGATGAGTGCTAGAGGCACGAGTAAAAGCTAGGCTATTCTCTATTCTAAATAATTCCTGGGTTAGATCTTCTACATTCTCTCCCATTACTTCTAACAATTGAGCAAATTGAGCATATTTAATTAAACTGTTTTCTTGCAACGCATTACTCTGTAGGATTGTCTCTAATGTTATATTAATTTTATGCTGGTTTTCCAATAACTGTGTAAGTACATTTGTGTGTTTAGACATCCATTCTTTACTTATACTAATATGGTTGTTAAAATCGGCAGTTATTTTATTCTGGTTATTCTCTAAAGTTTTTATAGCTTCATTATACATTATCGCATCTTCGTGATCTAGGTTTCCAGTTAAGCTTTTTATGATTGAACCTAATCCGTCTACCAGACCTCTTTTGGTTCTATTGGGTTCCAGAGATTTTAACTGTATTAGAACGTTGTTAAGTTTGTTCGTAAGATAGTTTATTTGAATTTCGTATAATGCGTAAGTGTCGTTAGTCAGTCGGTTTTTGCAAACTACCAATTGAGTCTGTAATGCATAAACGTTATTTTCTATGTTACTCAGTTGTATGTGTTGTATGAATGTATGATGGTGAGTCGTTAGTTTCATAAGTCCGAGTTTATAAGGTAGAATTCCTGGTCCGTCATCGAGACTTTCAAGTTTTATCTCTTGGAGCCGCGTCATTGGGAGAGCTGTTATTAGTAGAATCCTGTAACAAATTTGCTGTCTTAGGTAATCGTTTAAGTCTAGATTTTGCTATAGGACCACGTTTCTTTGAAGTGTAAATGTGAATCGGTAAGTCCGCTAATACTGTGTCTTGCGTGTATCGTGGGGCAATTTTCTGTCGGCTAGCAAGGGGATTTTTTACAAAGATTTGCTGCTGGGGTGCGTATTGTGTCTCTGGTTCTCGAGTCTCATTTCTTTTCTCAATTATCGCCCTTCGATTAGCAAGTGATGTCGAGTTAATGATGTCATAGATTATTTTCATCTTGTCTCTATGTGTTTGGGT